>JADLZK010000269.1:0-148331 GCA_015847255.1 Hyparrhenia diplandra | reverse complement strand
ATTGGATGTGGCCATCCTTCACGCATGACAATTGTGAGTACAATTTCTTCTATTGTGGACTCATTCGGGATGCCTCTTTCATCTATTGCTTACTAAATTTGCTTTGCATGCTTCTCTATTCCTAGATGCCCTCCCGAGAAGCGAGGGCCTTGTCTTTGTTAGTTGGCTTTCTTGATCCTCGAGCCATTGACCTTTGAAGGGTCAAGGATGATGGGCCTCTCAAAAAGGGCCATACATATCTAGAATTTGGCCTACGGAAGCATCATGACAAGGACTTTGTCATGTTTTGCGATAATCCGTGCCAACACCGGATTGCCGTTGTCATAGCTATCAAGTGGAGGAAAGTCTATTTCGTTGACTCGCGCCCGGTAAGAAAGACGTAAACGCTCCCGTTGAAAACTTTAATACAACAAAGAGTGTTTCCTAACCTACATCCGACCCATGCATTTTTTTTTTTTTTTTTTCGAATTATGTTACTAAAAATAGAAAAGAATGTGACCTTTTACATTTTACTCATGTGTAGCCTTGTTGAGCATGTTTTCAATCCGAAGGGGACAAGGACGCAAAAAGTTTATGGTTCACGCCAAGTATGCAAAAGTAATTGTTGTGCTTCTCCCGAAGTTGTGCACTTGCCACTTGGGTTTCCATTCAAATAATAACCACTGTGTTTCATATGTTTGTAGTCTTTGGACGCAACCCGATAACAAGACATGTGGGTTCTACACACGGCGCACCACTTGATGGTTGCGATGAATCAAGCTCATTTGGATTGTCACGAGGTAACTCAAAGTGCGGGTCCATCTTGTGCCTATCTTTGTTTGGCGATAAAGACCATGTGTACAACAAACACTTATGGCTACCTTTTCTTTGTATTAGGATTTTGACTTGCAGAGTGAACCGCTCAATTTGGGTGATATTAGAGAGAAGATCGCCAAGTTTCTTATGGAACATGTCATCCACCCCGGCGGCGACTATTTTGATTAAAAACCGTGAGTTGCTTCTCGCTCCCTTGCCGCATCACGACCGGCGTGGATACATGCACGTGAACTCGTGTTATTTGTGTTGTGAACAATCTATGGCGTGCCCCTGAACAACCGGGTGCGTGTGAAGAACAATAACGATACACTTGAATTTTTAATGTCGGGCCGGTCACCATTTGTTTGTGCTTGGACCTATATATATGTATTATATACGTATTAATTATATCAATGCCGTGGTGTCGACGATTCTAAGCCAGATGCAGTGTCATTAACGCCATCATTGACATAGACGCGCCAACTATCTAAGAGGCGTCTCAAGCCTCCTGATAGTTCTGAGACTGCCTCGCCCCGATCGCGCGCGTCGGTTGTTTTAGCAGATTTTTTACAGCCGCGCCCGAAAATTAAAAGCGTGCGAAACGTCAACCTCGTTCTGCAGACACCGTAGCCGGTGCGCTGCGTCTTTAATTTTCTAAGAGTTACGGGCCGATGGGTCGTTTATGGCGTCTCTAGTCTCCGCGACACAGTACGATTTTAGGTGCTAAGCGTCTGTAAACATAAGAAAAACACAGGTACGGGTACAAAGAGCGGGTCTCAGAACGAATCCACGTTCACTGGGACGGATAAACGAAGACGTGTTCACGTAAAGTAGTACAAACCGCCGACGCCGCGTGTGGCGACGTCTCAGATGGTGACGAAAACGTCTGATGCGGTTGCATTTCGAATGTGTTCAGATTAAGGAAAGCGTCCACAGACACACTTTTATCGCCAGCGATGTCACGTAAGATTCTAACAGCTTCTAGCGCTCGCGCGCTGCGCATACCGCCCGACATGTGGCCCGTTTACGGGCGCCCTTGACACAGGTTCGTACATGCGAAGTCATCACAGTCACACATTGGGCCCGCGCGGCCGGTAACTTTGGAAGGGATACTGACGCTTTATTCATGCTCCGCGGTATCCGTAACGTTACCAAAAAAAGCACGATCGCTTCATAGGAAAAAACTGTCCTGTAGGTACTGTTCACTACAGTTCGAGCAAAAACGAGGTCACGCACACTAAAAACCGTCACGTGATAAAGTGTGTTACGCACCCTCGGTAAGGTTTTGGTCCAAAGTCGGACATTTAGAGACCCTAATGGGCGACGCTGGCTGCTGCGATCGTAGAAGCCCCTCAACGTGGCGCATCAGAGGCCTTTTTTTTTTACATAGTACACACGCGCAAGAACATGAATCTATTCTCCTCCACGCATACACAAGGCAATCACTCCACACTATCGACAACTCCCACTACCGCCTTGCTACATGAGAAATGAGTAGGTTGGGCTCTATAGCCCCCTATCGATCAAAATTACACGAGCCCTACCTAATAAGCCCCACCTAAATTTTTTATTCAGAATTACATAGATTAGGAGGGCTAAGATGTATTTGAGATTGATCGGCCCGTCCTATTTTTTTTTTCCCCGTCACATCGACATCACAAGCTACCGCCTTGCTACCCGAGAAATGAGTAGCTTTCCTAGGTTTTTTAACCCCGTCGTGTAACCCATTATCCATATCTTCGAATATTGTACAAAAAAATATATTGTGCGCATGGAGTTAGCAAGTGCACCTCGCCCGTCCACAATGTTTCTCTATTTACTTCCTCTATACATCTTGATCATCAAGATTCCCTCCTTTACAGTACTTTCTTCCGCTCTCCGCACTGATGTATCTCTATTTGCCTCGATCCTCTATATGGCCTATAGTCATCAAGATTTCTTCCTTTACAAAGACTTTCTTCCGCACTCATGCCTCATTTATCTCTACTCTATACAACTACCATCAATGGGACCCACTTATAATTTTATCTAAATACTAGCGAATTCCCGCACATTGTCTGCGGATAGGAAAGGGTATTGTTAAAGGATTGAATTATTGTACTTGTTTAATCTCAAAAAAAAAAAAGAATTGTAATCGTTGTGAAATCTGATCACAATTAGCTATTGAGCGTAATTACTTTGCTTGTGCAAAGTTAGAAACAAAGTTAGTAACGAAGAACTTAAATGTATGAAATAGAGTATATACTCATTTGCATAAAGATTATTTAATCTTATGTTTAAACTCCAAGCTGAACCAATATCGAATAGAAATATTTAGATATGTTGGACGGGTGACAACTTCGTAATGTAATAAAACATATATAATAATTTATTTGAGGAAATCCTTGGTAGATGATTTAATCTCTTGAACTTCGTCCTTCACGCGTCATATCCCCTCGCGTTGTCGTACATGACCGAACGAAGTGCATGTGGATGAAGTATATGATCATACTAGACCATCCATGGTGGTATATATGTTAAGCATGTATTCATACGTTGAGTATATGGATATACTTTTTTTATATACAACAAGAGTGGCATTTTATGTAATATATTAAAAATATAGGTTCCTTGAAATTTTTTCGTGTAGTAAGATCTAGAGTATCTTAATGAGTATCTAAACATACTCAAACCGAATGTGATTTTTTGAATATGGGTGTAGGTGTATAGAAAGTGCACCCGTATATATATATTTTTCTATTTTTCTTCCTGTTTTGAATCTACTCCAACTCACCACCACATACCGCCCACGAACCACTCACGAGTTAACCGACCCTTCTCCTTCACTTGCCACCGGGCCCCGCCTAACCCACCCAAGCCATATACACATGCCACCCAAATTGGTCCACACACATTACTCACTACCACCCTTTCCCACCCCCATTCCACGCACACACCAACCAAAAATCAAACCCTCTCCCTCTATTCTCAAAAAAAAATCGCCCTCCCATACCAAGAAACCCGAGACCAAAAAACCGAAACCCCGCCATGGATACGGCGATACGCAAAGGATACGCATGCAAGGTGTGTCATGTGTGGAACTGTGGATATGATCAGCACGTCCCATGGAAAAAAAATATAAAGTTCAATTTTGAAACTCACAAGCAAATGGAGCCGCCCTCGCGTCGCGTTTCACCAGTCATGTTTGTCACTCGACCTCTACGCCCGGCCCGACAGCACCGGCCCACTGGTGTACTCCAGTAATAATCCCAACTCACTCTCGGTCGTTCGGCTGCCAACAGTGCTTTTCTCTCACAAGTCACAACAAATCAGCACCAGCCAGCCAGCCGGCAGTACTTTTCTGCCCTCCATCTCGCATTATCGAGCGAGAACACTGTTCATCTTCCTTTCCCCAGACCCAGAGCGCGAGCTTCCGAGGAAAACCATGCCGCTGAGCCCCGAGCCATGCTGCAGAACCTTCCGTAGGAGTTGCTTGAGGACGTTGCGCTCCGCATCGCCATGGCCGCACAGATCCTATGCAGGCCCTCTATAATCTACGGCCACCTGCACCGACACGAAAAGCCGTGCAGCGGCGCCATACTGACCGGAGCATCCCACTAGACCGGTGCCGTGGACGACGGGCGGCGGGTCGACGGCTATGTTCGCGCCGGGCACGTTGTACTACTCGCGCGAGTACCGCGCGAAGTCTCATCAGCAAGCTTCGCCGAGGTCGGCGAACCCGAGGCGTGCTTTAGAGCAGCATGTCTCGCCAGAAACGTGGAAGGCCACGGCACCGCTCGCCGCCGCCGGCTTGCTGGAACAAGCCGCCAACTTAGGGCATGCACTCGCCGGTATGTGCATTCTCTTCGCTCTACAGAGGAATGTCACCGCCGCCGATGACGACCGCGCCCGGCGGTGTTATGGAGCCGGAGCGACACGGGCGCGACGATGGCTGCACCTCGGGGCCGCGAAATGCGCAGCGAACTCCCAAGATGTGCAGTGGAAGTGTTGCGTAACGACTTGTTGGTGGCGCCAAATGCGAGAGGCAAGATCTTCGTCTTCCTCTAGCACAACCGGTGCCTCGCCAGACGGGCATCGCGCACATGGGGAGACTATCGCGGCACCGCCGTGGGGGGGCATCGGCCTATGGCATACAAACCCCCCGTTTCGCACCGAGGAGTGTAGGATCGCGCCGAGTGTAGTAAGTTCTTCCGTGTTGCACGATGGGCAAAAGGAGTTGCATGAATCTATCTTACTTTTGGTACGTGATGGTTGATGTATATATGTGGTAATTCGTGTTATATTCACGTTTGCGATGGTGAGACCTTCAGGGGCTCAAGAACCCTAATTTTTCTTTTTTAACTGCGTGGTCAAAAGTTGTAACTAGTCTTTCTCCCTCATAGTAACTCCAAATATGATGGTTTTTGTTTCTAAATTTTTTTGTCAAATCATGCTCTATCAGCGATTGTATTCTTACTTCTATTACTCTTGTCATGTTTCATCGATAACATTTCAATTTTAAATTTCAAAAGTTACAACTCCAAACATCAATTTTGGAGCACCTAATGATTTTAACGTAAGAAATATTACGAGACGAGCCTTGGGATAGTACGTCGCTAGGCGGATACCGCCGCCGGAGTGCACCGCCCGCCCGCTCATAAAATCCCACGTCCGTGCACCTGGCCACGTGAAAGGTCCTAAATGGCTAGAGGGGGGGGGTGAATAGCCTAATAAAAATTTCTACAAAACACTAGACAAACTTGTTAGAATAACAAAAGGCGATAAACGCGCTTTTGCTCTAGCTCTACTTGTTGGCAAGCCTCCTATTGACAATTCTAGTTGCTATGATTTCTAGTTCACACACAAAGGCTAAGTCGCTACTTTACCAACTAGGTGAACAAGCTAGATTACTCTAAACAAGGCTAAGCAACTAGCAAGGCTACTCAAACTACACTATCTATGAAAGTAATGCAAGAGTGTAGAAGAGTTATACCATAATGTCGAGGCTAGTCAATCCAATCACCAAGATGACACAATGAGATAACCAAATCGTTGCCAATCACCAAGGGACAACAAGAGACAAGTGGAGACAATGATTTATCCCGAAGTTCACTTGAGCACCCGTCAAGCTACGCCTCCGTTGTGTCGACCTTCTCACGTGTGGGTCGGTGTGGAGCTCACTCCAAGCCAAATGCCTTTAGGCTTACCGCACCCAAAGCAAATGAGAGGTACTCACCGACACGAGCAATGTATTATCTTGCAATTCGTCGTCCCGACGAGGATGCACGGTCCTCTCACAAATCACCGGAGGTGGCCAAGAACAATCACCAACTCTTGCCAACGCCTCCACCAATCACCAAGCCGGCTAGGAGTGGTGCTCTCCAAGAGCAACAAGAAAACCACCGGCTCACAACGATCCACAAGTGCCACTAGATGCAAAGATCAAAGCAAGTGCACTTGAATCACCTCAACTCACTAGAATGAATGCTCTCAAGCAAAGGAGTGAGGAGGAGGATGAGTGCTCAGCTCTAGAGGTGTTAGGATTGATTCAAAATGACCAAGAGACCTCCTAGAACCGGCCAAAGGGGTATAAATACCCCCACCACGAAATGTGGCCGTTGGGGTGCAATCGCGCAAAAAGCCTCCGACCGACACGCACCGACCGGACTCACCGCTGAGTCCGGCCGGTGGGTCCGGCCACAACCGACAACCCCAAACCGAACCGCCGACCGGGCTGCCGAGCGGGTCCGGCCGCGTCCGACGGTGCTTTTCGGTCAAGACCGGAAGCATCCGTCGGGCAGGCGTCCGGCCGGCCCTCGGCCAACCCCTCGAAAACATGCTCTCGCCAGACGCACCTCCACCGGAAAGGCCCGGCCGGTAACGTGGTGTCCGGTCGCGGGTCCGGCCACCGCGTCCGGCCAGCACAGAGCCGCGAATTTTCGCCGTTCCTTCGCCGCTTTTGGTCCAACATGCTATCCACCAAGTGTACCAACTTGAGAACAAGGACTAGCATGTTTTTACCACCACGATGCATCCAGCGCAATAGAAAATAGACGTTTCATTTTCTCAAAAGCGCCGAATCCCGTACCCAAACCCATCTCAACCCCGCAACCATCACCGCCTTCGCAAATGTGCCAACACCACCATGTGTACATCACCATGTGCTCGTGTGTTAGCATTTTCACAACAATTTCGAAGGTTGGGTTAGCTCTCTAGGTTAGAATGCATGCAAATGATTTCGAACCTAGAGGCACATGAGGACCGATATGTACGATAGTTTTCCCCTCTTTATAGTACGGCTTATCAATCCTATAATCACTCACACCCTCTATGGTGTCTTGAGTGTAAAATCAAAATGGCCCTATGGATATACCTTTGCCTTGAGCCCATTTGATCCACCATCCACTCCAAGTCATGCACTTGATCATCATTTGAATCATCTCGATCCATCCACCATGACCACCATGCATCATCCTTGGCTTGACCAATCTCCAACTAACACAACACTTAGCATAGAGAGATTAGTCCTAAGGATGTCATCAATTAGCCAAAACCAATCTAGAGATCTTCACTACGCGCACCGCTCACCAACCGGGCGCTCCGCCCCCCGCCGCACAAAACATAGCTAGAGCGCGCCGAGCTTCCACCAAAAAGCCCCCGCCGCCGCCGCCGCGCGCCATGGAAAACCTTCCGCGTGACATGCTTGTAGAGATTGCGATTCGAGTCGCCAAGGATGCCGCAGATCCCATTGAGGCCCTCGCCAATCAAGGGCCACATGTTCGCAGATGAAAGCGCCCGTCGCGGCGACCGTGGGGGACCGGAGCATCCGACTAGACCGATGTTTTACACTGACGCCGGCGCGGTGGGTGTCGCCGAGGATCGCGAGTCTTATCACCAAGCTTCGCCGCCGTCGGAACCCGGATGCGTGCTTCATAGCCGGCATGAATGCCATCTTTGTCGGAAGGGGCGCTTCACCGCTTACACCGCCGCCGAGATGCCGCGCGCGCCGCCGTCGTGGCATGAAACCGCCAAGTATGTTCTTGCTCTTGTGCTCTACAAGGCCAACAGGCGGTGCCGCGATTTTACGACTATGCCCGCCCGGCCAAGCGGAGATCGGCGCGACCGCCGGCAACGGCCGGGACGTGGAAGAACATCAATCGTACTCGGCCCCGCCGAGGGCATGGAGCAAAGATGGTGGGCTACTTGGCGGCGCATATACCGAAGAGTGCCGCTGTCCTATAGCCCAAATGGTGCCTCGCCATGACGGGCATCCGTGGGCAACCAAACGGGCAGACTTTGCGCCGTAGTGCCGCCTCGGGTGAGGGCTCGGGTGATGTGTGTTGCGTGTTCTCGCAGCGAGGAGTGTAGGATCCGCGGCGACGAGTGTCGAGGTTCTTCACTCAACTTAATCTTTTGCCGCGGTTGGTGATCTTCTTACGATCAAACTTTCTATTTCTAGTGCTCTAGATGGAGAGCCCGATCGAACAAACTTAATTCCATAGCTTTTGGTGCGTACGTGATGCTTGATGTCGATCCTGTGTATGTGCGCATGATGGTGAGAAACTGAGAACTTTTTATTAGTTGTGATTAATTGTGAATTTGTGATATACTCCCTCTGTCCCATGGAGTTTGTCTTTTTTGACTTTTGAATTTCATATGTTTGACCATCCGTCTTATTTAAAATATTTATGTAAATCATAAAATAAATTAATCAATATTCAAGTATCAATATTGATAAAATAACAAAATAAATTACATTTATGTAAAAATTTGAATAAGACGACGATCGAAAAAGATGGCACGGAATCTAGGGTGACAAACTCGGTGGGACGGAGGGAGGAGATGTACTACTCGCGAACGATGGCGGGACGTTCCGCCCTCGAGCTCTCCACGCAAAGGATACACGCACGCGAACGTGCAAATGTTACGCACGCGCTCTATCAAAAGGTGTTGGTATTCATTGGCGCGGTCTCGAAAATAAGCTGTACTAGATGAATTTTACGCTGATGGCGCGTCTCGAAAAGTACTAAGCTGTACTAGGGGTGTGTTTGGTTGGGCTTTTTGGCGTGGCTTTTGCCCTTAAAAGCCGTAAGCCCAACCAAAGGGGGTGGCTTCCATCCAAAGTCAAAGCCAAAAGTCGCTTTTGATCTAGTGCAAATTTTATCAAAGTCAAAAGCAGCCCGGACCACTTCTTTCACCGCTTTTGGGTACAAAATTACCCACCCGCCACCTGGTTATGGGAAAATAACGTTTCGTTCTTTTTCTATTCCACATCGCGCCGCCCCCGGCCCTTCTTCCTCGCGAGCGCTGAGCGCATACAGCCTTTGGCGGCCGGCAAATTCCTCCCCTCGTCTTGCGCTGGTGGCTCCGGCGAGCCCCTCCCATGCGCGTCCGGCATCCCGTGACCTCCTCCCCTTCGCGACGCAGCCGGGCGACCCCGCCCCCCACGGCTGGGTCCGCGAGCCCTCGGGGCGCGGGAGGCCCGCAACGGCGGCGCGACCTTTCTTCCCCGCCTCCGGGCGGGAGTGGGTGCGGCCCCAGCCGAGGCCCATCCCCGCGATGAGCACCATGGTGACGTCGAGCCGTGGCATAGGAAGACCTTCGAGAGCTGCGCGCCCCGGGAGCGATGTGCCCGCCGCCGACGCTGTACAGAAACGGTGCTTCACGGATCCGTTGTCCATCCGCGCCGCCGAGGCCAACGCGCTCTAGTGTGACTCCAACGCGCCGCTTGCTATGACTCCAACGCTGTTACCGAGGCCAACACGCTCGCTTGCCGTGTTGGCCTGAATGGAAAGGTGCTCCTGGGTTAGCCTGAATGCTAGTTTACTGAATGTTAGTGTGAATATGCCTGAATGTCTGAATGTTGGTTCAGAATGCTGGTGTGAATATGCCTGAATGTCTGAATGGAAAGGTGTTCCTGTGTTAGCATGAATGCTAGTGTAAATACGCCTGAATGTCTGAATGTTAATGTCACACTTCGCTTTGTTCAGAATGCTACTGTCACACTTCCATTTTCCATCTCCACTGAAAATATTGAGAGCAATTCAGTTTTCTGAACCGAATAGAGCAATTCAGTATGCAAATAATAACATATGCTGGAAATATTTAGAGCAATTCACTTTTCTGACCCGAACAATAGTACTAGCAACTATTTGATTGGTGATTAGCAAGCAAGTGCCTTCATGAAATATTCAGAACCAAACGTACTTGCTCGACGCAACGAGGGACATGGATAGAGTATTCAGACCAATAGCAGTAGCAAGTGCCTTCAAGATGTACTAGCAACTATATTAACCGAGGAAACACGGATAGAGTGTTTCGTACCGATCCCAACTTGCTGGACGCTGAAATGGCAACACAATGGTATACACAAATTTATTTATCATTGATTTTGACTACATCAATATATTAAATAGCTTACAATCAATGAAATAGATCATGGATAGTATGTCCCGTCTTTTTCCTTGTCCGTATGATAGATTCGAGGTGCTTTCTGCATCGACCATCCGTCTATGGGTTGAACGTGCCCTAAGAAGTGCACGGGGTAACTTTACAAAATATATGGCATTCTTTTTTGCGTACAAAATAGATGGCATTTTTATATGGACTTATTTTTACCTTGCTTAAATAGTCATTTTCATATGAATTAATGAACAAATTAGTTTGTTACAAGCAATTTGCATACAAACATGTTCCAAGCATTAATGACATTACAGGTATTTCTCGACAACCCACGGTTTGACAAAGACCTCCAACCAAACGACCTTCGCTTTTGCCCGCGGTTTGCTTTCTCACAAATGCTTTTCAACAACCACGACCCACAACAGCTTTTTAAAAGCCACGGCCAACCAAACACACCCTAGATGAATTTTACACACACAGTCATGTCGTCGCAGCCCTCTCCGGCCGCTCCTTAAAAAAAAAAAGAAAAAAAAACCACGTCCCTCGCACGGAACGCACCCGGCGCCCCGTATTATTGCCGCTCTCCAACTTGGCGCCACACAGCTGCTATTCACCTCCCGCCCGCGCTCAAAGTTTCCAAAGAAAAGGCCCCACCGCTGCCCCGCCTCGAGCCATGGAGAACCTTCCGCGGGAGTTGCCCAGACATTGCGCTCCGCGTCGCCATGGCCGCAGAGGATCCTATGGAGGACCTCTACAATCTACGGGCCACCTGCACGGACACGAAAGCGCGTCGGCGACATATCGGACCGGAGCATCCCATTAGACCGGTGTCGCAACGACGGCGGGCGGGTCGATGTCGGCCAGCCACGCCCGGGCCGGGCCGCTTTGTACCACTTCGCTGAAGTACCGCGCAAGTCTCATCGAAGAAAGCTCGCCGAGGTCGGCAACCCGAGGCGTGCTTCGTGAGCGGGCATGTCCGCCGTGTTCGTGGAAGGTCGCCACCGCCTCGCCGCCTCTCGACAAGCCGAAACTAGCCGCCGACTTCGGGGGCATGTGCTCGCCCGTGCGTGCACGCTCTTACGCTTTACAGCGGAACGCCCCGCCGATGACGACCATGCCCGAGGTGTTGCGGGAGATCTCGCGCGACACGGCGGCGGCGACGACGCTACCTCGACTGAGTAATCGCCGCGAGCACTTCGCATGCAATAGAAGTGTTGAACGACGTTGTGCCCTCGCTATCTCCTTTGGCCCAACCCGAGCCTCGCCAGACGGGCATCGCTGCATATTGGGAGACAATCGCGGCGCCCGGCGGAATGGGGGCCACCGCTGCGGTGGGTGTACTGCAGCGAGGAGTGTAGGATCCGCGCCGAGTGTGGTATGTTCTTCATTTCTGCAGCGTTGGTATAAGCAGCAGGCCGGTCTATATATATGTGTGTGTGTGTGTGTGTGTGTGTGTGTGTGTGTGTGTGTGTGTGTGTGTGTGTGTGTGTGTCTGTGTGTACATTAATCTATAGCTTAGCTCTCTAGCTACATGATCTAGATCGATCAAACAGCTTTTGCTAGCTTTTGGTTGTGTGCATGCATGGATTGGTTGATGTTCGATTGATTCTCTCGAGTAGCGTCGTGATGAACACCGGTGAGATGTTTTAATTCGTTGTAATCCTTGTGTTATATTTTAATTGTGTACCGTGGTATTGTGTTTGTGATTTAATATATGTGTTGTATTTCTCTAAATCATGTGCTGCGTGGATGTTTGATTGCAGCTGAAATGATGAGTGAACAGAGCGACAATGGTGTATTCATGTGTTAAATTTATTTGCGATTCTCGCCGGCGGGCGCCACGCAGCCATGGTCGCCGCGCGAGCACCTCGGCGTGGCTAGCTAGCCGCCTCGGGCTGAACTCACACGGTCACACCCTTCTCTACCTTGGAACCTCGAGGCTCGTCGGCTTGGAGGTTATGCCCGTGCCGCTGACGCCGCCTCGAAACCGCCGCCGTGTCCGCGGGACCACGCGAAGAATGGTCGCCGCGAGCACCTCGGCGTGCCTAGCCGCCTCCCGGATGAACTTGATCTTTGCCTTCTCTCTTACCTCGGCACCTCGAGGCTCGTCGGGCTTGACGGTTATGCTTATCGCCCGTGTGCCGCTGTCGCCGCCCGAACACCGCCATGTCCGCCGCCGCTGTTCGATCGTTCTCCGCGACGGCAACCCCTCTCCGACCCGCCCCGCCCCCTCGACCGTGTGTTTCAAAGGAATTTACGCTGCGTTGTTGGTGCTTTCCATAACGCCTATTTGACCTCGGCTTGTCGTCATTGGCCGGAGCGCCGATCCCCACTCCGCCGTACCCGCCACCGTCGGTGTCGAGCTCGAAGAGACTAAACCCGCTCATCCAATAGCGCATAGTAGTAACGCTTAGGTTATGGGGATCACGGTGGTGGTCCTCCCGTCGCAAGAGACCTCATCTCCGCTAACATCCGTGCACGCCCGGTGTGCCGCCACGTCGGAGACCTTCGGGGCTCAAGAACCCTAATTTTTCTTTTTAATCGGGTCAAAACTTGTAACTAGTCTTTCTCCATCATAGTAACTCCAAAATGATGGTTTTTCTTTCTAAATTTTTGTCAAATCATGCTCTATCAGGCGATTGTATTCTTACTTCTATTACTCTTGTCATGTTTCATCGATAACATTTCAATTTTAAATTCCAAAAATCACAACTCCAAACATTAATTTTGGAGCACCTAGTGATTTTAACGTAAGAAATCTTACAAAATAGTTGGGATAGTACGTCCGAAAAATAAAGCCGTCGCTCATTCCATTGCAACTGCTTCCGCGGGTCATTTCTTGATCCGACGACGTCGCGTAACATTGTTCACAGAGTTACACATGTCTCGGCGTTTATGAAACTACGAGAGAGATTTCTAAGATTTGTGAACAATGTCACTAGCACTATGTTGGATGGGGAAAACTAAAATAAGAATTGTAGATCTTGCTAAGTTAAAACTCTCTAGTTTAGAACTTTTTGATTTGACATTATCTTGTAATGGAAAACTAGGTCTCAAATTCAAAAAATAAATAAATAAATGAAATTTAAATGTTTTAAGTGACGCCGGATAGACAAACCACCAACATACCGATTGTAGTTCTCAATTATGAAACTTTGTAGTTTACAACCTTTTGATTTGAGATCATCTTGTCATGGAAAACATATACACTCTCCGTCCCACAAATAAAAAGTCCGTTTTTTGACTTTTACAATCCCTATTTGACCATTCGTCTTATTTAATTTTTTTATGCAAATAATAAAATAAATAAATGATTATAAAAGTATCTCTAACGATAAAATAAATCATAACAAAATATCTAAATTTTTAAAACATTTTGAATAAGACGAATGGTCAAACAAGGATTGTAGAAGTCAAACACGGACTTTTATTTGTGGGACCGGAGGGTGTAGCAGTTTGAAAACATTTTGTAGTACTCCGTATCTTACGGATGAGCATTGGGATAGTGCACCGCAGTCGCTCATTACGCCCCTCGCACCGGCCGCACCCACATTATTGCTGCCCACCAACCGAGCGGCGCCCGGTATTCAGCCACCGCCTCCGGTGACAAATACCATTCTTCGCCGCACAATTGCACAACAAACCATAGCTAGAGGGCGCCGAGCTTCCACCAAAGCCCCGCCGCCGCGCCATGGAAAACCTTCCGCGTGACATGCTTGCAGATTGCGATTCGAGTCGCCAAGGACGCCCGCCGAGATCCCATGGGGGCCCTCGCCAATCTGCGGGCCACATGTTCGCAGATGAATGCGCCGTCGCGGCGACCCCCGTGGGATTGGACATCCGACTAGACCCTGTGCCGCACCGGCGGTCGGCGCGTCGCGGGTCAGCCGTACTACTCGCTCAAGTATCGCGAGAGTCTTTGCACCAACCTCCCCGCCGTCGGCAACCCGAGGCGTACTTGAAGCCGGCATGTATGCCGTCTTCGTCGAAGGTCGCCGCACCCGAGAAACCGTCCTCCCGATCTTTGCAAGCTGCCGCCGTTAGGGCATGAAGCCACCGACTATGTTCTTGCTCTTGTGCTCTCTGAGGGCTAACACCGGTGCACGGACGACGACTATGCCCGCGGGTGTTGCGGGATATCGAAGGTGACAACCCGGCGACGGCCGGGGCGTGTAAGAGCATCAAGTGTACTCGGCCCCGCCGACATGCATGGAGTTTTAGGTTGGGCGACTTGGCGGAGCATATACCGAAGAGTGGCGTACATCCCATCCTATAGCCCAAATGGTGCCTCGCCATGACGGGCATCGGTCTAGCCCCCAAAACGGTCCGCCGTCCTCGTCTCGGGGTGGTGTGGTGTGCTCCGTGTTCTACAAATGAGGAGTGTAGGATCCGCGACGAGTGTAAGAGGTTCTTCGGTCCATCAATCTTTTGCGGGTAGATATCATCGGGCGAGCACGGATATCATCGACGGTGTCTCGTGTTTGTGATCTTCACACAATCAAACTTTCTATTTGTAGTGCTAGGCGGCAATCGATCTATTGCTACCTCCTCTTTCTCTAGATGGCGTTGTCGATCAAACAAACCGAATTGGATAGCTTTTGGTGCGCACGTGATGGTTGATGTTCTCGATCGAACCGGATTAATTTGATCGATCATATGCATGGTTTATGTTGAAAAGATCCCGAGTATGAGTATGCATGAAAACTCGAGATATTTTATTCGTCGTAATCATGCATTGTGTTATATTTTTCCAAATTTGTGCTATTTTGATGTCCCTACTCCTCTCCTCCTCCCCTCCCCTCCCCTCGTGAGTTGTTCTTCCTATAGAAAGCTCCATGATATGTGATTCTCTGAAAGGAAGAGGATGGCCGCCCCTTGCGCTAGGGTTGGCCTGAGCTCTCTAGGGCCGGCGGGCGGTGGCGGGGAGCGCGAAATGAGAGGGCTGGCGAGAGGAAGAAGATGAATAGTACCAGGTAATCTGAGCATTCGTCGCCCGAAATCCCACATACCGTATTTTTCAGCGCCGAAATATAGGCGAGCCGCCCGGGCCGATTTAATAGTATTCTGTGAGAGAGAATAAGCTGAAATAAGTCGAAAAAAAGGAGCATGTAGGAGTAGTAAGCGCCCTTGCGTGTTGTCGTCTTCCCGCCGGTGCTCGCCGTTCGAGCAGCACCGCGGTGTGCGTATGGCACCGCAACCGCACTCCGGCCGCACCAAGGATTGACGGAACGACGGTGGCGCACGTGGGCTCTATCCTACGAGCCATACGCAAAGGATTCGTGCAAGGCCGGACATGGGCCCTATCCTACGCCGAGGTGTGTAGGATTACGCAAAGGATTCGCATGCGGGGCCCCTATACACGCGTCTGTAGTAAAGGAGCCGTCTGGTGGAAAAGGCTCTCGTGCTCTACAGTAACACAGGTGCCGCCAACGACGAGGTATTTTGATGATGATTTTTGTCTTGTTCGGCGCTTCCAAGGACATAAAAAGCAACATTTTTGTCTTGTGCTTGGGTCTCTACCTTGACCTTGTGCACATCGGGGATATGCATGATAGGAGTACTTTTGTGTGTGACCGAGCATTAAATTTTGATTACACCATTAAATTTGTTTCAATTAATTCTTCAAAACAAGATATCACATGGATATATTTAGATAAAATTACAAGCGGGCCCAAACGATGGTAGTTGGGATAGAGTAGGACAAACTTTTTTCAGGGCCAAATTCCTAATTCTCCCATAGTCCTATTACTCCAAACAATGTTTGAAATTTTGAAATAGCACACAAGTTACAGTCACCCTTTTACATTAACCGTGGGACCATGGTGTCTGCATCGAACACTCTCAGCTTGCCACCTCGGATTCCTTTATAGTGCTACTATGGGCGTTTTCTCTCGCAGACCTCTCACTCTCTCGTCTCTTCCTTGTTTCTTCTCCCATACTACACCTACTTTGTACTAGTAGTACTCTTCTCACCTCTTCTCCGTCCCCGACTTTCCAAACTCATCTCAAGCAAACAAGAGTAGAGAGCGGTCCGACCACGGGGGGGCGCCTCGCCTTCGCCTCCATCCCGGGCAGGTGCACCTCTTTATCACATCCATGCAAATAGATATGGTTTTTCATGTGGTTCTAGAAACAAAGAAATACTGAAGTTTTTTTTTTTTTTGGTGGTTGCGGATCCGGGGGTCCGTCGCGGGAAGCACATCTTCTTTTCTTTTTGGTGGTTGCGCCGTAGATCCGGGGTCCATCGCGGAAGCATATCTTCTTGGGTAAGCACCGAAATCTAGATTGTGAAGTGCATTATCCTTCCTTTTTTGAAGGGTTTTTTTTTTTTGAATGGTTTGCTATCTAGCTTGTACAACATTGCTCAATAATTTTGTCGCCTTAAAATCCTTTTTCGATGAGATTGATCCTAGGTACAAACCCAAAGACCCACGCGGGAGATTATAAAAGGATGAGGAGTCCCAAGAAGCACAAATAGGATCTAGCGTTGTCTTTGAAGGCACATCTTCTTGCGTAAACGCCGAATCTAATCCCAAAGCGCATTTCATTTTCCACTAACTAAACCAATCCCAGATCTACAAACTTCCCACTCTAGCAAACTTGCATCAGGAGCCTTGAGAGTGAAACTAAATTATATTTCCACCCTTCCTTTACCTCTTCTCGTCGGTTCTGTTCCCATGTACGACTGATGGGCCGTCCAGTAACTACCTCTTCTCGTTGGAGCCAAGTTTTTTTTTCGTTTGCAAAAATCCAAGGATGGCAAACTAGTTTAGCAAACTCTTGGATATGCTTTGTCATTTTAAATTGTACACATGAAGTCGCTAGGAAGTAATGGTTTAGCAACTCCACCCTCATAGTCGTATCTTATTGGCTACTCTATTTTTTCGAGAGAAAAAAAAGGCGAAAAACCGGAGGAAAAACTTCGTCCTCGTCGGTGGAGATGCCACCCTTATCATCTTTGAGTTGCTACTTCATCTCTTCCAATATAATTGCAAACATAGACCTTTTTCTTTTACCTTCATCTTCAGCTGTATACAATTCCCTCGTGCACCATATCATAAATTCCATCATCATGGCCATCTTCTTCATCCACACTCATGCAAAGATCATCATTGATACTAGTCTGGTTCATCAGCAAGGCCCTCATTTTCATATAGTATAACCTCCAATGGTTCCCCATGATGTATCCACCTAGTGTAAGTGCTAGCCATTCCATTAATATACAAGTGTAAGTGATTACTTTGGTTGTGTGAACGCTAGTGTTGTCAATGCATTCCTCGCCTGCGGATTGAGCTTTATTATGATGGGCATGAAGCAAGATGGAATGGAAGGGCCATTCTTGAAGTTTTTATTTTTTATTTGAGCCCTACTCGGCAGCTTCTATTATTCCACACTTTTTTGAAAGTTAATAATGTTGTATATCAATAGGATGATGTCTTTCAGATATCTCCTAAAGTTCTCGAGAAAATAGAATTTCGGACGAGCATGCCAAATCCGATTCGAATATGTGGATGAACGACAAGTTTAAACTCGAAACTAGAGGCCGGGGGTTCCAAGGACATAAAAGTAACATTTTTGCCTTGTGGCGGGCTCTACCTTGACATTGTGCACATCGTGGGATATGCATGATAGGAGTATTGTTGATCTTTATGAGCATGCGTTGTGTGTGACCGAGCATTACGACCAACATTTTTTGTAAACTCTTTGTGTCGTATTTTGTACATTGTCCGAGTTTACAATGGATGGAACTTCTACTCATGAACGCCTAGCTTGTCATCTTTTTTTTATCATATTTTAAAAAATTGAGATGCCGACTTCATAAGACTAATGACAGAGCTTGTTTGTTTCTTGTGGCACTTTCATTTTAGCAGTTGATAGTGCGCTTTTATAGTTTATTGAAACTTTGCTTTGTCGGGATAACCGCTTGTGGTTTGGAACCCATTTCTTTGTGTACACATCCGTAGCGATTACTTTGGTTGTGTGAAGGCTAGTGTTGTCAATGCATTCTCGCGTGTAATGCGGATTGAGCTTTATCATGGCAATGAAGCAAGACTGGAATGGAAGGGTCATTCGGAAGGTTTTTTCCCACACTTTCGAGGACAAGCACCGCAAAACCGGAGGCTACCTATGCTGAATTTGCAAAGTGAAGCAAAGCGCGTAAAGCCTCGTCTTTGTGAGTTTGTGTATGATTAGAAACAGATTTTGTTGGGCTATCCTTCCACATGGAGGATGAATTTGGAGCCCAACAAAGCAGCCCAAACCAGACGCCCGATTAGCTTGTGCACCGTTGATCTCGGTTGGATTCAACGGTTGAGATTGCTTCTTGGGAAGCATGTATGGGGTAAGGAAAAACCCTAGCCTCCATTCAACTGAGAAACTATGCCGCCTCGGATGCCGTGGCGACGTGCTTCTCGTTCTGCGGTACCGTCGGAGGACCCGCCGAGCGAAGATCCTCCAAATACCGCATCCAACAGAGGAACAACTTCCAACTTGGAGCCTCGTCGCGTCTGCCGCAGGTTCGGCGAGTACCACCGGACACCAAGGAGGCAATCCAAATACAGATATAGCGTGAGCGTAGCAAATTAATCATCAACGTATATAGTTGCCGGGCCCCCGGCGTCGCTCCCTCCGCCGCCCCCGCCCCCCCACCCTGTGTGCCGCCACCACTAGAGAGAGAGACGGTGTTGAAGTGTGTGGCAACACATTATATATATAATAATATGTCCGCATGTTATAACCTACGCACGCGAAAATGGCCCAAAATTCGTTGTACCACAAGAGAACGGGCCTAACATGCGTGTCCAAATTCAGCCCAAAGGAAGGCCGGCCTGGCCGAGCGAAGGCGGAGGCCCGCTCAAAACCGGATGCAGGCCCGGCCAAATTCGGGCCTAGTGCGCACGCGTGTCAACATCCATCGCCTCTAGTAGGACGGGCGACCGCAAGACTCGAGACAAATACAGCGCTGCACCGCCGAAGGCTCGCTCAGCGACATGTGTCTCGCAACGCTTTTCGGACACCACTGCACACTGTGGACTACGGCAAAGAACGCATCGATCGTAACATCGCGACGCTTATGCATACGCGCACCTCTGGCCGCCTGTTCACCGATACGTGTCCGCAATACCAGCAAACAAAGATGATAGCCGGCGACAACACACGCCTGTAAATGACAAATATTCGAAGCGTTAAGCGACATGTACGTACACCCGCTAACACATCTCATCCGAAACTATACGCTGCAAGAGTGGTCGAGACATGTACGTACACCCGATAACACAACTCGTCTCAAACTATACGCCGTCGGTAGTAGTCGCAACATGTACAGACACCTCGCTGCTCACAACTCGTCCGAAAAATAAACGCGGCGTCGGTAGTGGTTGCAACATGTACGCATACCCGATAACACAACTCGCCGAAAATAAACGTCGTCGGTAGTGGTTGCGACATGTACGCAGACACCTCCTAACACAACTCGTGCGAAAATAAACGCGCGACTTTAATTTAAGCGGCCGCTACAGACCCTTGTATGTTCCAAGCGCCGTTATTCGCGGCACGCCGTCTGTACCGGTGTCAAGCAACACGGACGGTTCTCGACCACGGAGTCCGTGAATCAACGCACGTATGTAATACTCATGAACGGTACGCATCGGGCGGCGCTGAAAAGGTGTCTGTAAGCAAAAACACGTCTGAATTAGGGGTTGCATCCACAGTCGATCGGTCTTGAAAATGCGCCCGTAATGAAACGCGTGTTGCGTGATACGTTGAATTCTCGCGACACTCGGTTTCAAAAGCGCCGCCGTAGCCGCGTGCGTCTCAAAGAACGAAAAACGCTGCGTCGGATTAAGAAAAAACAGACGCTACATAACATGAACACGGTTCGTAATGACCTTCTATTACAGACGCGTATTGGTCTTGTGGGACCATCCGACACCTATTCGACGCCGCGCCCAGCCA
This sequence comes from Hyparrhenia diplandra, assembly GCA_015847255.1. Classification (NCBI taxonomy): domain Eukaryota; kingdom Viridiplantae; phylum Streptophyta; class Magnoliopsida; order Poales; family Poaceae; genus Hyparrhenia; species Hyparrhenia diplandra. The sequence goes on along the minus strand of JADLZK010000269.1, from coordinate 128,201 downwards.
GCTGCGTCGGTAATGTCACAACACGTACGCTCATTATTAGCGACGCCTCTCCGGGCGACCGGGCGGTTATTAGCCTTTTTACATAGTGTAGGTTTCACAAACTATAACGACAACCGTTCCCGACAACGGCGCGCGAAAATGCTTGTTGGTATTTCTTAGCGAAAAGCAAAGAAAGTCCGTAAGCGCACGGAAAGTACCGTTGTAGCACTTCACCTAGAAGTATTCCGGTATCGAATTTCCACGGGGAACGGGTGTTAAGTTTGTTCCTCTAGCTATCAAGGGTCAAGCATAGGAGGTGATCGTAGGAGCGATGTGTTCTTTCGGACTTAGGCTAAGTCGCTACTCGTCTATTAATCGAGTATTACTGGGCACCGGAGTGCACTTGGTCCGCTGCCGATGCCGGCCTCAAGCTCTACTACGCAACCGGGCGTGGAGGAGTACAATGGGCGAATAGGGCTGTCACCACCTATCCCCCTACCTCACTACCGTGGATTGCGGAGCAAATGAGGGTGATTTATAACTTAGACATCACGTCTACGTTACTTGTCACTACTCTAGTGTTGGCCAGGAGATCCCGTCTTCATCAGGGGTCCTCTACTAGAGTATTTACCACAGGGGGCAAACAACGATCCCGTAATTCTCGATAAAATAAATGATAGCGTGAAACTTAAGAATGATACGAAAGTAAGACACGAATAACTTCCACCAAGCCGAAGGTTACCCCGTAGAGGTACAAGGTAGGGGGCGGGGCCGCGCGGATCCGACACTCCGACAACCTGAAGACCGCGGGGTCGCTACTCCTCTCTTCCTCTCTACCTTGCACTCTCTCTCACTCCCTCCGAGTGTCTTGGCACTCTCTAAACCACCCTGAATGTGAGACTATGAAGTGTGTTGAGTGATGCTCTATGGAGGGGGTGACCCTCCTTTATACACAAATGAAAAGTGGTTTTGGCGGGAACATTTGGCGCAAAAAACGCGAAAAACACCTTCATGCACCGCCTCTACTCCTCCGGCCGGGACGGGGACCAAGGCGCGGGCGGGATCGGGCACCGGGCCGCGGCGGGCGCCGCACTGCGCGCGGCCGGCCCAGGTTTGGCCCGCTGGTGCCGCGCCTCCGCGTGTGGGCCGGTGGCCTGCTCTACGTTGCTTTCCTGAGGTGCTTCGGTCCCCCGATTTGGTGCAGTTCTCGGCGTTACATTCCGTTCCCCTTGCCAAAGCGTATTCTCTTCGAGTTGTGCTTTGCTCTTTATTTGGCGTACTCTCACCAAGTTTTACGTGTTTGTCCCCGCAAAAGAGATATTCTAGAAATACAAGTGGAACTAGGTGAGTAGTAAATGTTTATTTAGCATAATTGTGTTTTATCTCTCTTAATTATAGCTAAGTTGGCGGTATGAAATGTGTGATAGTGACCGCCAACAATACCACTCGAAAGGTCCTAAATGGCTAGGGGTGAATAGCCTAATAAAAATTTCTACAAAACACTAGAGCAACTTGTTAGATCACTAAATGGCTATAAAAGCGGTTGCACTAGCTCTACTTGTTGGCAAACCTCCTATTAACAATTAACCTCAAATGGTCACTATTTTACCAACTAGGTGAAAGAGCTAGATTACACTAAACGAGTCTAAGCAACTAGCACTACACAAGCACAAGGTAAATAACAATGTAAATGCAAGGTAGAGAGGAGTTATACCAACGTGTCGAGGCTAGTCAATCTAATCACTGGAAGATGATATCACAATATGTAAACAATGGAGGCCAACCATCGGGAGACAATCAATCACAAATGCATTTACATTTGATTTTTCACACTGAAGTTCACTTGAGCACCCTCAAGCTACTCTCCGTTGTGTCGACCGTCTCATATGTGGGTCAAGGTGGAGCTCACTCCTTGCCAATCACTAGGAGACTTGACACCAAGCAAATGAGGGGTAACTCAAAGACACGGGCAATGTATTAAGGTTGCAATTCATCGTCCGACGAGGATGCACCGAACCTCTTACAAATCAACCGGAGGTGGGCAAGAACAATATCCTTTTCTTCCTAATGCCTCGAACAATCACCGAGCCGCAAGAACAATATCCTTTTCTTCCTAATGCCTCGAACAATCACCGAGCCGCTAGGAGTGATGCTCTCAAGAGAAACAAGCAAACCACCCAAAACGACGACCCTCAAGTGCCTCTAAATGCAAAACTCAAAGCAAAGCACTCGAATCTCCTCAAATCTCTCAAGAATATGCTCACAAGCAATGGGAGAGAGAGAGAGAGAGGGAGAGATTTAGCTCAGCTCAAAGTGTGCTGGAGTCAATTAAAAATGTCCAAGAGAGAGAGTTAGAGCCGGCCAAACACATATATATAGACCCCCATTCGAAATAGAGCCGTTAAAGGCTGAAAACGGTCACGTTTGAATGCGTCGGACGCGGTCCAGAGAGGGTGCAAACCGACCGACCCGCCGGACGCTCAGCAACAAGCGCTGGACACATCCTACGCTATGCGTGGGACGCGTCCCACGCTAGTCTCAGCGTTCGTCGCTCCTTTTTCAGCAGGACCTTCGCCCGATCAAATGACCATAACTATTTGATCCGAACTCCGTTTTCGATGATCTTGGACTCTATGGAAAGCTTACTCAAAGGGATACACAACTCACATGGTTAATTGATCAAATCACAATGTATCAAAGCATAATTCCACTCCAAGGGCAGTCCAATTATCCGAGAAACACCAAAACACCTTCTCCTTTGCTTCATTCCAACTTCGCCACTTGTTCCATGTCGCCAACACGTCGAAGAGCCTCACGAGCACGTGTGTTAGCATTTTGAAAAACATTTTCACCAAGTGCGAAGTTAGCTCTCTAGGTTAGAATGCATGCATATGATTTTTTTTTGAACCTAGAGGTACATGAGCATCAATGTTCCCAGGTTTTCCCTCTTTATAGTACGGCTATCGATGCTAAGTTACTCACACCCTCTATGGTGTCTTGAGTGCAAAATCAAAATGGCCCTATGAATATACCTTTGCCTTGAGGCCATTTTGACCCTTGAAACCACTCCAAATTAAGCACTTGATCATCTTTTGGATCGTCGCGATCCATCCACCATGACCACCATGCATCACACTTGGCTTGACGAATCTCCAACTAATCAAACACTTAGCATAGAGAGATTAGTCCTAAGATGTCATCAATTATCTAAAACCAAACTAGAGATCTTCACCCGCGCCGGGCGAGGTTCATCTAGGGACCATGGTGGTCGTGCCCGCCCAGGACCACCGGAGAAGAGTGGGGGAAGGCCACGCCGCCCCCCTTCCCCCACGGACCGCGCGAGCTCGGCGGCCCGCTCCGGTGGCAGATTCCGTTTTGTGATTTCATCCTCTTGTGTTTCTGTCGCCGTTTTATTTCTCCCGCATTCCTCTTGACTGCTCGTTGGGTGAATACAATTTATTCTGGACTGATTTTAACCATTTCATACATACCGCACACTGAATTTGTGAGATCTCGGGAATTTAGTTGCCTTGGTGATGCAGCCAGCGCCGTTGTTGGCTGGATTGGAAGACATTATTACCTCATCGGATAAAAAAGTGACTGAGATGGAATAGAGGTTCTCTTGGAAGTTGTTTTCACGCTTACGCATACTGCTGAAGGAGTGGAGTGTCAGATGATATCGATCCTAGGCATCGATGGTTCCTCGTACTACATTGCCGACAAATCGCTGGATGCAAGGCAAGTGTGTTGAATTGCAACCATCTGTGTCTCGGGAGCTGATTTTGGATAGCCTCCGCCATTGGGTGCTTGACTTCCATGTTGATGGGTACTGCTTCATTAATGCCCCTCCTTATGAGAGGATGAAGTTATATATGAATAGCATATGCCATAACAGTCAAGTATTACACTATGGACTGATGAAATACATCCCGTAAAGTTTCAGTTCCCTGTTCGTTGAGCCTTCAATTATAAGTTTGTTTTTACCTTACTATACACTAGTATAATGCCCGTGCTAACGCTACGGATTCATTTCAAAGGTGCACATGAAAAAAACCAAACAATGATTTTTCTTTCATAGTTCAAGCTACAAAGATGTATATGACTGTATATATAATCCGGAGGCATAATAAAATGGTCTTGCCTCAATCATCTAATTTACAATTTGCGCAAAACCTTATCTTGCTCGCCTCCATGAGGGCGTGAGCGTTACGCTCGCCCTAGTAGACTCCATGCTACGACCGCTGCTTGGTCCATCGACGGTATAGGTAGTCATGCCATGACACGATGCCCATCTCCTGCCATGTCGAGGTCATCACCGATCCACACCAACACCGCTGACTCAAAGCCATGCGTCATCCTAGGCCGCCCTCACCGAGCTTGGCCTCGTCTCGCCGCCCTTGAAGCCAACCAAGACAAAAGCATTCAACCAAATCATATGTAATCATTCTTGATCACAGAGTCCAATCAAGTAAATGCAACAACAAGAGTTATTGGCAATGCAAAAACTGAGAAACAACATCATATCATCGGGCAACGCGTATTATCCATTTCAGGAATAATTTAATTTGGTCTACATGAACTTACTAAAGAGGTACACATGAATATAACCAACGCTTTTAACAAAAGGCAGCACTTGTGAACAGAACATGCATTAACAGAACATGCACAGGACATTAGCATGCAAAGTTCATTATCAAGAAAGCTGAGAAAGATAACAAAAGTGCAATTTTACCCAAAAAATTCTAGGAAAAAAGAGAGCAGGCAATAATAATACTGAGATACTGAATGACGCTCATGGAGCGCGAAATCTCTAGGGGCAAAATCGCCACTTACTGATATGAAGCTACACGGAGATGACAAACGCCAGTGCTGCGCAGTGTGGATCGCAGAGGATGTGCTGATGAAGCCTAGCTGATGATGGAGGCCACAGGCGATGCTCTAGCTCGTCTAGGTTCCCCTAACAAACTAAACCATCTTCTCTGCACACACCTAGAAGCTTTTGTCGATGTTCGAACCTTCTCCTTGGGCCTTTGAGCTCATTGACTGTGATTTTCCAACGTCATGATGACTGCTATTTAGTAATCATAAGCATAGATTGAGAAAAAGCAAGTGTGAAAGTAGAACACAAAAAGTCAGGCTGTGATGTTCTATGAAGAAACTAACCAAACAACTAAAACTGGTGAAATATTCATCGGTTTGCATAAAATCTCAGGAAGACAATGAATTGAAAAGGAGGCAATTTACAAGCCTCTGAAGAACAGGGTAGAAGCTGTCATCATTAGCTTAAAGCTTCTGGGCAAGATTGATAACCTCAATGGCACAAGAAGCCCACAAATCTACACCTGCATTGAAGAAAGCTCTTGTATTGGAGGAGAAAAGCATTGACAATGACATACAGCCAAACACTTGTTCGAAGAGCTCAATAGATTCATTGTAGCACGTGATGTGTTGCTATCAACTCCACCCAAAACATGACTTGCAGCTCAACTAAGTCATTTAGTTTTCTGTTAAATGACACCAGACGCAATAGATGAATGTTGTGCACACTGTGGATAGAAATTCATACGCTAACTCAATCTGCCTCTAAAAATAAACCTGCTAGGAGCAAGTTCAATTCAAATCCAGGTCATGCTTATCATTTTTAATTTCACTGTAGTCATATCCATGCTAAAGAAAGTTTCTTGGCCACGATCCATATTCAATATTACAATACTTGTCAAATGAAAAAGAGGGCTATACGTACCATCATCCATCCATCATCAGATAGAGGTAGAGGAAACTGTGACTTCCAAGTCACGACATTGTGAATGGGCATTTCATCAAACAACCTAGGGGCGTCCATCAAGCAGCTGCAAGAGGCATGGGTTAGCTAGGCGTCGCCCCACGCCCCACCTCTGCCGTCGTTGCCTGATGCCGCGCTGGTCCTCCGTCGCCGTGGCCTTGGTCTGTGCAAGAGAAGGACGGAGGTGATGGAGCACAGGCTTGAATGCAGGATATAGCTCGGAAGAAGCGAAAAGAGGCACATCGACTACGCATGAACGTACCTGGATGGGCAGCGCGTCCATGTCGGCCCCGAGCGCGATGATGGGCGAGCGACCGGTGCCAAGCCGTCGCCGCGTGGGAGTCGGCGATGACGCCGCTCGCCAAGACCGTCGCTCGTCAGCGTGCCGCCGCCGCGCGGGATTCCGCTTCGGCGCCGCACCATCGCTCGTCCGCGTGCTCGCCAAGACCGGACCGCCGCCGCGGCGATGACGCCGCTCGTCCGCACCGCCGCTCGTCCGCGTGCTCGCCAAGACCGCCGCGCCCCTGCTCCGTGTGGTGCTCGTCCGCGCACGCTGGCGTGGCGTTGTTGGAATCCATATGAGGAAACGAAGGTATGCGGGAAAGGAAGGGCTGCGTGAATTTTGGGAGGGACTTGATAGCGCGGTAGGAGGAGGAAGGCTGTGGGCACCGGATTTGTCATGAGTGGCCCATACACTTAATCTTGATCGTCGGATGATGTTTGAGTATGAAAGAGGAGATTAAGAATCCGGAACGTAGATTTGAATAGATTTGGTAGAAATAAGTTCTAGCCGCCGGAAGTTCAGTGAACATGTTCAGGTTAGGAATCTTTTCTTGGCTAATTCATCAAATTTGTTGGAGAGCGGTGAACACAAAATTAAGGTATGCACTAATATTGAATAATGAGGTCCTTCAATAGTGTGGTACTTTTTCAAACTGTTCAATTCCAAATTATATCTTGCATTCTGCACATGGTCCAACATTTTCTCTTCATTTCTTATATATCACTCCTTGTTTGTTGTTTCTTTCCATTTCAGATGGAAACTCGTGGTGGAGGTAGGTTTGTAGCATTGGGTTGGGTAGAAGTCAGTAGCTACATATTCAAACAAGGTGCCTTACTTTTGCTGTCTTCTCCCACTAATCATTGCCTTTGCAGCTTATCAGTTGTATATATGTTGAACTGCTCATAAGGGATATAAACATGGCTTGTATTGTGAATTCCTTGGGTCTCTTGCCAGAATAAAGAATTTACTCTCATTATTGAAAATGCAGATCCTTCTATTCTTGTGCAATTTGGGATGAAATCCCTGTGGATGACGTAGAGGGTAGAGGAAACAACACACCCACCTACAAATCTGATCCTGTCCAACCTGTGCTGTGATAAATCTAGTTCATCTTTGCTGAATCTCCGAATGCCAATGTCACACAAGGGTCTCTGATTTCTTTCTACTCATGGAGAGTAATGTCCAGCTATGGAAATCTTCAATTATTTATAAAGAAAGTAGTTGTGGCCCTTTTGTGCCTTTAGAAGACATATCTAGAGCTGATGTGAACTTTTTGTTTTTATAGGTGGAAAAAATATGTGGTCCGGTGATTTTTAGTCCCCTTTCAAATGGATTTTGTTCAAATTAAAAACCAGTAGTTTACAAAGTTGTAGGTTTCAAGTCCAAAGTATGATCACAAATTTTCAAAATTTTGGAGCGAAGGTTTATCACAGCTGGAAAATGAATAGGTTAGGTTAGGGTCCCAATATTATCTCTACACCATGTGATTGATTTTTTTTTTAGAGAACGATCTGATGCAAGCAAGCAACGAGAAGAGTAACCAATTTTGGCTGGAGTTGAGAGGGAATGGGAGAAGAACTTTTATGCAACAAGGGACTGAAGATGACTTCGAATTTCCTAATGTTAGTATGGAACTATTTGGTGTGCCCTATTTCTGTTGCAGTTATTTTCTATACCGTAGTATGGGAACCAAGGTCAAAAGGATTGAAAAAAATTAGTCATTCACAACCACAAATGAAGGATTACTCGAAAAGTTAAGGATTAGTACTTCTTTTTGAAACCCATTTCGAAAAAATGGATTAGACCTATACATGTAACTGTGTTTAGTTCCAGCCAAAATTTGGCAAGTGATTGAAAAGCGTCTTTGTAGCACTTTTTGTTTGTTTGTGGTAATTATTGATGGGCTAATTAGGCTCAAAAGATTCATCTCGTAAAATACATCCGAACTGTACAATTAGTTATTTCGTTTAATTATATTTGATGCTCCATGTATGAGGCAAAAGATTTATGTGACGAGGAATCTTTAGAATTTTGCAAAATTTTGCATCCAAACTTTGGAACTAAACATAGTCACACGATAAGGATAAACTTCGGTGGGGTTTCGGAGAACCGAAAAGCTTGGGGTGAAAAGGCTTTGGGTGGCTCTATAGATGTACATTTGGCCTGCGTGGCCCGAGGCCCGGTCCGAGGCACGGTCCGGCTCGGGAAGAGCGGGCCCGTGCCGACCCGCCCGAGGCACCGTCTGCAGGGGCTTTGGGCGTCGCCGTAGCCCGTGGCATGGTGCTGGTCCGCCCGTGGGAAAGGTGGCCTGATGGTGGCCCGTTGAATTAACATCGGTTTCTAATTTGGCCCACCCCATAGCACCTTTTCCTAACCCTAAGCCCCCACACGACACACCACACTTGTTCGTAGTCGGCCATCGCGCCCCCCCACCCCGAACCGTCGCCATCGCCATTGCCCGCCGACCCACTCCCCCATCGCACTCACCGGGCGGCGACGCCACGCCGCCGCGTTTCCCCAAATCCGGCCGGGTCCGCCGCCACTTTGCTCGCTTCCCACTCCGGTTCCCCCACCGGCGGCGCCCATGGCTCCAAGCTCGGCGGGCGCCGGCATCTTCATGGCTCCAAGCCGCGGACGCCAAGAGCGACCTCCACCGGGCGTGGGAAGAGATCCACAGGCACGGCCTTCGCGGACACCGGCGGCCTTCGCCGGCGTCGGGCGTGGCGGCACCTCGCCGCTTTCCGCGACGCCAAGACGACGTGTCTTTGCCAGACGCCCATGGCCCACGGGCCGCGCCTTTGGGCCGACGGCCAAGACGAGCATCGTCGCCGACACGACGGCATGCCGCGGTCGGCGACGGGCATTAAACGCGGGCGGGCGTGCCACCCGCCCGTTGTACATCTATAGGTGGCTCCCTCTATTCTACCCTACTAATGCACCAAGTTCCCTGGTTCAAATCCATTTAAATGTAGATTGCTTCTCAACCTTCTCTCATTACTCATTCGAGATTCAACGATCGGGATCGAAAGTGTCATCGCTCCGCCTGCCCGTCATCGTACGCGCGCAATCATCGGCACTTCATGCCTAAAAAAACTAGCCCACGTCCGATCGCATGCAAGTGCAAATCAGTCGTCTTGGCGTCTCCTTGCAGATACTATATTTAGTACGCGAGAAAACTGCATGCAGAGATATTTCTTTTGCTTTCTTGTTTCATTGCCTTCCTACTATATTTATGTACGCCAGAAAACTGCATGCAAAGATATTTCTATTTGCTTTCATGTTTCGTTGCCTTCCTATTTGATGATGAACACCGTCAGCGCGCCGAACTCGCGTCTTCACCCGCCCATGATAAAAGGAATTGGTCGAGGACGGCCGCCGGGAAGAGACCCACGACGAACACGCGCAACAACACCGTGCCAATCACGCGCTACATCTACATGTATTCCCTTGTCCTCTGAGGAAGTAAGGATAGGCGATTTTGATTGATCACCGCCGCTGTTGGTGATGGTCGTCGCAGTGCCGTCCACGCTACTGATGACGCTCTGGAGGTCCGAGCCCCGCGACAGGGCCGCCGCCACGGGGCCAGGCGACCCTGTGCGCATCCTGGTGACGGTCACCGTCCTCGGGAGCGTAGACCCACTGCGCTTCATCGTGCTCGAGGGCGACTCGGTCGCGGCGCTTCGCTGCTACACCCGCGAGGGCCGCATGCCGCTGCTTGGCACCGACCCCGCTGGCTTCGTCCTCTCCCTTTGGTGCGGATCCGGCAGTACAACGGCATCTGTTACTCACCCCTTTCGTCAGAATTTGGATCTGCTTTGTTTCTCGGATTGCTGACTGATGTGTGATTCGATTTGGTGCCATGCCTTGCCCGTGCAGGGCTTACAGAAGACGATAAGATCACCTTCAACCGGTGCCGGAGCTTCCTGTTTAGGCAGAAGGATGAGGTCCAGCTGTGTGCTGCACTAGGAGGTAATGAATTTAATGCATTTGTAAAAGTACCTTCCCTGTAGTATTCTAATGCATCCTTTTCTGCATGGATACAATTCTTCATACTATGCATCATGCACTTATCTATATCCGAAGATGCGCATGTGCTCCGTCTGATTTCAGTTTCAGCGCTAGCTATTTCTTCTAGCACAGCTTATAGCTTACACACAAATGACATATGTTTCCTACTTAATTTTGATGAAAGGTATGGTGCTAATGCCACGGCTTTTGGTTTTCATCGCCTCAGTTCAAGGTCGGTGATTTGTCCAAATCGTATAAGCTGTCCCCTGGCTTTCAGCAAATAATTTTGCTATGTAGGGGTTGTATGCTGATGAGGTTTTATGGGCTGTCAACTACCCATCTCTCTTATTAATTTTGTCATTGCTGCTTTTCCAATCTGCCTTTTCTTCTAATCTTGATAAAGGCATCGTGTTCCATTTTCACGCTCCTATATAACATAGAGGTACATTCACAAAACCTGTTGCACTTAGCATGGAACTTCTCCGTTTTCACCAGAAAATCTACTGCACCTAAAATTTTTTTTTGCTCAAGATCGGTTTCCAGAGGTCACTTTCTATATATGTTGCCTCCATACAGATTGCTATGTTGCAAATTGTAGCTGAGGCATGCTCAAGGAATGGATTTTTTTAGCACAGGTCACTGTTTTAAGGATATTGATAAATGGTTTCAAAAGGAGAGTTAAAGAGTTAGTACGTGTTTTGTTTTAGGAAATAAATAGGTCATGTTATTTACCGTTTGTGTGAAACTTTTTTTTCCTACTAAATACAAGCTTGGCAACACATAATTTTCCTTGTTATTTACCCTAAAAATAGTGAAACTTTTTACCCTAAAAATAGTAAAACTTGAAGTATGAAAAAAATATTGTCACTTTGGTTGTTTTATGTGCATCCCTGAAATTAAGCCGTAGCGTTAGCATGGGCACTATACTAGTTTATCTTAGTAGTTGCTGTAAGTCTGTGGAGTCTTCCTGACCTACTGCCAGTGCAACACACAACGTCTTTAGCTTTCACACAACCAGTCTTTAGCTTTCACACTTGTTGTTATGATCAATTCAACAGTTTCTAAAACGACAATCCTTCATGTAGCACCGGAACTGCATCGGTTAGTGCCACAGAAGAAGAAACAAAGGAATTCACGGGAATCTGAACTAGCCATTAGCATTGAAAGAAACAAACATGCAAGTGATATGCCTACATATATACACACACAGAAACATGTCAACCTGTTCATGCCCGAGCACACAGTTCATCTCCAACTCCACTCGGCTCACACGTACAAGAAGTTGAAAAGCATATTCTGGAGAAAAAAAAAATCTGGCAGAGGCCGGGTGCTAGCCGCGATCTTGACCTCCGACGGCATCGACGACGCGAACAGGAAGCAGGTGGCCACCGGCCTCGCCGCGGACGCCGCGGCCTCAGCCCCGTCGCTGGCACGTGTGATGCACGGCCGGAGCGTTCTGGAGGCGAGGGTCGACACGGCTAGGCTGGCGGAGCTGCTGCCCGCCAATGCGGCCGGCCACGCTAAGGCGGCGGCAGTGACCGAGTCGTCCGAGCTGCTGGCCGAGCTGGTACGACTCGTGTGTCAGGAATTAGGGATGAAATCAATGCGTAGAAAACAAATCCATATTTCAGATTTGGGAAAACAAAGTGCGTAGAAGTCTAGACGAAAGTGCATATTTCAGATTTGTCGTTTTACAAATATTGGAAGATGCCGTGGCTCGGTCTCCGTGCAAGGGCCCCCTTAGCTGGGTCTCTTTTCAGTTTATTTAATCACATAGCTTGTGCTGGGCAGCATGACCGATATGCAGCCTGTGTTTTCTTATAGAAATTATTTATAGCAGCATGCTCCTTCGTCTACGTTTGTCTTTCTACATGAACAGCAAAGCAGTCCCAGCAGCAGCTTGCTTATCGATCTCTGATAGTCTGATGGCAGTGCTGTGTAGGATGATGCTATTAAACATTGCACTAAACAAACATGCTTCTTGGTACCTTCTCTGCTTATACATTAACAATAAATAATGAAGCATGTAGTGTAATGATTATTTTTGTTGGTTAAATGGTTTCATCTGAATTCCTTACTTGAATGTGTATTAGCATACATTCATATGTTTTCTACGGAGCTAATAATGAGTTTGCTCCAATTGCTTTTTTTTTCGATTAGTATCTGATATTTGCGTGTGATCGATGTTTGGCAATATGCATTGATGTGATAAGATGATGTTTTATTTCATTTTTGAGTGAAACAGGGTCTCCCTTTTTTAATTAAATAAAAGAATGGTTATTTACAGGCTTTTACAGAATTTCTAGACTCAAAAGGAAAAAAAGCAAAACCATATTATCTATCTATCTGTCTATCTATCTATCTATCTATCCATGCACTAATGAGGACACTTCTCGTTGGTTTGGCCTTGATGCAAATCAAGCCAAGCTCCTCCTTGAACAACTTCTTCCAAAGGACTAAGCTTTTCTGATGATGTTGTTTCTCATTTTCCATATCATCCGACAAGCTGTGATGAGTATCTCTCTAAAAATTACACTATTGAAAAGATCATATCAAGTAGCAAGGTTCAGGTCCCACTGAATTGAAATGGAATTCCATCACTGTGTGCTAAAGGAGCACTAAAAACATATGGTAACAACTCTCTTCAATATTATGATAACACGGAACACAATTATAATCAGCCAAGGTTCTTTTTTTTTTCCCCTTCTGAGCAAGTTTCTTGTGTTCAACCTGTCTTTAGTAGTAACCAAAAATGAATTTGTGGTTACCTAGGTTGCTTGAACCCCACATCCACTTGAATAAAGGTGAGGATGGATTTGATCCAATCAGCAGTGAGAATGGATTTGATCCACTCAGCAGTGAATAAAGATGATGTTTTATTTCAATTATTATTATAATACAATAGATGCAACAAGGTAATTATATATTATGAAAACATTAGTTAGGTAACTACAAACCATGGTTTTTTTCTTTTTCTGTAACAACACATGGACATACTTCCTAGTGTAAATAAAATGACAAAACTATCTTGGCCGTTTTGGATGGCTATGATGATTGTTGATTTTGGCTGATTTAATAGGGATGTTTCAGATGGATTTGATGGTTGCTGATTGCGGCTGATTTAACAGTAATATGTGAGAGAAAACAAGAGACACAATAACTCGATGATCAAACGACAAAGCTTATGATCTTGGCCTTCGATCTCGGATCGGACGATTGCTGCCACAAGAACAAGCTACTGTACATGCCGGCAGTAGCAGAATGACTACAGGCTTCAGGGTCCCCCGTTCGACGAGGTCGCCCCCAAATTCTACCACCAGCAGCAATGGCTCTCTCCTGTTGTTTGCTCGCCGGCTCCCGGGCGCTACCCTCCCTTCCTTCCCATCCTCCGCTGCCATCCGCCGGCGGGACCACCGCCCGCTGACCGTTCCCGTAGTCCCGCTCTCGTCCTCTCAGCAATGGCGCCACGGCCTCCGCTTCTGCGGCGCCTCTTCCACCTCTTCGTCACCTCCGCCGCCGGCACCGCCCGAGGAGCCCGACGACTACGAAGTACCTGCACTTCTTCTTCTTGACTTCCTCTCCTCTCCAAACTAATGCGAGGGAGAAAACTCGTGCGGTGGCTCATGCCACAAACACGAGCTGTAGGACTCGGCATCTAATTTGTCTGTTCCCTTTCGTAGATAGGGTTGCCTTATATGCAGTATATATAATCCAACTGGCCCGGTTCGTTTTGGTGAAAGCCAGGCTTAGCGAAACGAACAGGGCCGGCTCGTAGAGGTAATTTTTAGTAAAAGTCACATATTTCTAGTAGAGGTAATATACACAAGACAATTTCATTTTTCCGTGTCCCCCCGACTCGTGAAAATCTGCATTTCCCTCCTAGGACCAAATTTGGCCTACTAGGTAATGCTAATGCTATATTGTATCTGTTCTGATTACTGTGCAACACCACATATGTGCCTTTGTGGGTAACCCAACATGAACAAACTGAATTACAAAGTCTAGATACAGGCAACCAAAACAGGCCATTAAAATACTTTTTATTGTCATATACCATCACTGCTCTAGAGATTAGAAATTAGAAATTATTGCTCTAGAGATTTCCAATAAAGGATGGAATCATTTATATTGTTTGAACTAGCTTCCTGGTCGATTTATAAGACCATGGCTTTCTTTTTTCTTTCATTGAAAGATTGTGTAATAATTGGCTGTGTACATCCTTGGATGTAGAGGCCGGATATGATTATCCATTATCTAAAAAAAATATACCATCACTGCTGACTCCTATCTATGCAGTTGCTAATGCTTTCCCCTTTCACAAAAATTTCAGCTATTGGACACGACTGGGAATTGTGACCCTCTATGCTCGGTTGATGAAGTTAGCTCACAGTACTTTGAAGCTAATTACAAACCGAAAAATGACCTTCTAAAAGCTTTAACTATCATTGGCACAGCCTTGGCTGGGGCAGCCGCAATAAACCATTCCTGGGTTGCTGCTAATCAGGTCAGCTGGTTCATTGCATCTGTCCAAAAGTTCCCTTTATTTTGTCATTTTAACTATGTAGTTTGGCTCTTTCTGTTTGTTATGCACACAGCAAGGATCATCATTCAAATACTTCCTTCTGCAGGACATTGCAATGGTGTTGGTCTTTGCTATTGGCTATGCAGGTATCATTTTCGAGGAATCACTAGCGTTTAACAAAAGTGGAGTTGCGTTATTGATGGCTGTCTGCCTATGGGTTATCAGAAGCATTGGGGTAAGCTATTTTCTGAAATCAACTCAAGACTTCAGCGACTATTTTCAAAATTTAATTTGTGAACCATAAATTTTAAAGCTCAGCTTCTGAGTATCTCAGCTGTATTTTATTGTTTATTATTATTGGTTGAGAGTTTTGGCACATATCTAAAGAAAATTATATTGTATCTGTGATCTTAATAGGTATCAAAGTTCATTTTGCTACTTAGATTAGATTGCTGCAGCTTACAAATTATTCAAGAGGAGCGTTGTATTTCCATTTTATGGAAGCTGCTTGAAAATAGCTTATTTAGTAAATAAGATCTATATAATAGTTTTGATTTTTTCCCCAGCTGTGACAGTTAAAAGAAGTCTATCAGTCTAGTATAACTTTCACAACCTTATCAAGAGAGTTGGAGTAAGGTGCATAGTTGCAATAAATGAGCAGTGCTGGTTTCATGATTTGATGGGTCCTTAAATGATTCAGAATAATAATGTTGCCGGCACCATTCTTTTTGAAACTAAGCCAAGGAAAGGTACTTTTTCGCTAGAGTTATCAAATTGAAAAGTAAGCCTTGAATGGCAAAGAGTAAAAATCGGAAAAGCCTTAGTGCTGATAATAAAATTGTCATTGCAGAATAAAAGCTGCCTGCAAATTCACGTGTTAATGGATTATTGTTTTCAGATGAATTAGATGGCATACTTTTCCTAGTTAATCTACCTTTGAAGTTCCAAAGTTTGAATGTAGGGAGGAATTTCTATTTTTATTTTCATTGAAACTATCGATTTAAACACTCTTCATTGTATCTGATCATCCTTTGGTATTACTTATTTTTCTGTTGAATGTAGGCTCCCTCGACTGATGTAGCTGTTCAAGAGTTGAGTCAAAAAACTTCTGAAGTTAGTGAAATTGTGTTTTTCTTGCTTGGTGCAATGACTATTGTGGAGATTGTTGATGCACATCAAGGTTTTAAACTGGTGACTGATAATATATCTACTCGAAACCCAAAAACTCTTCTGTGGGTGGTGAGTTTCTTTTAGTATTTTTTTTTTTTGCCATTGAACTGTGTGTGGAATGAATACTATATGTACCTAGCATAATATTATCAAATAGTTGACAAAAGGAACTGTTTGCCAGTAGTTTTTTTTAACAGAATTGCTGCATAAAAATACTCTAATCATGTTCTTTGGGATTAAGAATCATTATTTAATTATTCAGTCCAGAGAGAAACCTTTTATGATAGGTCCAGATAGTTCATCAGCTTCATATTAGAGATGCTTTTTTTCAACCAGCTTTTGTTTAGCGGCCTTTATTGTTAATCAGTTTCTGTTTAATTGTTCAGTACAAAAAGCAACCAAGGCTTGACCCAATATGAGCACTGCATCACTTAAAACAATGTTTTGAATTTTGATATTGAACCGAATACAGAATAATTCTTGCCATATAATTAAAATATTCCACTCATTCTTTTTTCTACTCTTATGCTTTTCCACTATAATTGCTTTGTTATACATCTGTTGGCCTCATGAATTGTATTGTCTCTAATTCTAGTGATCTGCAGATTCGTCTGTTGAGATTGTTATCTCTTTTTATTTTTTACTGTGGTTTTTGTGATCCAATCATATCCTAGTTGCTCCCTAACTTCCTTACTAGCTTCTAGCTGTAGCAAACTCAAATTTCTGTCACTTTTCCAGGCTCTTGGTTCTCCTATACTCTCATTCACTTGTGAACCTCTTATCAAATCTCATGTGTAGTATGTTGAAAAGTTCACACATCTTTTCCCTTTACTTATTATGAGCAAGGAGAGCTTATTTTGCTTAGCAACCCCATATTACAGATTTGAAATGTTTGAAGCTCTGCATGTTCTTAGGACCTCCTGGTCTACACTCTCATTTACTTGTAAATCTCTTATCTAATATTCTAACCTCATGTGTAGTATGTTGAAAAGTTTATGCATCTTTTCCTTTTATTTATTATGAATAAGGAGAGCTTATTTGCTTAGCTACCCTGTATTACAGATTTGAAATGCTTGAAGTTCTGGATGGTCTTAGGACCTCCTGGTCATCATTACAATTAACCTTCTCAAATAATTCAACTTGCATTTAATAACATTCCTAGCAGATGAAATATGTAGCTCTAATGCGAAAATTTTGTGATTGAAAAACTACATATTCATTATTATCTAAGTTTTTTTTTATAAACTCGACCACTGGGGAAGAGGATTCTCTTCCGAGGCTAGAAAAAAGGCCACAAACCTTGGCTATCCATGTGCCATGCATCCACATATCATGCTGCAATCGTTAGTGGACTGGACCACACATCTTTTTTCTCAAACAATGCAGGAGAGCTGCGTGTCATTTCATTAAAAAAAGAAAACTTTACAAAACGGTATGGTTAGAAAAAACCTTTCCAACACACCCCACTTACAGTACATTCTGCAAAACAAAGAAAATAAAAGCCCAACCATAACCAATTTGCCATACTAGGCCACCAAGGGCTCGGAGCAAATAACCTGGGGATAAGCTCCTGAAGAGCAGAAGCGCCCGGCCAAACACAAGAAATGCCATGCCTCTTCTACCATTTGAAGAACAAACTAGACATTCGGAGAAATTCCTTCAAAAGCAGCAGCATTCCTGTGCTTCCAAAGTTCCCAGGCAATAAGATTAACTACAAAACTGTTCAAAGTTCCCTGGCAACAAGAATAACTACAGAACTGAATCCCTTGCACATATCCTTGGCGACCAATCTCGCAATCTGGCACCACCATCCATGGACACGGCATGTAGAGGTCAGAGGCACCACTGCAGCTAGGTTTAAATTCTTGAGAACCCAAGTTCGACCTCCATGGCAAACACACAAGACGCTAGAATGTGTTGAATGGTTTCATCAACCTGATCACAGAGGGCAGACTGGCGTGTGAGGCAGTTCACGTTTGGCAAATCAATCTGAGGTCCAACACCTATTGCCGGTTGCAAGCCAAATAAATAACTTCACTTCATAGAAGCCCAACTTTTCCAAATCCGTTTCCAAGGGGCAAACCTGATGGTTCCTAGAAAGTAAGCATCATAAGCTGAGTTGCTGCTGTAAGAACCTGTAGACTTGTAGAGGACAGTTTACATTGATGTTGTTCATGGGTATCCTGCTGTATGGCGATTCCATCCACTAAGTCTCAGATGTGCAAGTATTCCACCAGCACCTGCACAGTTAAAGCTCCCCTTGTGTCTGCAACCCAACTTCAATTGTTTAGTGCCTTTTCACAATTTTTTTAGGGATCAGCCACTGTTTTTCCATGCAGCCATTGGACATACCAGAATTTAGTTGATTCCCCACTGCCAACAATGGTTTTCTACTGCCACATTAAATAAAGCAAAGGCCTGCCTAGGACATCGACAGGCAGCCTTAGCTGCCAGAAATGTGGAACATGGCCACATTCCTTGTTCTGGGAACGTCCAAGTCCCCGGTTCGGGAATATTTAATTTTACGTTCCCACATTATAAAATAACGCCCCAAGTTCCCATTCCATTGTGGGAACATGTTTTTTGTAGGCATAAAGCGGATGTGTAGCGCCCATCCTAACATTTCGAGGTTATGAATTCAGAGGCCACCATAATGAAGAGGATATTGCACTTGTGTCCAGGAGGCTAGACAGTTGCCACCATTCGTCATCTCTTGACCTTTCTAGAGAAAGCCTCTTCTTCTTTGTCTATTGCCTTGATAACCAATTTGGGCAGATCTATGGGAATCATCAGGTAGATAGGTATAGCAGTTAGCACTACCTTGACCATGATCAGATGACTGGCTTTGTTCATGGGAGGGGCCTTCCAACCAGGGAGATTGTCACTAACTTTGTCTACCAATGGTAGCAGATTGTCAATAACTATGTCTATGGGAATCATCAGTCCTAAGTAAGTGCAAGGAAAACTGAAAATAGCACATGATTTTTTTATGAGAATGGGGAGTTGAACTCCTGACCTAGGTTTGCACATCTGCTTCCCAGCCCCACTAATACATCTTTTTAACTTTATGGTATCATTTTTGTTCAAAGTTGCTCAAGAAATGAATACTTATTATGTGTATTGTACAAAAGAAGTAGAAAAATTCTAGTTCTTTTAGAACAATATAAAATAACTACATTTGACGCAACCAAGCACCATGAACATTTAATTTCACAAAATTTACGACATATTTTTTAATATCTTGTTTTATTTTTTAAACATGGATTATTTAATTGTTTCAGATTGGTATTGTAACTTTCTTCCTGAGCTCAATCCTCGACAACCTGACTTCCACTATTGTGATGGTGTCTTTGCTTCGAAACTGGTACCTCCATCAGAATACAGAAAGTATGCTTTCTGTTAACTCACCTGGCATGTATACACATTATCTAGTACTTTTTTCTTGACTATTTTATCATTTTAATCGTGATGATCTTATCCTAGCACCACTATACATATCAATTCAAAAAACAAAAGCACCACCATACGTATGTCCATTATATGCTTGCTCTGTATACAGGAATCGCTCCAAGGATCAATATAGTGTGTAGCATCTTTCTATATTGTAGTCATTATATATGATGCGGCTCCTAAGATCAATATAGTGTGTAGCATTTTTTTATATTATAGTCATCATATATGATACTAATAAATGGACTTAGAAGTATCAAAATTGTTCTTATGAATCTGTCCTGTAGCAGCTTAGTAGATTGTTGAATGGACCATTGTTCAACCTAGCAATGTTTACTCTGTGCCTTTAAAATGGCAGCATGACATCCTTATCCCTGTGCTCCTGCTGTGCTCCTCACTGAGTCAGGGTTCGAAATTGTTTTAGCATAAACTAGTTAGAAGAAAAATAATGATTACTATTCATATTGAACTTTATATTTCAATTTTTTTTCAGAGGTTGGCAAGTCAGTCCATTAGTACTTCACAATTTGTTTGGGGATTTTATATGGAGAAAATTTCTTAGATACCAGGTTGTCAAGGGCCTGGAGGTCTAGGGTAGGTGGCCCTCGGCTACGGAGGTCGTAGCCTCGGTCCGTCGTCTTCTCCGGCGTGGTTATACCGCACCGTAGTAGGCTTAGTTGAGAGGAAGAGGGAGATTAGAGATAATGATCTTGCTTAATTCCTTCTCTCGCCCGGGTTACAAGGATATAAGGCCGATCGGCCAATATGCATGGAGCCAATCGCTCCTGATTCTAGGCATGCTAAAACAAACTTTCCAACTAACAACTTATTTTCTAACTTTAGCCACTAGAGCCGGCGGCGTGGCCTCCCGGACGCCCCGCACGCCACAAGACGCCCCGACGTCGCGGGCGCGACGCTTCCCCGATGTAGGGGCGACCGTACATGACATCTCTCCCCTCCTCGAAGACCAGCTCGCCCTCGAGCCGAACGCCGCGCCGGGCGCGAAAAATCGCCGAGGTCCTCCCATGACGCCGAGGTAGCGTGTTCGCCGCGCCACCAACGAGCACTTGGCGACACCACGAGCCAGCGAGTACGCACCACCCCCGGCAGTTCCGAACCACAAAGACCGCCGACGATGGGGTGGCAAAGACGTGGGAGACTCCGCGGCGCCAACCAACTTCTTGAGCACGCCAATGTGGAACACATCATGGAGACGGCACCCTGTGGGCAGCCCAGCGCATCGCGACATCATTGATGATCTCCAAGACGCGGGTACGGCCCGACATACCGGCTTGAGCTTCCCAGCGAGAGGGTGCGCGGCAGGGGAAAGCGGCAGCCGCTACCGACGGCAGGCGCAGAAAGCCCAATCGCCGACCGGGTAGGTGACCAGCCCGGTGCTTTTGTCGTAGTGGAGTTTCGACGCCTTTGGGCCCGCTGAGCCGGTACGGGACGCCTCGAGGAAGGCCTCCCGCCTCCTCCATCTCCCGAGCCACCGCAAAGAACCCTCGCCTCCCCAGCTCATAAGAGCGGATGGAGGGGGGATCACGGCCGCACACCACCCTAATGGCGTGTCACGGAGGGAGGTCCGGTATGCCGTGTTGTAGGTGTACTCGCCCATGGCGCCACCTCAGCCATTGGCGCGATGGTCGCCATTAGAAGCAAGCAAATACATCACAATGACGCTGGTTGGCGCCTTCCGACCGCCATCGGATCGCGGGTGAAACGCCAAGACATGTGCAGCTTCGTGCCCGTGAGCCTCATTAGCCGTCCCAAAACGGACGGAACACCGGGTCCCGGCCCGAGACGATGGATCGCGGCACTCTCGCGGCAAATGGACGATGTCGGAAGAAGGCTTGAGCCACGGACCAGCGGTGTACGGATGCGCCGGGGGATGAAGTGGCGCATTTGTCGGCGGTCGACCACCGTCGATCACCGCCTTGCCATGCACCCGGCGCGCCACAAAGTCGATGGTGATGTCGGCCCAAACAAAGAAGAGGGAACCTAAGAAGGGTGCAAAGCAGCCGGCCGATGAAGGTGGTCGGTCTTTGTATCGCCGGGCAAGTTGCGCACACCGACGGTCTTGCACCACGCGCGCCGCATGCCGGGGAAGTGAAAGTCGCGGGCGCAGACGGGTGTAGTGTGCGGTGCACCCCCTCGCGGGTCGCCCCTCATGAACACCGGGCGACGATCTCCGCCAGAGGGGAGAGGCAAAATGAATGTAGAGGCGCCCAATCAAAAGTGACCATGTCGTCCGTCACCGCCCACGGGGTCGCGAAAGTGCCGCGCTGAACTCAAGGCAGCCACCACCAAGGCCGGGTCCGGGCTCGAGCTTGGCGCGCAGCCGGGCCGATGAAGTCGAATCGGGCGCCGAGATGGCCGCCAGCCACCCTCCCGGTGTCGCTAAGAAAGGGCATCCGCCACGATGTTCGTCGCACCCGACCTGTACTCAACGTAAAAATCAAAGCCCAAAAGCTTGCCCACCCAAAGGATGTTGTGGGATCGTGGGCGAGGCGCCGGTCCGAAGAAGTATTTGAGGCCGG
The DNA here is from genome assembly GCA_015847255.1 of Hyparrhenia diplandra. Taxonomy (NCBI): domain Eukaryota; kingdom Viridiplantae; phylum Streptophyta; class Magnoliopsida; order Poales; family Poaceae; genus Hyparrhenia; species Hyparrhenia diplandra. The sequence goes on along the minus strand of JADLZK010000269.1, from coordinate 106,467 downwards.
CGGTCTCTGCCTTGACGACGAACCGCCGCCCCCAAAGGTATGGTCGCCAGCCGCACCGCCGACGACTGCCGATGAGCTCGCGCCGTAGGCGGTGAGGGCGCGGTGTCGCGGAGCGATGGGCCGGCCGAAGAAAGCCACCGGTGGCCCTCCCGACAAGCATGGCGCCAAACCCGCGGCGAGGAGGCGCCACACTCGACGACGAACGCTTTGGCGGTCCGCATGGCGAGCACGGGAGCCGACGCGGATCCGCGGCCTTGAGGGCGCCGCCACCGCCGCCGCCCTCATCCCAGCGGCCGCCCCGCTTGAGCGCCGCCGCCGGGCCGGGCCGCCACCGTGCCGTGAGTTATGCACGAACCCTGCGGTAGCCCGCCGCCGGTGGAATCCACGCACCGCCGACCGAAGCGCGCGCTGGCCGCCGACGATGGCCCGCACCTTGGTCGGGTCCATGGCCACCCCCGCCGAGATCACGCGGCCTGTAGGCGACGACGGGGCAAATGGCGGCACACTTGCCGCGCTTTGACGAAGAGGGTGGTGCCGACGCAGCCGCCGAGGACGGCACGGAGATGGCGCAGTGATCCGCCCATGTCTTGTCAGAGATTAGATATCGCCAAAAAGACAAGGACGAACCGGGCGGAGGAAGGGGCGCGGGACGCCGCTCATGAGCGCCGAACGCCGCCGGCCAAGAAGCGTGCAGGCCGAACGCCATCACCAGAACTCGCATGACCCGCCGTGAGTGCGGAACGCCGCCTTGTGGACATCCTCCCGCGCATGAGCACCGGTGGTACCCGAGCGAGGTCCAGCCAGAAGTAGCGCCGCGCCGTGGAGCTCATCTAGCAACTCGTCGACGACGGAATGGGGAATGCGCCCTGACCGTGAGCGCGTTGAGGGCGCGGTAGTCGACGCCAGGCGCCACGACCCGGGTCCGCTTCTTGACGAGGAGGACCGAGACGAAACGGCGAGCCGCCGCGCGCACGATCCCCTCGCCGATCATGGCGGCGCACCGACGCTCAAGCTCGCCCTTAGGGGCCGCCGGTACCGCAGATGGGCGCACAGCCACCGGCTGCGCGCCGGCTTGAGGGTGATGCGGTGGTCGGGCACGCCGCCGTGGCGCCCCGCTGGCTCGCGAAGATGGCGCCGGCTGAGTCGAGAGCGCTTCAGCTGGGCTCGCACCACCGAGGCACCGATGGCGCCGGGCCGGCGTAGACGGGCGCGTCCAGTGACACCGCGCGCCCGGTGTTGGAAGGACAAGCGCCGGCCGGCTTAAGTCCCAAACGACGCTCCCCAGCGCGCCAGCCACCTTGTGCCAAGGACGACGCCGCACCCGGCCAACGGCATGACGAACAAGTCGGGCCGAACGGGCGCCCCGATGGAGAGCCGGGCGGCGCCGAAGAACCCCGACGCAGTCACGCCGCCGCTGGCGACCATGGCGGAGGCGCGGTCGCCGCCAGAGGGAGGCCCGCGGCGCTGCGCCGCCGCTCGAGATGAAGTTGTGGGTGCTCCCGAGTCGGTGAGAGCGACCAGCGATGCGGCGCCCAGCCCACTATGATCTCGCATGGTGTCGCCCACGGGCACCGGCGAGGGCCTCGCAGCCAGAGCCGGTGCGTCCGCCCCGCCGGGCAGCCCCTCCGCGGCTGCCAATCTCCACGCCGCCGACGAAGAAGATGCACCCGCAAAACCGGGTTGTGGCCACGCCGAATATTTCTCATTGCGCGAAGCGAGGCCTTGGCGGCGGCGTTCGCCCATCTCTTCGGGCGACGACGCCGGCCGTCCCCGAGGTGGAGCCGCAGCCAGCGCCGCCCGACCGGGCGGCGGCGCCGAAAGGGCTGGGGGCTGCGGAGCCACTAGCAACGCCGCTGCGCGGCTGCGCGGTGCGAGGGGAGGGCGCGCTGGTTGCCCCCGGCCGACCGCGGTGTCTTGTCAAGTTCCATCGCCTCCACTTGACGCCGCCAAACTCATGGCGGCGACGCCTCCGGTGGTGGATCTGAACCGCGTGGCCGAAAGTGGCGGCAGAGCCCCCGGTGTACTGACGGGCAGCGTTATTCGCCCAAATCGGCCCGCGAGGAAGAAGCTCCCGGAACCCGCTGAGTACTCCTCCACGGTGCCGGTGCGGCGGCACTCGGCAAGCTCGAAAAGTGGCGCCGAACGGAGGGGTGGGCCGAACCGTAGATGAAGCAGCTCCTTGAAGCGACCCCATGGTGGCGTCCCCTCGTCCTCCTGCAGCTGGATGAACCAGAGTTGGGCGACGCCCTCGAGGTTGTACGACGCCATCCACACCCGCTCCTCCGGCATGGTGCGCTGTTGTCGGAAGTACGATTCGCACTTGTTGACGAAGAGAAGGGGATCGGTTTTGCCATCAAACCGCGGGAAGTCCCACTTCTGGAACTTTGGTGGGCGATCGAGGTCGCGTGGCGCGTCGGTGCGGCCGCCGAATGTCGACGACGCCTCAGACTTCTCCTTCAGGCCAGCGATGTCGGTCTGCATCTCCTTCATCATCTTGATGACATCGGCGAGGGTTGGCTCAGACATGGTGGGGGAGGTCGCCGTGGATGTGGCCGGCGATGGGGGTGGTGGTGGGCTGTTGAGGCTGGCTGTGGCGGGGGAAGCAGTGCTGGAGGATTGCGATCTGACTCGAGATACCAGGTTGTCAAGGGCCTGGAGGTCTAGGGTAGGTGGCCCTCGGCTACGGAGGTCGTAGCCTCGGTCCGTCGTCTTCTCCGGCGTGGTTATACCGCACAGCCGTAGGCTTAGTTGAGAGGAAGAGGGAGATTAGAGATAATGATCTTGCTTAATTCCTTCTCTCGTCTGGTTACAAGGATATAAGGCCGATCGGCCAATATGCATGGAGCCAATCGCTCCTTGATTCTAGGCATGCTAAAACAAACTTTCCAACTAACAACTTATTTTCTAACTTTAGCCACTAGAGCCAGCGGGCGTGGCCTCCTGGACGCGCTCGGCACGCTCGCGCGCACGCCTGACGTCGCGGGCGCGACGCTTCCTGATGTAGGGGCGACCGTACATGACACCATACAATTTACAATTGAAGCCACTAAAATGTTCTCAACAATATCCTTCCATTGTATAGAATTGTTGCCGTTTTGACACCCTTGACGGTGAATTCCGGAGCTTTCATATTTACTAGCCAAGGGATACAATGGCTACCAAAATTGTGTCCTCACTACTAGAGTCTAGTGTTCCCCTGCAGCATGACTGTTGTTCAACTTTCAAAATTGGTCTGCAGTTTCAGATATTTAATCTAGTGTTCTCACGAAGCTGCAGTCTTGATTGAGAACTTGTCTGCAGTTACAGACTTCTCAGCAGTAAATTATTCAACAGTTCTTCCCCTAATCTTGCTGCTCTTGCTTCTTTCGCACCATTCCAATCTTGGTCCTCAACTCCATGAACCGAAGACAGCCGCGTGGCGTGGTGAGTTTTTTTGCGAGCTATAATCCGGTTTCGACAAACTCCAGACCAATCTGTCCTCCATTGACACAATCACGGATGAAGTGAAAACCAGTGTAGATATGCTTGCTGCGGCCGTGGAGGACTTGATTCTTTGCAAGGGCGATGGCGGGCTGTCCACCATAAGGGCTGGCGGATGAGCTTCTTCACCAGTCAACTCGCCTAGCAGCTGGCGCTGCTGTGGGCGACTGCCAAGCAAAAGGCGCATCTCCAATGAAGATTGGAACACCGGATGTGCTCTGTCGACCATCAATGTCACCTGCCATGTTTGCATCACTGAAAAGAGTGATCTCCAGCTCACCTTCCTTGGTCTTGGGGGTTGCCTCGCTGAAGACCGTGAGCCTCATATGACCTTCGCCACTGTGCTTGGGGAAGATGATCACTTGATCAAGTGACCCCTTGACGTAGCGCAACAGCCTCTTCACTGTTGTCTAGTGATCTTCACGCGGGTCCTCCATGAAACGGCTAACGTAACCGACCACGAACGTGTTTCCTCCATGAAATGGCTGACATAACCAACCACAAACGCAATGTACCGCCGGGTATGTCTCAGGTAGCGCAGCCCGCCGACGATGCTCCGATAGCGCGTCGCGTCCACCTTCGCAGCGGTGCTGTGCTTGCTTAGCTTCAGCCGCTCCTCCATCGGAGTTGCGCACGGCTAGCACTTCGCCGTGCCGCTGCGTTCCAGCAACTTCTCTGCATAGGCATGTTGTCCTTGGGAGATGTGCTCCTTCCCATGCCTCACCTCAATACCGAGGTAGTAGGAGAGTGCGCCAAGATCGTTCATCTTGAAATGAGCAGTCATCTCGCGCTTGAAGCCGTCAATGTCCCCCGCACGTGCTCCCGTGATGATCAAGTCGTCCACATACACGCCGACGATGAGCTCCTCCTTCCTGTCGTCGCGTGTAGACCGCGTGGTCTGTGGCGCAGCGAGTGAACCCAAGCTCGCCTAAGGTGGTGTTGAGCTTGGCGTTCCACGCCCGAGGGGCCTGCCACAGCCCATAAAGCGCCTTGCTTGAGCACCTTGTGCTCAGCGCCCTTCACACCCTTGACGGTGAATTCTGGAGCTTTCTTGATGAAGACCGTCTCCACGAGGTCGCCATTGAGGAATGCAGACTTGACGCGAGGTGGTGGATGCGCCAATCCTTCGCTGCTGCCATGGCCAACAGCAATCGAACGGACTCCATTCGCGCCACCGGAGCAAAGACTTCCTCGAAGTCGATGCCCTCACGCTGCACAAAGCCGCGAGCAACAAGCCAGGCCTTGTACTTGACAATGGCGTCGCGTTCATCTTGCTTCACCCTGTAGACCCATTAGAGCCCGATTGGGCGGCAGCCTGGAGGTGGATCTACGAGCTCCCAAGTCCCATTCTCTTTGATCGCCTTCATCTCCTCCAGCATCGCCCTCGCCTCCATTTTACGTCCCACTCAGCCTGTGCAAACGTGGGTGGCTCCTCTGCACTCAAAAGGAGCAGCTCCTGATCGCGAAGCAGTCTGCTCGCTAGGCGTGGTGCAGCCGAGTCCGCTGTCGCTTGGCGTGGTGCTCGCTAGGCAAGGTTGTCCACCCTGCGGAACCACACCTCCTCTCCATCATGGAAGGCATCCACGTACTAATCGATGTCGCTTGGAGGAGAGGCGAACTCAACCTACGCCGCTGGAGGTGTCCGCTGTCTTGCTGCAGCAGGGGGAGTTTGGTGGAGATGAATGTGTCGCAGTGGAGACTGCTCTCCAGAAGCAGCAGCAGCCTGCTCTCCAGTATCCTCCTTGGATCACCAGGTGCTGCTCGATGGCAAATGTGCCGCTGACACTAGCAGCTTCCCACAAGCTTGAGTCTTCCCAGTCCCAAGCCGTCATCTCGTCGAACACCACATCCCTAGAGATCACCACCTTGTCTCTCTTGTGATCATAGAGCCGATAGGCCTTGCTGCCCTCCTTATAACCCAACAGCACCATGGGTGTGCTTCTGTCTTCCAGATTGCCAAGGTGGGGCTTCGTGTTCTTGACATGGCCAACACAACCAAAGTCCTTAGGAACGAGACATTCAGCTTCCGTCCATGCCAAGCCTCGAACGGCGTTTTGCTCAGAGCCTTGGTGGGTGCGCGGTTGAGGATGAACACCACCGTGGTCACCGCTTCTCCCCACAGCTTCGCCGAAATCTTTTTGGCTTTCATCATTGACCTCGCCATCCCGACCACAGTTTGGTTGTGCCTCTCCACCACGCCATTCTACTGCGGTGTGTTTGACGTGGTGTGGTGGCGCACCACACCTTCCTCCACACAGTACGTAGCGAACTCCACAGAAGTGAATTCGCCGCTGCAATCAGTCCGCAGCACACGCAACTTCTTGCCACTCTTCGCCTCCGCGCCTTGAACTCCTTGATCGCCTCCGCCGCTTCGCTCTTGCTGGTCAGAAGCTGCGGCTGTAGTCATCTACCAGCAAGATGTTTTTTTTTCTTTGGTGGTGGCGGCTTAGGGTTGAGGGACACTTGATGGCAAATAAGGAGTTTTGACTTATTCTTTGCATGTTGAGGCAAGGCCAAAGATTGTGTTTTGCGTACTTTCACCATTTAATGTTAGTATTTTCTTCTAACACTTATTAGGTCAGTGCCAAACTGCCAATAGAGATGGAACAGGATTTAAGTTAGGTTCCATCACATGCCAGTGCATTGGTCTCAAGAACATTTTATTCTCCAAATACAACAATAAATAGTTGGTGGAATGTTATCTAGCATCTTGGGTGAGCTAAACATTGACTTATTGGCACAGATTGTCAGTGCTGTTGTTGTAATAGCAGTCTAAAGAACATTTTGTTCTCCAGATCCAACAATAAATAGTTTGGTGGAATGTTCTTCGCATCTTGGGTGAGTTAAACATTGACTTATTGGGAACAGATTGTTAGGTGCTGTTGTCGTAATAGCAGCGAATGCTGGCGGTGCATGGACACCAATTGGTGATGTGACAACCACTATGTTGTGGATTCATGGTCAGATTACAACATTGAAAATAATGCAGGTTAGGTTTTCTATTTTTTGCTTGTTTTCCACGATGTGCTTATTCAAATATTTGTCTTGTGCTCTCTGAATTGTTTTGGAAATTTTAATTAACTTTTCATGTTATTTTGTTCTTTTCCTTAGTTGCTAATGAAAAAAAACCAATGATTTTCATACTCATATCTGTTATCAATTCAAAATATTGCCTGCCTTTTTATGATATGCTTTCCACTTTTGCTTTATAGTCAAGTGAGATAGAACTTGGCCCAGTGCTGTGGAATTTTGCAGTTTATTTTATGCATGCCAGCAAAATGCTATGTCATTTTCTTGAAATGAACTACTTTATGATCTGGCAGGGCTTGTTTATTCCCTCAGCTGTTTCGTTGGTAGTCCCACTAGCTCTGATGTCTCTCACCAGGTTCTTAACCAGTGACAACTATGGTATACAAAATGAATCAATGTTAACAGTGTCTCATCTAATAATTTTTATACATTGTGAACAGTGAAGCAAATGGGTCATCTCAGAAATCTTCCAGCTTGTTGTCATCAGAGCAGATGGCTCCTCGGGGACAACTTGTATTAGGTGTTGGAGTTGGAGCATTAGTGTGTGTTCCAATCTTTAAAGCTCTCACTGGCCTGCCACCTTTCATGGGTATACTACTTGGTCTTGGGATTCTCTGGATCCTGACAGATGCAATACATTATGGAGACACTGAACGGCAGCGGCTGAAAGTTCCACAAGCATTATCACGGATTGATACACAGGGAATTTTATTCTTCTTAGGTATTCTTTTATCAGTTGGCAGGTAATTCTTCTCCTCTCCCTTCATTTACTAAAATTATTTCCGAAACGCAAATGTACCACTGAGAATTGTACATGTTTGATATACAATATTGCTAATAATGAATGAAAAAAAAACATTTCAGGTAGAGATTTATTTTTACTTCTTGTAATAGATATAAGTATATTTGCAAAACAACTTTTTTCCTCGAATATGCAGGAGATCTGCATGTCATTGCATTAAGAGAGTGGCCAAAATAGTCAGGTACAACGACCAAACACGACCTTAGATAATCTCACCAACAATGATCAAGCAATGACATTATGTGGACCAAACAAATAACCAAGCGATGCCTAACATGACCAAACACCCATATGACTGACAAAAAACCTCAAAGGAGAACCAACACGACCTAGATAAAAGAAAACGGCCACCTCCAACCACTCACAATCCAGTGGGGCCTCAAAAGCCACAACCCTTAGCACGCATAGGCTAGGGTGGCACTGATAGCATACTAGCTTCAAGGATCATTGGATCCCACCTCTCCATCATGAGCTCGTCAACCATTGGATTGAACTCTTGATTGTTGACAGCCTGAAGGTGTGTCCACAGATCCTTCATGCTCCTGACTGATGCCGCCAAGGAAGACACATGACTTGGAGGCTGGAGCCTCCTCAAGGTGGACCACAATTGGGCGTACTTGTACCAATAGCAATGTAGAATTTGAGTCAGTAACTATGGTGGTTACAGTGCCCAAGAGAGCACCCCTGCAATCCTTCATCACCCTTACAGTCCATTAATCATTGCCATAATTGAGATGGGTGTTATGCGTTTGATTAAGATGCATCTTAATTGGGGCAAAATAGGACAGAGTAAAAAGTCCTCTTGGCTTGTGGGCCTATCTTTGTAAAGGACACTTAGACATATATTTGGAATGAAGTAGGTTCTTGTTTTATTTGGGGAACAACAAAGTTTGTGATAGCTGCCAAGTGTTCTGAGACATGATCTTCAGTTCTTCAGCATGTAGATTTTGTGATATTCAAGGTTATTGTAGCTACAAGGCTGTCTACTGCAGGGGCATGGTTACTGTTGAATGCTAGCAACCACACAGCAGATCATGGAACTATGATCATGGCTAGATTATTAGGATCTGTTGGAGCATAGCTTAAAAATAAAATTAGTTTGGAGATGATATTTCATTGAGATTGCATTGCATTCTAGCTCTTAGATCGGGTGCTTCTCGAGTCAAACTAGTGAACTCTGTATTTACAAAGAGAGACAAGGGCTGACTTGTTTCTGGTAAGCAAAAAGTTTCATTGTCTTTTAACTATCTATACTCTTTCTCTTCCTGCAGCCATGTCCCTCTTGTCTAAACCCTGTTCTACCTGTGTATTTCTTTCATCTTTTTTCATAAAATAATTATTGAGTTGCATGCACCAACCAATTCAACCCAAAAGCTTTAGCTGATGTGAAGAGGTGGGACAATTCACTTATATTCCAACACTCCTCTCACGTGGAGGCTTCCTTAGGCCTAAGGCGTGGAATAAGAGCAAGCGGCAATTATTTTATTTAATTGCGCTTAACTAGGATTCGAACTCAAGGCCTTTAGCTCCGATACCATATTGAGTTGCATGCACTGACCAGTTCAACCCAAAAGCTTAAGCTGATGCGCAGAGGTGGACAATTCACTTACATTCCAACAATAATGATGTGCAGCTCTCCTGCTGGTTCGAGGGAGAAAAAACATGACTTTGTACTCTTCCTATGTTGCCATCACTGGTGTGGTAGTTCAGTTAAAGGATGCCATAGGGAACAGCTTCCGCAGAACTAGTACAAGGGATATGACTGTAAAGAGGAAGAAAGTATTTGCATGTCTGAGTTTTCCAGTATATAGAGAGAAGCATTTTCTTTTGTTGCACTATTTTTCTACCCTAAGTATAAGTGATGGCCAATATTTTGTTTGCGATATGGTAATAATAATTGTTTTCTATGTAATATACATTTATATTTACAAACTGGTACACCTTCATGACGGGAAACCACATGGCCTGTTATCTGCAGCCCAGTCCATTACCAATAGTTCATTTCCTAATAGTTTTCTCTCTCTTTTTGGCACTAGCTTGGAATCTGCAGGGATTTTGAGGCAGTTAGCAAATTATCTTGATGCCAATATTCCAAATGCTGATCTTATTGCTAGTGCAATTGGTGTGGCATCAGCAGTTATAGACAATGTTCCACTTGTTGCTGCAACCATGGGGATGTATGATCTGACTTCATTCCCTCCAGACTCGGACTTCTGGCAGCTTGTTGCATTCTGTGCTGGTACTGGTGGTTCAATGCTTATCATTGGCTCTGCAGCAGGAGTAGCTTTTATGGGAATGGAAAAGGTGGATTTCTTTTGGTATTTTCGCAAGGTAAACTGCTCCTTTGTTCAAATATGAAGAGAAACTATAAAAAACGATATATTATTGCAGCGATGTGAAGTTCTTTATTATGGTATCAGCCATGTGCATTTAACTGCATTTCCGTTTATTTCCCAGACAATCTGTTGAATTTAATCTGTATAGGCTGATTATCTCTTTTAGAAGTCCAGTGTTGTGAATAAATTTTTTGTTTCCTACTGCACGTACCTTAGCTGATCATTGCAGTTTGTTGTGGACTCTGTCATTAGCCACCACTATTTTAGGAAGAAGAAGCAGTCAGCTGCATTTAGTGGCTAAGGAGTCTACTGCTTGCTAAATATGGCTGTACCATCATTCTACAGCTCGGAGAGGAGGAATAAGTCTAGCTTGTAATGCTCAGCCGTCATTAGAGGCTATAACTAAGGGCCGGCTGATTAGAGAGGGGATAAGCAGAAGTAGAATAGTCTAGCCTCCCAGGGAGGGCGAACAGCTCTATTGTTGCTGTCATTGCTAGGCTTAGCCACTGCAAACCCTTCCCAGTTCATCAATAAAGAACATCCAGATCACTAGCCATATTATCTGGTATCAGATAGCCTCTCGATCCTCTCGCCTGCCATGGATGACGATCTCAACTCCAACCTGAAAGCCATCCTAGCCGATCTACCCTCCATCAAGAATGAGGTAGTCACGATCAAGGGCGACCAGAGCCGCCTCAACGTCGCCGTCAACCGGCCCCAGTCGGACCACCTCTCCGGCAGCTCCCACGGCGGCAAAGGATGCTTACCACGGTGCCCCCTGCCCCACCGCCCGCGACGAGCACAACGAGCACAAGTCCCTGGGCCCCATCTTTTGGGACCTCCCCGTCACCATCGGCAATGAGGCTTTCTGCATCGACCTCTTCATCCTGCCCCTTCCCGACTACGAGCTGGTACTGGGCTGCCACTGGCTCAAGTCCCTGGCCCCATCCTTTGGGACCTCGACCGCCAGACCATGGCGTTCTGGCGCCCCATGCAAGTGCGGGGCTGCACCACCTGCCAGCGGAACAAGACTGGCCTTGGTTACTAGCCATATTACAGTTGTTTGTGTAAACATTGTTCAGTTTAGTATCATTTGTTTTTTTTTTCCTGTCTTTTCTTGTTACTGTGCTGTTACTTATGGTTTGTTTACCATTTGCAAACATGTCAACATAAAGTAAAAAAAAATCAAGTGAAAAAAATACTTTAGCAAATCTAGGCTATGATGTACAGTTCGACTGATAGTTCATGAATGTTAATATCACAAACGGTAATTATACAAATATATCTTGCTTCCTACTTCCAACTATGAGTTCACATCTATTTTCCATAAATATTCTTCTTATTGTTTTTTTTTTCACAGCAATATTCATTCTTATTGTTAGGGACATCATTAGTGAATTATTTTTCGTTTTATTTCATTCTTGAATTATTTTTTCGGTGATCTCACCCATGTTGAAGCAATCAGTTTGAGGCTTTTATTCTGGTACTCTGGGAACCTATGGTTTTGTTTTCTCCAGTTATGATGTTGGTGATACATCAATTGGTAACTTACAACTTCAATGTCACAAGTACATCTCAGGATACCAAACCCTATTAGCATCAGTGAAACAGTATAAATCCTGAGTGCATGTTTCTTTATGTATTTTTTTCGGCAATAGCAACTCAAGGAAATTCAGAAATCCAAGCCTGCAGTACGCACATTTATCCTAGTTCAAGTGTCATCCCATGTTGTTCATCTTGTCATGTTTCTTGTGTTTGCAGGTGAGTGGTTTTGCCCTTGCAGGTTATGCAGCTGGTATAATCTCTTACCTAGCTGCTCAAAATCTCCATCTATCCCTTCCCACTTCGCTTGCTGAGATCCCTTTTTATTTCGGGGTCATAAAAGGTTGGCCTTTGTAATCATGGATGGATGATCTAGATATGGAGGTGAACCAAGCACCATTACTGTTTTGTAAAGTCGAGTGTGTTGGCATATAGAGTATTCAGAACTTGGCAATAAAACAGCCATGAGCTTGAAGGCCCGACATCAGATTTGGACCGGCTTATCTCTCTAGTGCTGGTGAACCATTTAGGAGGGTTGAGGATGCTGTGAGAAAGACTTCACTGTTTACCAGGACTGTGGTTTCGAACCAAGGATATGCCAGTCTGGACCTACTCCGCAAAAAACAGGAGCAACTTAGAAACGTGCAATTATGTAAGAAACAACCTTGGTTCTCTTGTATATTAAGATTATGTCTGGTAATTTCGTTGATGCTCTTGTTAGACAGCTGCATAGTTCAAATCACATATTCTTCTTTGCAACAGGACATTGATGATTTTCATTTCTGAACAAACGACATGGTGTTATCCATCATTTGAGAATTAGATGTAATGGATATGTAATAGATAGGACACAATATTTGTCCATGCGCAAGTTAGAGGTGAGTGTGAGTATAAAACCATTTTTTTGAGCTGAGCCTGCATAGTTCAAATCAGAGTCTCTTGTTAGAGCAACTCCATCAGTTTTGCATAAATGAGTTTGCATTCTTGGTTGTTTGCAAAGTCTTAAAATAGAATAGCAAGCCAAAAATAGGCAATCTCTAAGAGTTTTGCAAATTTGACTTGGCAAACACATTAGGTGGGCCCTTTGATCGGCAGTTGAGAGGATCGCGCAAGGCCTGTTGCGCGCGATCGTTTCCTCGCGACGTCCGCTCGTGCCGGGGATGCGTGTAAGCCGCCGCCAGACACCTCCACGACGGCACCCTTGATATTCCATCGGTGGACGATATATAGTAGTCCAATTTATCAATCGTTCAAGCGACTTCTTGAGCATCCCAAGTCGCGCCGATGGACAGTTCATACGCATATATAGCAGTCCAATTAACGCCGAAAGATAGAACCAATTCCTTCGAGTCACTGAGGACCCTCAGGACCATGGGCGAGGAAATCATGTTGACCGAGATCTCCTCCGGGTCACTAGGGACACAAAGCCCTCAGGACCACGGACGAGGAGCACCTCCAAGTCGCCCTCCAGGTGCTCCTCCGAGTCACTGAGAGCCAGGACCACAGGCGAGGAGCACCAACATCATCCTCTACATCAGCGGCAAGCATCCGCGTAAGCAAATAATGACTAGGACTACAACAACCACGAGCTGGACATACCAAGTGAAGAGCATGATGAGGCGCAATCAGGCACGAACAAGGGCCGACGACAGATCCTCGGCCATACATCAGTGCTCCAGCGAAGCCTTCAGAAAGGAAAATGACGCCCACGAATGCCAATCAACGCCAGACAACCCCAGGCAAGACTTTCGTCCCTGGCCTGCCCTGACGTACCGAAACTTCGACGACGCCTTCAAGAAGGTTGGTGACGCAACAATGCCACCACTGTCGTCCCGGAGGAACCGAGCATGGTTTTCACCTAGTTTTTTTTAGTCCGTAGGAGCAGGCCACCCATGGCCAACACCAAGACAAGGGCACGGCGTGGCACGCTGAGGGTAGCCGCATCACAGCCGCCGCGAGCGCCAGGTCGCAGAGCAGCAAGGCGCCCCAGAGGGAGAGCACCACCGGCCCAAACCAAAGGATGGCCAATCTAGGCCCCAAAGGGCCCGAATCAAACCGTCTCCGCCGACCTCGCGCGGATCCGCCCGCGGGGCGGGGACCGGCCGCCCGCCAAGAGACGGATCTAGCCAAGGGAGGCACGGATCCGGCCTAGGTCACCACGGACGCCGGCGGACGAGGCGACCGACCGCCATTCAGCACGTCGCGGCGGCGGCGGTTGTCCAGTCGCCCGTCATGGAAGGAGCGAGTAGGGGAGAGCAGCGGGCCGCCAAGAGGCGGATCCGGCTAGGCCAGCCGCACCCCAGGCCACTATGGTCGCCGACAGGTTGGAGGTAGAGGAGGGAAGGACAGGGTCCTTGGGGGTGGGGGGGGGAGGGGCGAAGCGCACGGCGGTGCCCTTTTGTTGAGGGCACCTTGCCTACGAGAGCATATCGCGATATTTATCGATTTGTGTAGAGAAAATCAAGAATTGGAGGTTAGCTACTTCGGATTGCTGGTCTCATCAGCGATGGTTGTGCAGAGAAAAATCAAGGATAGAAGGTGTTGAATTGGCGCCGTATACTGTGTTCTACGATACGATGCAACGACTGGTATTTATCGATTCTGATGTTTTTTTGATTGGTTTCAAAACGTTGATGCTTGCGGTTTGTCCCATGTTTTGAGGCAAACCGTGTTCAGCTACGTCGAGGGAAGTAGGCGATAAAATCCAAATACTTTGTATAAAAATATTATACCTTGTTTATTTAGTTTTTCACTTTTCCTATATTTCAGGTGCCTGAAATTTAAGAAGATTTCAGGCAACACTTTTTTTGTCATAGTGACATATTAAATTTTTGTCATAGTGACATATTAAATTTTTGTCCTTGTCTAATTATAGAAAATAATTGTTAATTTTTAAATTGTTCTTGTACTATAAAATTTGTCCTTGTCTAAATATAGAAAATAATTGTTAATTTGTAAATTGTTCTTGTGCCAACACATATAAAAATTTTGTAAGGTTTGTAGTTTGTTTAACTCGTGTCATGAACCAGAAATTGGGCCACCCGTAAAGTGGCTAGATGGGCTCGACATGGCCGCCGCCGGCCCGAGAGGGGCTGGGCCGCGCTAACAAGGGGCCGGCGCCCCTTGCCCGCCGCCTTCCCTCTCCCATACGAGTCCGAGTTCGCTTCATCTACAAGTTAGGATTATCTTAGGTAATTTTTGGTGTGCAAGGGGATATCTCATCTATGAGGGAGACCCTTATTAGGAAATAATAAAATAGGATATGCTTGTAAAAGGTATTCTAGTCAGGTATAAGGAAACCTTATAGAGATTGCTTAGATTACAAGTCCCACTAGTCGGGCTATATAAGCAAGAGGCATGTAATCTCTAGAGGATAAGCAAGCAAATAAAAAAAAATATCTTTAAGCCTTCAGTCTTCCGCCGCCGCCGCCGCCCTGCCCTCGCGCCGCGCGCGCCCCCGCCTCGCCGCCGCCGCCCCCCCCCGGCCACCACCGCCCCCCCCACGGCTCCTCTCCACCTCGTTGCTCGTCTTTGCCGCTCGACGCCGCCGGCGAAGCCGCAGCCCCCTACGCCATCTCGGGAGCTCCAACGGTCGAAGAACACGCGCCAATTCCGCCCAATCTAGCCAGAACCGACAACCGGGTATCCGGAGACCAGGACGATTCCCACCACCCATGGCTTCCGAGATGAAGGAGTTCATCGCGGCGCTGAAGGCGCTCCGACGACAACTGCGCCTCGGATCGGCCGGGCGCTTCGACAACATGGAGACCCGCCTCCGTTGCATGGAGTACGCCTACACCCGCCGAGGACCCCGCACGTCGACGACCACGCCGGAGGATTGCCCAGCGGTTGCCGCCGCCGCCGCACGGGGCGGCCCCAGCGCCGCCCCGGCCGCCGCCCCCTCCCCCGCCCGCGGACCTCGCCGTCGGCTCCGACCCCGCCATGCTCCAGCCGAGAAGGAAGATGACGTTGTACGCGACGCACCGGCCGTCATCGACGTCATCCTCGACAACACCGCAGCACCGCTGCCCTCCTCTCCACCGACACCGCGACCGCGCAGGACTCTCCGGCAGAGATGGCGCCACCCGCGGTGCTCCTCGCCCCCGACCGCGCCACCGCCAGCGCCCAAAGACCGTGCTGCCACCCGCGGCATCACACCCTCCCCGCTATGTCACCCGTCTGCAAGTCCAGGAGTACGACGACACCGACGACCCCGACCTCTGGATTCGCAAGCTGGAGCTCTTCTACGAGCTCAACTTGGACATCGACCCGGACTACTATGTGAGTTACGCCGCTTCCACCTCACCGGTCTTGTCATAGCCTGTACATCGATTCGTCCAAGAAGAAGTCCCCGCCGAGTGGGACGAGTTCACCAGCGCCTCGCGACATCACTTCGGCCCGCCCTCGCACTGGACACTACGGGCGTACGCGCCGCCTTCCCAGGGCGGCAAGCTGGAAGACTACATCGACGCCTTCGAAGTCTATGCTACACGCATGGATTTTGAGGGACAGCGCCACCGCGTCAGCCTCTTCGTCGAAGGCTTGCGCACCTCGCTGCGGACGGCACTCGAGTGGTTCGAGCCCCGTTCGATGGAGGAGGCCATCGACCTCGCCCGCCGCTACAACGACGACGAGCCGGACGACGCCGAGCAGGGCGCCGGCAACGGCGCTGGCAAGGCCGGCCACCACGACTACCCCGGCAACATCGACGACGACATCGCGGCCGCCCTGGTTGACCGCATACCAGCCGCCAGCGCCTCACCGTTGCTATGGACGACATCGACGGCCTGACGTCGAACGACATGATCACGGAGCTGCACCTGGCCACGACGACCAACAAGGAGCTCGGGATCATCTCCAACGCCATCGAGTTGCGGGCTACAGCGCCAGAGTGGAGCCTCCACTATGGCATCGTGAGGTACTTCCACCGCTACTACATCCCCGCTACTTCAGAGCTTCTCCAGACTTCCCCGTTGGGGGAGAACGTGTCGCCGCATGGCGTAGCAAAGGGCTTCCACCTCCCCAATCGTCCCTCGAGAGGATCAGGCGTTCCCGACGAGCATCCTCCTTCTCCAGGCACACCCCGACGAGCGGGATCGAGGGTGCCACGCCCTCCTTCTTCGACAACAACGGCGACGTCTTCTTCCGCATTGGGAACGCCACCGCCGGTGCAGCTTTGGACGCAGGAGATCCACTGGGGCCGCCCGTCAGCACGCCCAGTGACCTCCTCTACGGCTACCTCCTCGACTTCACCTCCTCGCCGCCACGCCGATCCGTCACGCCCACCGCAGGCAGCTCCATGCTAAGGTGACAGTGCCGACGACCTACACCTATACGTCTCCTCCGCCGACCGCCCGGATGATCGAGCCGTCCGGGACCCTCGCCGCCTCCGTCATGCGTCGTGCATGGGCGGAACGCCCTTCGTGCAGCCCCCCGCCGAGCTACAAGTTCAGCATCTACCGCAACTTCCACCTCGACTTCTCCTTCGCCGACAAGGACGCCAAATTATGCGCAACGACGACAACGACAAGTGTGGTCCTCGTCTTCTACTGGGCCCGGAGTGGTCACTTCCCGATCGGATCGCCCTTCGCCACTACGTGGTGGGTTGCGGCACGTGGACGCGCCGCCTCGTCGAACGGTGGGGAGATGTCATGAACCAGAATTGGGCCACCCAGAGTGGCTAGATGGGCTTGACACGGCCGCCGCCCGAGAGGGGCAGGGCCCAGGCGCAAAAGGGGGCGCCCCTTGCGCCCGCCGCCTTCCCCTCTCCCATATGAGTCCGAGTTCGCTTCATCTACAAGTTAGGATTATCTTAGGTAATTTTTTGGTGTGCAAGGGGATATCTCATCTATAAGGGAGACCCTTATTAGGAAATAATAAAATAGGATATGCTTGTAAAAGGTATTCCGGTCAGATAAGGAAACCTTATAGAGATTGCTTAGATTACAAGTCCCACTAGTCGGGCTATATAAGCAAGAGGCATGTAATCTCTAGGGGATAAGCAAGCAAATAAAAAAATATCTTTCGCCTTCGCCTTCCGCAACCGCCGCCCTCCGCCCGCGCCCTCGCCCCTCCCCGGGTCACGCCGCCGCCCGCCGCCCGGCCCGGCCGCCGGCCACCACCACCCACCCCCCCCCACGGCTCCTCTCCACCTCGTTGCTCGTGTTGCCGCCGACGCCGCCCGGGCGAGAAGCCGCAGCCCCCTACGCCATCTCGTGAGCTCCAACGGTCGAAGAACACGTGTCAATTCCGGCCCAATCTAGCCGAATCGACAAACCGGCTTTTGTTATTGGAACCGAAAATTGCAGACCGTCTACAGAAATTGCAACGAACTAAACCTTACAATTTTAGTATAAAATATGTATAATAGCCGTCGCCTGAAATAAAACAAAAATTCAGGCACCTGAAATTTAGCAAATCCCTTAGTTTTTTATGTAATTTGGAAATATATTACGAAAATGAACATTTTGTTTTCTTTAAAAAAATCTAATAGCAAAATTGGCGTTGTATTATTGTATAGGTGGAACGTTTTTGAAAAAATAAACAAAAACATCCATCAACGGAGAAGCGAGAACCCCCATGCCGTCAATCACTCAACGGTCGGCTGTTACATTTCAGTACTATCTATCTATCCCTCCTATATATACGCAACGCATCCGGCTCTTCCTCCTCCCCTGCTCTGCATCTTCATTTCGAACCTGAAACCCCAATTCCGAACCAAATCGCAGTGAACAGGCAGGGCATGCGAGCTCAAGGATAGCGGCGGCAATCCAATGGGGATCGACCAGCCCATCAAAGCATGTTCCTTTCTCTTCCCAATTAAATCCCCTGCCATAGACTTGTTTATCATCAAGCGCATTTATTTATAGTTTTTAAAAAGCGCACCTATTTATTATTATCGCATATTAATTGATCTCGTTGACGATCTTGGATTGGTTCTTTAATTTTGTGAGATTTCTCAGGGTTTTCTTGAATCGTCTCGTAGTAATGCATCATTCGTTTGTATTCTCGCTATTGAGTCGATTATCGGAATATACTGAATCCGTTACCCTGCTTTCGAAACCAGCGGAAAAGGGGGAGGCCGGCGGGTTCCCGATCCACCAACGCCAAGATGGAGAAGAAGATGGAATTGATCAAGTGGAGGGCAGACTTGCTGGACAGCAGCTCCGGCAGTAGCGAGAGTGACAAGGATGATGATGCCATACCAAAGGTGAGGGCCCGCGCCGCCGTCGCGTAACTTGACACTGCTGCCTGCATTTCTCTGAAAACTTTTTTTTTTTGGAACTTCTCTGAAAACTTTCTGATTCAGAGTAGTACCATCCCGCTGAACATACTGATATGAAATTTGGCGTTTCGGGGCCTCTATAATGACTAAAGTTACACGATTGCAGGATGATGAGCTTGCTATTGTTTTTGCTAACGAACCTGCTGCATTAGCAATTCATTGTGGTGATACGGACGATGATGATGGAGAGGTTATTCCTTTAGAAGTACGTGTACTTCCACTTCATTTCTTCTGTAAACAGTATCAATCTTATAGAAGTACTTGCTCTGTATAGTGTGTTCTAGGAATTTTAATAAGACAAATTAAGGGAGAACATAAAAGACGCATGTAGCCTCATTTTATTTCCTAATTAAATGTTATCATCAATGTAATTAATGGTGATTGGTTGATAAATGGAAAGTATTTAATGCAAAGTTAGGTTTTGTCCTCTATATTTGAGGACAAATTTTGAATGCTAATGCACCGTATTACATAACGGAGAGAATACATACACTAGATTTGCAGTTTGGTTTTTTCTATGGGTGTTGGGCCCAGGATGGGCCAGGGATTAGGAAAGAGATTAGATTAGTTATTGGGATTTGATCAGTTAGAGATAGGATTAAGTTTGGGTCAATTAGCGATAGGATTGGATATGATTTGTAATGATTTAATTGGGCCTTCCTTAAGTGGCCAGGAGTCCTTTCTATATAAAGAGAGGTGATGTACCAAGAAGGAAAACAATGAAGAAAGAACAGACAATCACCTCTCTTGGTTATCACCTTCATGCCGACTTTGCCAGGCCATGTTCCTGCCAAATGATTATCCCCAAATGATGCAAGAATCATAACATGTCCTACCAGCTTGCTTTGGTCTCGATCCATTCCCATGGCTTCTACTGTGGATGCCTTACACGCCCTTGCTGAGGGGCATCGTAACATGTTTGAGCAGCTCCATCATATGTCCACAATGCTGGATCGCATAAAGGCGTTGCTCGAGGCGAAGGAGGAACGTGAATGCCTCGCGGCAGTACCAATAGGCAGCAACAAGTGGACTCATGTTCAATTCTTCATAGCATTAGTCTGGTTAATGTATTACATGACCAGCAAATAACACTGCATCTGAAATCAATATTTTTACGTCTTTTGCTGAATTGTGATATTGTTCTAAACTTATTGCTCTAACCTTTTTGATCTTTGAATATTCTCATCGTGGAAGGTTGTGAGGCCAAGAAGAGTGGGGCCTAAGAAAAGAAAGCTTCCTGGTGTTCCTCAGACACAAGTAAAGATCTACTATCCAGCTCCCTATTTATATTTGTTCATTTAACACAAAGCTATATATAGAATAGAAGCACTAAAAAGAGCTAGCAGTTATAAGATCATAACAGACTTGATACTACAAATTGGACATTTTATAATTTTGTGGTCTGACTCAGATTTCCTTAAGAGCCCGTTTGGATCCTTAGAATTGAATTCATGGTAGTTTAGGCACATATTTGAGATAGACTTTATAATTTCTGTAACTTTACTTAAGTTGGAGAGTACAAACATAACATGGTGATCTATAAAATCCATTTCCCATCTCCCACCCTATGAATTTGAGATGTGCATATTTGTGAATTTGGAAAGTTGTGGAATCTCAAATTCCAAGCCAAATAATCTAATTTATTAAGTAGATTTCAGTTCCTCCAAAATGAAGGGATCCAAACGGAACAGAATTACTTAAGAACATATAGTTTGAGTGGATTTTGTTTTCTCATTTTATACTGCTCTATTTGAACTTATCTTTTTCTTTTTTTTTTTTGTCAATTTGTTTTTCTTATCTTTCCAATGGTACTAGGCCGAAGGGTTGAACTAACCATGTACAAATTGTGACCTTACAGGGATATGATGCTAATGGCCATTACGTAAGTGTAAGGTAATTATAATCTTGCTTTATTTTTATATTGTCGTGAGTAAACTGTACCTGAAGTTTGCAACCCTTGTTATTAAGTAGTTCTAGTGTTGACGAAAATAGGGAATCTGCTGTGGCTAGAGCTGAGGAGATACAGTCAAATTTACCAGCAAAACATCCTAGCTTCATCAAGCATATGCTAAGATCCCACGTCGTCAAGGGTTTTTGGCTGGTAAGCTGATACTTGTTGTGTTTGCCCAGTGCTGAAGAAAATATCTGCTTCATATGAAAAACATGTTTGAACAAATAGGAACATGAGGAAACACTATATTTCTATCAGAACATCAAATTAGCAGAAAAATGCGCGCCGTCTTAGAGGTACAATGAAGGCTTGGAAAGATTCAATTCCATAGTCACAGGGCAATTTTCCCCTTATTCCTGGGACCTGAACATATCATTGTTGCATTCATGAAAAATAAGCTTTGGGAGAGGAGAGCATAGCAGATCTAGGAAACAAATAATTTGCCAGCTAATGGCATTTCCTGTTATATATTACAGTTTGACACTTCATTGAAAGATTCCGTGTTATTAAAGAAAATAGACAACCACTAATTCAAACCTTAGGAGATCAGTATCTCTTTGGCTTCTTTGTATTTGACTTTCGTGTTCCTCTTTTAGGGTTTACCAAAACACTTTTGTGACAAACATCTTCCGAATAGAGATGTCGTGATTGTGCTAGAAGATGAGAATGGAGAGGACCATGACACGACTTACCTTGGATACAAGCAGGGACTCAGTGCAGGGTGGAGAGGTTTTGCAATTGATCATGGTATTAAGGTTGGAGACATTGTGGTTTTTGAGCTCGTGAAGTCAATGAAATTCAAGGCAAGTGTTTTTAATGACTGCCAGTTCCATTTATTTTTAACTGAAGATAATTTTGTTACAAGGAAAGTTGTTTCCCAATGTGCATTATGCTGTGGATTGCTTAATCTTTGCATTCTTAATATGTTTACTGCAGGGTACACATTCTTGAACTGTTTCATCAGCGCATTACAAATCCAGTCATTTAATGTTCACTCCTGATTATGCCTTTTTCCATTCAGGTATACATTGTCAGAGCAAATGGATTTACAACAGCAGATGTAGATCCCAATCTGCAGAATTTGGAAGCGCGCAAGAAAGGTAAGCAAGTTCTTGCTAAGTTTGCAATTGTGAATCCATCACACATGGGCATATATAGGCTGACTACTGAATCTCCTAAATGAAGTAGGAGAAGAACAAAGCGGTGAGGATGTCGTAACAGAGGAGGACACGGAGGTCGGCACAACCAATAATCGTGAAGTGCCTCCAACTGATGGCAGCAACGCAAACGGCATCAGGATTTCAGATTCAGAGATCGATTTCGATGACGTGACAAGTTTCAGCGACGTCAACATAATCCTGGACTGCTTGGCCATCGACTGCGAATTCCATGATCACCTACGCAGGACATACTACGAGCTCTGCTGCTCCCAGAAGTCGCTTCTTCACAAGGACCTGATCAAGCAGCTGCAGCCCACCCTCGTTGCGGGAGTGATCATAGAGACGGTCAGCATCGCTGATGGTATCAGGGCCTGCAAAGTGGGAGCCTCTTCCCACGAGGACTTCCTGGTCTGGAAGAAGACGCTCGAGTCCTTTGAGCTCCTGGGCATGAACGTTGCGTTCTTGCTCAGTCGCGTCAACGGTCTCCTTGGTGTTGCTTCTCGGTCGACAGAATCCTATGCAAAGTGGGAGGATAAGTATGAGGAGTTGAAACTGGAGCGGGTTCGTGCTGGGGAGAAAATGAAGGCTCTTGAGCTTCAGCTGTCGAATGTGAAGGATGTAGTGCAAAAAGTGGATTCGGAGATGGAGGACTTGGAGTCCAGCTTGAAGAAAAGCGGTCAAGCGCTTCAGAAGCTAGCCTCTGCGCCATGGTGATTCTCATTGTGAAAGTTACCACGTCCAAACATTTTGATTTTGGACCACTGCATCATGTTTAATGATTGCTGAGGTTGCTAGTCAGGAGTTATTGGTTAGTTACAGAGACACTCTTCTAGTAGTGCATCCCCATCCTTTGTAATTCCTATATCATATGCTTTGCTCTGAACTGAAAGAGGGAGGAGGATGGTAATTTGCTTCGGGTATACATGATATTTTATAAAACTATATGGTTTAGAAAAAAAGTTAGACCATTATATAGTACCTAAACTCAAAAGGACTATGGTTTTGGTGAAAGACGACAATTTTAGAAACTACTACAAGGTTTTTATTATACACAAGCACTCCAATACTCCAAAAAAATACTTTGCGTGACGCAGGTACACGGTAACGCTCATTCATCATTTGTCTTTTTTTTTTTTTTTTAATGTTCACCGTGGAGGCGTTCCCCACCTGAATTTTTATATATTGGCCCAAAACGATCCCAAATGTAAGATTTAGAAGTTTGGGAAGGAAAAACAAAATTGACACCTGAATTTTCTTCAGTGGACGCCATCAAGAGGAGAATCTCGATCGTTGGCTCAAAAAGATCTAAGCTAGGCTTTCGCCCGTAACCTTGCTCCCGAACCGAAGTGAGTCGGTAGCCGCCACACCACGCCTGAGCCATTTGCGGACTCGCCCACGATGATGGGAGGCCCGCCCGGAGGCGAACATCCGTGCCAAGACAAAGAAGAAAGGGGGTAGTCGGCCGCCTCCACTCCGCTCCGGAGCGTTTTTTTTCGACTTCGCCTCGCGACAAAAAGGGAGGCGCTGCCCCAAAAGCCCCTGGCTGCGCGGTGGGCGTTTGTTGGCGCCGCCACACCACACGGAGCAGCGTCCCGCACTTCGCCCGCGATGGTGGGAGGCGCCGCGCCAACAAGCATCTTCGCGTACGCTTCCGCCACACCGTGCGAGCCACTCCCGACCCCGCCCGCCCGGAGAGGAAGGCGCGCACCGGCACGCATCAACGCCCGATGAGAGGAGGCGTCGGGTCCACCGCGGCGAAAACACCACCACGGGGCAGCGCCGCTGCGCTGCCGCCGTAGGCCCCGAACCCAGGCGTTGCTCCACCACGCGAGAAAAACACCACCACGGGCAGCAGGGCGCCAAAGACCAAAGATGGAGTCGCTGAGCCGCCACCGCCGCCGCCGAGAAGGGAGAGGTCGATCGCGCCGCCGCGCATCCACCCGCGGGTGGGGTGGGAGGGAGTGGTTGGCCTACAAGGGCACTAGGGGCGAGCAGCCGGCGGGCGCAAACCCGCCCATAGCGCCGTGGGCGCACCGCCATCCTCGCCAAAAACGTTGGGAGGCTCCGCCCTTGCCGGATCCAGCCGCTGGCGGGCCGGAGTCGCCGCCGCACGCCAGAGGAGCAAGACATGATGATGGCGCGCCGCCGATCGCCGACCTCCATTCCCGCACGCGAAGGAGCTCGGGCCCCCGCAGCAGGAGGGAAACCTTGCCGTTGCCTTCCTAGAGAGCGTCGCGGGCCTCCCGGCATCGCCCCCTCCGCAACGGCGTGGGGGGGGCGTGGTGAGGGCCCGGCGCGGCGGCTAGGGTTAGGTTCCGCCCGAGCCGCCCCTATGGGAGGGCGACACGGACGCTGCTTTTTTTCCACTAGGTGCCTCATTCAGCATTTGTAGTTCCATGACCATCTTAATGATTAGCTTGCAATGGGGTAGTATTGTTAAACCTGTAATCAGTTTCACTTAGAATAGAGTTAATTGGTGGGAATCTCCTGGTTCACTTAACTGGTTTTTATGCCTAATTGTTTGACTTTTTGGCTAATTTTTGCATTGGTCTAGGAGAATATATAGGAACGTAAAAACATGAAACACGTGATCAGCATTTTTTTTTCCCTTTCAAGTTCAACTCGATTTTTTTTTTTTCTTTTCTGCTAAAAAAACAATTTTCAATGGTTGTTATATATGTGACCAACATTTTGTGAGGTCACATGTTTCTTCTCTCTTTTTTTCTTTCAGTGAATTTCACCAGTTGAACCTATGCAGGTCATACAAGTAGAAGTAGGTATCTTTTCGTGTTCCATTGCTTTGGTCCTGCATGTTAGGTGATATGATATCCAAGCAATATATTTTATGTGCTCTTGGACCTTGGAGAGTTGGACAAGTCCTGCTCCTGCATGTCTGATGCGCCGTGCCGGCGTATGTATTCTTTCTGCTCCAAAACAAGGGCTGATGGACAACTCCACTCCGCTAGCTCTCTGCCACTGGGGGCTGGGCAAAAACCCAAGTCTGAGATGAGAGAAGACGAGGGAGCGACGTCGTCCACGCCGTCGGCGCCGGGCCAGGTACCGGCGGCGGCTAACCCCAACCAAATCACCACCACCACCACCCCCAAACACCCCACCACCCGATGCTCGCTGCCCATCCCCGAGCGCGACCCGGCGATGTGACAAGACCAGCAGAGGAAAAGGTAAAGAAGGGGCGTCTGCTTTGCCTGCCGAAGAGAAGGCTGCTTCAAGCTCCTCCGCTGGCCGGACCGCCAGTCCGTGCTCTGCAGCACAGCTTCCCGTCAGGTCATTCAAGGATGCTCTCCTGAAGCCGCGCACCTTCCGGCCGCGATTTCCGGCCGGCCAGAGTGCCCAGCAGGTTTGGTATGATGAGAAAGTATGGGGCGCCGGCCGAAAGCCTCTGTGTGGTCTCGTCTGGGTGCCATGGCGAGCATTCATGGCGGACCCGGTGGACGCGCAGGACCAAGTAATGGCGGCCCCTGGCTGGAAACATTGAAGACTAAGGCTGGCCGAAACTGCTACAACTGTTTGTCCGCCGGTCATCGCATTGCTGATTGCCGGGATCCGCCGCGCTGCATCCTTTGTTTTCGTTTTGGCCACAAAGCACGCTTCTGCCCTCATTCATCGCTTGTTGCCTCTGCCTCGCGCGTTACTGCTCCCGCTCGCTCCACCGCTCTTCGCACCACCGCTACCACCTGCGCCTCCGCCACTGCCCACTCTGCTCCTTCCGCCACCCACACTTCTGCTGCTGCTTGTGCTGCTGCGCCGGACCAGGCTCCGTCGGAGGCGCGCGCAGCCGCAGCTGCTGCTTCTCACCCGGCCATGGATCACCGCTGGATCCCAGGCGCGCTGGGTGAGCGTCCGGGGCACGTCCATTCGGGTGTGGCGCGCTCTGTGGCCATTCGTGAGGTCGAACGCGAGCTGGAGACCTTCGCTCTCCTCGCAGTTCAGGTCGACGCGCGTGTCCGCCTGGACACCGCCCATGTCAAGCAAGAGGCTGTTCGACAATTCAAGAGCCCGTTCTGCGAGCTCGGTGTGACGCGTCTTTCTGCTGCTTCCTTCCTGATCCGCTTCGGCAACCAGCAGCAGAGAAACGCCGCCCACCAGTGCAAGGAGCTGCGGATCGGTCACACCAAGCTTCACCTTATGCCTTGGATTCGCCAGTTCAGCAGTAAGGATTTGTCCAAGTTCTTTTTATCGTGTTCGTTTGTGTATTGAGGGTGTGCCCAGCCATGCTCGCCATGCGGAGGCGGTTGCGGGATTGTTGAAGCCTCCTGCTTTCATAGATGATATGGACTGTGATATGGAGAAGCCTGAGGAAGAAGAATGTTTGCGTCTATGGCTCTGGACATCTGATCCGGATGGTATTGCAACCACGGGCACACTGCACATTGAGGAGCCAGTGACCCTCCCTGAGTTAGGCATGCCGATGGGAGCGTTGCGTGTGATAGCTGCTGAGGCGTTGGACTATGATGTTATCATCCATGTTGATCGTGTCCTCGACTACTCCGTGCCGCCGGCGAGTTCGTCCTACAGAGATGAAGAACCAGAGGAGGTGTGGCCGGTCTGTCACCCGTTCCGCTGGAGGCTTGGTGTGCCAGACGGGGATGTGCAGCAGCGGGGCGCCTCACGGCGCCGGATCTCAGTGCATGACAGGCTTGGCGACCGCGGCCGTGATCGATCCCCGCCGCATGGTGGTGCTGGTGGGGCTGGGAACCTTGGTCCACAGCAAGTCCCCCCATCAGGGCCACATGATCTTCGCAGTCTGAACGGTGGTGGTAGAAGTTTTCACCGTGGGAGTAGCAGCCATCGCATTGGAGGTCAGTTCAGGAGGAGGGCTATGCAGTGGCAGGTTAAGGAAGATAACAGAAGCTTAGCCCGGCCCTGTATGTTTGATCGTCCTGAGGCAGGTAGCTCTGCGATCCTCGAGGAGCTAAACGAGAAGGAAGAGCCAAGTGGCAAGGTCAATGAGCTCGTTCGGGAGGAAGCAGATGACAGTTTCCACCTTGATGTAAGTTTGCCGCAGGGCCAGAGTGCAGAGGACTTGATGGTGGAAGAAGCTAAGTGCCAACCTACTGGAGGGCACAGCCTGCCCAACGTGCTGCAGCGCTCGGTGGAGCCAACTGTGGCCAATGGGGTTCAGGCGGTGTCAGTTTGCCCAAATGGTGAATTGGTAGTGGCGCCACAGCAAGACATACAGGCTGATTTGATCCAATTTGAGGAAGAGTACAGTGTGGCCTCTGTTGCTTTTGCATTGGCACATGATCAGGCAGAGCACGCGAACCTGAGCCTTGCAGCAACTAGGATACTGGCAGGTGAACAGGAAGCCGGGCAAGGAACAGAGCTAGACATGCATGTTCAAATTGAAGCAGTGGAGGGAGACAAGGACGTGATGGGCCAGCATAACAAAACTGATTGTGGGCCTCTACCCTTTGTTGTGGGCTCTGTACTAGATGGGCTTCCCTTTAACTTAAACCAGGAATTGATAGTCCCTGAGCATTGTAAAGCTGCAACATTGACAAAAACTGCTGCTCGGCTGATCGACGGCACTGATAGAACCATTCTCGGTGTAGCGGAGGGCAGGCTAAATAAGGAGGCGGAGAAGGGATCGAGCCACAAATTGGCGCCGCGGACAGTAGCACGATTTGTTGTTCCTCTTAAGAAAGCGCTGCTTTGCAATCCTATAGCTAGAAGCAAAGTGCCAAGCGCAAGAAAGACAATGCAGATAGAGAATGCTTTGGCTAAGAAGAAGAAGAAGGCAACTAAAGCAACAAATAAGCACTTGAATCTGTCAATTGATGACCAGGCTACTGCTCTACTGATGAGAGCAACAGGTGTGATTGATGAGGATGGGCACCCCACTGAAGATGCACATCAAACTTTTGGGGGAACAGTTCATTGATTCACTACATGATCAACCAGTTCGTGATATCAGGATTGCTCTCGGTTTGCCTGGGAATGGACATGCTGATGTGCTTGGCGTATTGGTCAGCGAGGCTGGTGTCTCTGATGATTGAGCGGCTTTGGGAGCTGCGGGAAGGGGGCTGTGGTGATAGCCCGTGTATCTTTATTTTACAAATGTTGTCTCTTTTGTTTCAGTTTGAGTGGCTGAGTTGTGTGCACTGCTCTTTGCCTAGAGCATGCACACTGTTTTGTGTGTGGTCTCTGTTGTACTTGGAGATGCTTAAAATAGTATGGATTCATTGCTCTTGTGGGAAGATGGCAAGAGGTGGACTAGGGACTGAAGGAAAGTTGTGGGATGTTTCTGTTGCTGTTGCATGCTGTGTCATTGCTGCCTTCGCTTTATTGGCTATGAGCATGGTGGTTGTTGCTGCTATATTCTCTGAGGAGTGCATTGGGTTATTATGATAGAGCAAAATTGCATAATTTTTAACTGGAATGTGCGTGGCCTTAACAACACAGCAAGAAGGAAGGTGGTCAGGGACATGGTTGCTGAAAAGAGAGCCACAATTGTTGCCCTGCAAGAAACAAAAATGCAAGTGATTGACAGGCAAGTGGTGATTGAAACCTTAGGGGCCAGGTTTGCTGATAATTTTGTGACTCTACCGGCTGTGGGCACCTGTGGTGGGATTTTATTGGCAGCAGATAGTGATCATTACAACATTATAAGCTCTGAACTTGGTGTGCATAGTGTGACAGCAAGATTAGCTTCCTGTGCTGGACCTATTGAATGGTCTCTGACGGTAGTTTATGGACCACAGGATGATAATGCAAAGTTGCAGTTCCTAGGCGAGATGAGATGGATCAGTCAATCGGTTACTGACAAATGGTTGTTAATTGGAGATTTCAACATGATTCTTCATGCCCGTGATAAGAGCAACTCTAATCTAAACAGGAGACTGATGGGAGCCTTCAGAGATGTCATCAATGACCTTGAGCTAAAAGAACTCAATTTGAGAGGTCGTAAATTCACATGGACAAATGATAGAACACATACTAGAATTGATAGGGCATTTTTGTTCAGCAGCGTGGGATCTAATGATACCCAATATTACTTTGCAAGCCCTGTCATCTAGAGTTTCAGATCACTGTCCGTTGCTCATTGACGGATGCGCTACAGTGCAGCGTTATCGTGGTTTTCGGTTTGAAGCGTTTTGGCCAAAACTGCAGGGGTACCATGAAGTTGCAGCTGAAGCCTGGAATAAGCCGACACAAATTACAAATCCATTCCTACGATTACACATCAAAATGCAAAGAACTAGCAGAGCATTACGTGCTTGGGCCAGAAACAAAATTGGGCACAATAGGCTAATCCTCCGAGCAACAAGCCAGCTCATCGGCATTTTGGATGTGGTCCAAGATTTTAGACAACTAACTGAGCAGGAAATTCTTTTGAAGCGAGACTTGAAAGCCAGGTTCTTGGGACTAACTGCTGTTGAGAAGCTGAGAGCTAAACAAAAATCAAGGCTTAACTATATTAGAGCAGAAGAGGCAAATTTGAAGCTTTTTTACCTTCAAGCTAATGGAAGAAAACGCAAAAATACCAATTCATTCATTGCAGAAGGCTGATGGAGAAGTGTGTTACTCGCATGAGGATAAAGCAAATGAGGTTTACAGTCACTTTAGCAAGCATTTTGGGCAACCGGGCCAGAGAGCAAGCACACTCAATTGGGCTGAACTATCACTAGGCCAAAGGGATCTTGCACATCTTGAGAGTGAGTTTACTGAAGAAGAGGTGCTCTCGGTGGTAAAGGAAATAGCAGCTGAAAAGGCCCCAGGGCCGGATGGATTTATAGGAGTGTTCTTCAAGCAAAGCTGGGAGTTCGTTAAATGTGACGTCATGAAAGCGGTTGACTTCTTTTATAATCAGCATGATCAACATTTGTCACACCTCAGTACAGCACACATTGTCCTTATTCCTAAGAAGCCTGATGCAAAATTCATTACAGACTTTAGGCCTATTAGCCTTACTCATTCGGTTGCCAAATTGCTTTCAAAACTGCTTGCAAATCGGCTAGGTCCAGAGCTGGATGATTTGGTTTCACGAGCGCAAAGTGCTTTTATCAAAAAGAGAAGCATACAAGATAACTTCCTATACACCCAAAACCTCATCAAGTCACTGCATCAGTCAAAGCAAGCAGGCCTGTTTTTGAAACTTGATATTGCAAAAAAGCTTTTGACACAGTCAGATGGGACTATCTCATGGAAGTCTTGCAACAGCTAGGTTTCGGAAATAGATGGCGAGCATGGGTCACTGCACTCCTCTCCTCAGCCTCCACTGCTGTTTTGTTGAATGGTTCGCGAGGCAACTGGTTCAGGCACTTTGCAGGGCTTCGTCAGGGAGACCCACTCTCCCCTATGTTGTTCATTTTAGCCATGGAACCTCTACAAAGGCTTCTGGAGCTTGTCACCTCTGATGGACTATTGTCGCCAATAAACAACCGTGCTGCAAAACTTAGAATCAGCTTATACGCAGATGATGCAGCCATCTTTGTCAATCCTGTAAAAGAAGAGATATGCACGGTCTCAAGCATTTTGAATATATTTGGTGAAGCGTCAGGACTCACTATCAACCGTGCCAAGTGTGCAGTATACCCCATCCGCTGTGAGGAGATCAATGTACACAATGTTATGGAGGATTTTGGCTGCCCCATCACAAGTTTCCCATGCACCTACTTGGGCCTCCCGCTCCACTTTCGGTCATTGCATAGAGTTGAGATCCAACCATTGATTGACAAGATGGGCCGCCGGTTAACCACATGGAAGGGAAGATTGCTTAACAAAGCAGGACGTCTTAAGCTTGTGAACACGGTGCTGTCAGCAATGCCAACCTATTTCCTCACAGCTTTTGCGCCTAAGAAGTGGATGATCAAGAAAATTGACAAGTACAGAAGAGGTTTCCTTTGGAGTGGAACTGAGGAAGCTCATGGTGGCCAATGTTTGGTGCAGTGGGCAAGGGTTAAAAGGCCAAAGTGTTTAGGTGGGCTGGGAGTGATCGATCTCGAGCTTTACAGCAGGGCTCTTAGATTACGATGGCTTTGGTATGCATGGACCGACCCTCAGCGACCTTGGGTAGGAACAGATGCGCCATGCAGTGATACTGACAGACAGCTATTCAGAGCGAGTACCACAGTCACTCTAGGAGATGGACGCCGAGCAAAATTTTGGGAATCATCATGGCTGAATGGCAAAGCACCACGTGATTTAGCACCGAGCCTCTACAGGCTGGCTTGGAGGAAGAATCAGTATGTCTATGAAGATCTGCAGAACAGCAACTGGACAAGGGGCCTTTGGAGAATGACAACAGCTAATGAAATGGCAGAATTTGTGTTGCTTTGGTCAGAGCTAAGTAGTGTTCAGCTCACTGATACTGAAGATACCATTCGATGGAACTGGACTTCTTCTGGTCTGTACACAGCGAAGTCCGCGTATAATGCACAACTAATTGGTTCTTTCTCTACTTTTGACACCAAAGCAATCTGGAGTGCCAAAACTGAAGGAAAACACAGATTCTTTGCATGGCTTCTAGTTCAACAAAAGATTCTGACGGCTGATAAGCTTAGTGCAAGGGGGTGGCAATGTGACCCTTGGTGCTCGCTCTGCGATCAGGTTCATGAAACTGCCCAGCACATATGCTTGCATTGTGTCTTTGCACAACAGGTATGGGCTCTTGTCGTGCAGTGGTGTGAGGGGCTCGTGAATGTGCCTGAAAGAGAAATTGGCATAGAGGATTGGTGGAACTCGTCTCTGGCAGACTTACCAAAGAAGACCAAGCAAACCAAAGCAGCGATAATGATATATACAACGTGGAATATTTGGAAGGAGCGCAATCGGAGGGTGTTTGAAGGCGTGACGGCAACCCCTCAACGAGTCCTGGAGCTAATCAAGGAAGAGATGAATTTAAGAGCCAGCGCTTGTGTTGATAATGTGTCCCCAAATGTATCTTAATGTTATGCAATTTGAAGAGTCTCGAGTGGTTATATTATTTATGTAATAGCAAACTATGTAAGGATCCGCATGCTTCTTCTTCTTATATGACATAGCAGTGCTCCTGCTTCCTTTTCAAAAAAAAAAAAAAAAGCTCTCTGCCACTGTGGTGCATGTGCCGCTGCTCGGCTGCTCCACTCTGCCACGCGGGGTACAATATTCAGAGGGAGAGTGCCCATCAACCGTTCGCTCCCTAGCACACTTTATATATAGCGATAGTGAATGCATATCACGCCAATTGGCAACGGGTCGAGAGATATACGTATGAAATTGCGCACATGTATTCTTTGTCAAAAAATATAGGAGGTGCTTGGTTTCAGAAACTTTTCTGTGTTGTCGCTAGAAAAAATCCTAAAAGTCTCTAGTAAACTAAATAGGAGGGTCTTTTTTGCTAAAAGATAATAGAAGTACCTCCTTGAGAGTTTTTTTTTTAAGTTTCTAGAACAAAAAATGTCCTAGAACTTTGGAACCAATCAGGGCCTATAGTAATGACCATTGGATAGATGACGAGCCTAGAGTTGAATGACGTTAATCCGAAACTTTCAAACGTGTGTTCCTTCATTAGCCAGCCAAAAACGATCCACCGAATTAGCTGACAGCGACTCCTTGGCCCCTCGTCGCCCCGCCGCGGCGACTCGGGAGGCCAAACCCTAGCGCTGCCGCCCGTCAACTTTCCCCACCCCTCCCTTCCCTCCCTCGCCCGCTGCCGAGGTGGCCGCCGGGATGCCCGCGCGCCCCTAGGGAAGGTGGCGGCGGGATCTCCGCACCGGTCCGCTGGAAGCTCCGTGCGGGGGACCTCTCGGCAACCATGGCGGCGTGGTGCGGCGGCTCCGCGGATGC
Source organism: Hyparrhenia diplandra (assembly GCA_015847255.1). NCBI lineage: Eukaryota > Viridiplantae > Streptophyta > Magnoliopsida > Poales > Poaceae > Hyparrhenia > Hyparrhenia diplandra. Next base: position 74,093 of record JADLZK010000269.1, on the reverse strand, counting down.
GCCCGGCGCGCGCGGCCCTGCGACGGTGCTAGAGTGGTTGGGGGGCCGCCGCCGTGGCGCGGAGGTGCCGGGGAGGAGCTCGCCGCGTGGATCTACGGCGGCGACGGCGGCCCGTGCATCCGATCCAAATACAGAGGCCTGATTTGGGTTGCTGTTTGCGGACTCGGCCCCCTCGGATGGTGATGGTGCGGTGGCCACGCTGCCGCGGGCGCTTGTCGTTGTGGGATGGGGCGGCCGGCCGCAAGGTGACGGGCGCGCGGCGACGGCGCGAGCGGCCGGCGCTGACAGCCCGGCGGTGTTGCGTGGTCGGCGTGAGACGGGCGGCTACGGCCCGATCGATGTGGGGTGCGCAGGGAGGTGGTGCGGTCGGTCGCGTTTACGCCGGGCAGTGGCTACGGCCGGTGCCACCGGCTGTCGATCCGGGTGGCCCCTTCGTCGGCGTCGCATTCTTCGACGGCGTGGCGGCCCTGAGATGGTGAGGTCGGGCGTCCCGTTCGCTGAGCGATGGGTGTGCGGCAAGGTGGTTGGCGCTTCCCTTCACCCCCGATCGGGCGATACGGTCCGGCGCGCCTTGGTGGCGGGGGCTGGGGCGTCTCGGTGCTTGCCGGCGGTGCGCGTGGTGGTGCCTCGGGCCGTGCCTCGGCTATCTCTCGGTGGAGGCGTTGCGGAGGCGGGGGCACGGGCTACCGCCATGGTCATTCGGGGGATCTCGGGGTGAAAAACCCGGGCCTTTTGGACGTGCGACGGCGGCGCCATTAACGTCGTGTCCTCCTTGGAGGCGCCGCATTTGGAGACCGTCTCGGCTTGTGGCGGTCTTTGTTGCCTATGCGTTGAGGCTATGGTGGTGCGTCGTCCGTGTTGGCGGAGGTGCGAGAGGGCCCCCGGGTGCTGGAGGTCTTGAGTTGGCGCGCAAGGTGGTGGTGATCTCGGTGCCGGTGAGGCGGAGATGGTGCTCTCAAGCGGTTTCGAATATCCGAGTCCCAAACGATTAAGAGTGTCCCTGGCGGTGGAGTTGTGGCATTGGGTGAGGCGAGGCCCCCACGCCAGAGTGGTTGGGATCGATGGTTTACAATGGTGCCGCAACGGGGTTTTGTTGAAGCAACGCTGGAGTAGGGGGATCGACGATCGGATGTGCCGCTCGAGGAGGATAGTCCCTTGGCGGAGGAGTCTAGGTAACTGCTTGGGCTTGCAGCGGGCTGCGGCTTTTGGCGTGGCACAACGTTGGTGACGACGGCGCAGTTCTCGTCGGCTTGCTTTTGGTTCCTTTCCCAGGTGGTGGTGGTGGTGTAGCTTTGTGTTTGTGTGTGTTTTAGTTTTTTTTTTTTTTTCTTGGTGGTTGCTACGAGGTGGCTCGTGTCGACGTCCCAATCCGACCGGTCGTTATGGATGGATGCTCGCGTTGATGACCCAATCCAACCGAGCGGACCGTCATGCTTATTTTCTCCCATCCGAAGTTGTTAGGTGTGGGTCGTTTCGACCAAGTTGAGTGGTTAGTTGTGGTCGCCGTTTCGACCAAGTTGAGTCGAGTTGAGTGGGCACTAGTTGTGGCGCGAGTTGAGTTGATTCGGTACCTAGGTGTGCAGATGGAGTAGGGTACCCTCCACAATTGTATGGTTTTTCTGGCCCGGTTTCCAGTCAAAAAACTGGGCTGGCACTTGCCTTTTTACTTTTATTCGTCTAATAGAAATCGCGGCAAAGCTTTTGCCGTCGATTCTAAAAAAAATGTGTGTTCCTTCTTAAGTTTAGGGTCGAGAGGGGGGCGGGGAGTGGCGATGAGGAGGCCATAGATGTCGTGCCGAAGTGTGCTGTCCGTGCGGCCATCATTGCAACTATGGGTGTTGCCCGTCCCTGCGAGATCCACCGCAATAAGGAGAGAACTGGTGACGATCTGCTCAAAGCACAGGCCTCCCCATGGAGAGAGTCAGTGACGGTCTGCTCCAGGCTCCGTCATGCAGTGACCAAGGCCGCAAGGGACAATGCCACAGCCCCAAACGCTCGTCGATTGTACAAGATCTCGGACCAACGCTTCTTAAAGAGGTCTGCATGCGAGGGGGAGAGGGTTGGGGATGGGACGGAAGCGGCGCTCGAAGGAGCGCCTCCGACGACCACGACGTGAGCTGGAGGCATGCCCGCGGGAAGTGTGGTGGCGTTTTTCTCATCAGACATGAAAAGACCACTATACCCTTCAAAAAATAATTACATATCAGTCCCACTGTTTTTTTTTTGTTCCGGCCCGTAACTTAGGTTCCTCCTATCTGGTTCATCTTACTTTTTAATCATTGGATTTAACGAAATGGAGGGCTCGTATTAATCCCAAATGTGGTAAAAATCAACTTTCAAATGTGTGTTCCTTCTTAAGTATTTACTATGCACATTAGGCAAATCCAAAACTTTCAAATGCACGTATAGATATGCGTTGAACTCCCGCTGTGACGGAGGTTAACTAGGTAATCCTGCAAAAATAATCTCGGAAAATGAACCTCATCATCAGCCATGTGACACCACCAAAGCGCAATCCCTAATAATATAAATCTAGGCGGCAACGTAACCATACCTGCTATATATACTGCTCCCTCCATTCCAAATTAAGATATTTTGGCTGTTTTAGATACATTAGTTTCGTTATGTACCTAGTTATACATGAAACGTATCTAGAAAAGACAAAACGTTTTATAATTTGAAACGAAGGTAAGGAGTACACGTGTCATGTACACCCGGCTGCTTCTCCACTGGAACTGGGGCGTGCACACACAGCCCAACATGAGTGAGGAGTCGACGACCGCGGAGGGATGCCTGGCCGCTTCGGCCATCCCCTCCCATGATGATTAGCTGCGTTTTGTGAGTGCAGCAGTGTCAGGCATGGCATGTTAGTTTTAGCACCGGATCTGGCCATCGACGACCACTAAAGTAAAGGTTTACTACTTTTCTATCCCAAATTGCTTGTAAAAACAAATGTTATCGCACGTACGTACAAAGGAGTGTAGTATGATATGAAATGATGGCATCTGCACTCTGCAGTAGTACCGAGGAGGAGTGGTGTGGTGGGCAGCAGCCAGCAGATGTATGTTTTGTTGCCTTGCTGGTGGGGTTGGCGCCAAACCCATGTGAGCCGCAGACACTTTTTTGGAGTCTTCCCTATTCCCGCGCTCGAAAAGGAATCCATCACGGGCAACCTTGTTTACTGCAAGGCTGATGACATTTGTCGCAGGGAGCCGTATTTATTTGTCGTACTAAGTACATTATAGTGCACGATTGATCGATGATGAAGATGCTGCGACTCAACTTACAAAATCCGAGCGAGATATATGCAACCATGCAAACCAACCAATTCCTTTCAGGAGCTGGGATGGGACTTACAAAACCGTGAACGATGGTATGATACAAAGAAGAGAAGCTACAAGGAAGCACGCATCCATGACAAATAAAATCTTGACTGCACGAATCAACCAACAATCGCAACCAACGGCGTGTGTTGTTTTCACTGGTGATGATGGTGTGTTGCCGTGGACGCTGAGGACGAATTCGAAGCCGCAGCTGCAGCTAGAGCAGGTATCCTCTCCATGGCCTGCAGCGCGTCCCTGATGGACGGCCTCTTGCTCGGCGCCATGGCGCAGCACGCGGCGCCCCAGCCGGAGGCAGCTCGCCACGGCCTCCTCCCGCCCTTCCATCTCGCCGCGCAGCGCGGGGTCCACCACCCGGAGCGCCTGCGCCTGCGTTTTCTCCTCCGCCGCGCACTGGCACAGCTCCAGGCTCGTCAGCGCGCGCCCGGCCACCAGCTCCAGCAGCAGCACGCCGAACGAGTACACGTCCCACTTGCTGCTCGGCCTGGTGGGGCTCCTCACGGCCTCCGGCGCCCGGTAGTGCGCCGCCGTCGTGTCGGCGGGAGCAGCGCCGGCGACCGGGCTCGCCGACGGCGCGGTCGGCGTGCCTACGTGGCTGGTGGGCGGCGGCGACAGGTCCGGGAGGCTCTTGGCCGAACGCTTGCTTCCGAACCGCACGGCTAACGTCGCCCCGACGACGACGGCTTCATGACCCCGCCACCGCCCGCGCGGTGGACCAGCCGGTCCACGCCGAGGTCGGCCAGCAGCGGCTCCATGTCGGCGTCCAGCAGGATGTTGCTTGGCTTCACGTTGCCGTGCACCCACTTCTTATCGTGGAGGTACGCGAGGCCTCTCGCCACGCCGCAAGCGATGCGGAGCCGAGCGCTCCAACCGAGGTTGATCGGCGACGACCCCGGCTTCCCTGCGGATCCATTGATGATGTGATAACAATATGCGTTAGTAATTATTCCTGTTCTAAAAATGTGCGTTAGTAATTAGCAACACCCCTTAATTATGCATAGTGACGAAACAAATGGGATGTGGTGGTGATGGATTGATTAGTAGATAACGTACTTTTGACGGAGAGGTTGGCGAGATTGCCATTGACGGCGAAGTCGTGGATGATGAGCATCTCATCGGGGCCCCAGTAGAAGCCGCGCAGCCGGAGGATGTTGCCGTGCCGCAGCCTCGCCACGGCGCGCATCTGCGCGTCCAGCTCGCTGAAACGCCGAACGCCGGCGCAGTCGCTGCCGATCCGGCGCACCGCCAGCGCCGCGCCGTCGGCCAGAACGGCCTTGTACACGATGCTGCTGCCGGCCGCGCCAAGGATGTACGCCGACGCCTTCAGCAGCGTCTCCAGCTCCAGCTCCGCGCCGCCGTCCACCGTCACCAGCACCGCGCCGTCGCCGCCCTTCTTCTTATTGCTCGCCGCCGCTTGGACTCCCGCCTTGCTCTTCACGTCTGTGATGCCCTCCTTGGCGGCGAAGGAGGCCGACGTGTCCGTGAGTTCCTCCGTGTCGTCGCTCTCATCGCCAGCCTTCTTGCGCAGGCAGCAGGAAAGGCTCCGCCCGACGGCGTCGGGAGACTCGTCCGCCTCCGGCTTCTGAACACGGCGCCGCCCACCCTCTGCTTCGCCACCTCCTGACGCTGCCTCCTCTTCCTCACCTGGTACACGTACATGACCACCACGAATAGGACGGCGATGCCAGCCACGTCGCCGGCGGCGATGGCGACGATGGTGGCAAGCCGCATCCTGCCGCGCTGCTCTCCGGACGCCGACGCTCCAGCGGCACTGCTGGTAGCATCGGCAGGAAGCGCCTCGGTCGGGCCCTTGGGTATCGCCGCGATGGCCGGCGGCGACTTGGCGGTACTGTTCGGGGGCTCTACGGCAGAGGAGGACGTGAAGCCGCAGAGGCTCTCAAGCGGCCTTCCGCAGAGGTCGGCGTTGCCCTCGAACGCCGTGGGCCTCAGCGCCGAGAACGGTGGCACCGCCGGGATGGCGCCCGTGAGGTTGTTGTAGGACAGGTCGATGGTGACATTGGCGGGCAGATGCGACGCCATCTCCGGCGGTATGGCGCCGGCGATGCGGTTGGACGAGAGGTTGACGTACCGGAGCGCGGCCCCGCCGAAGTCCGACGGCAGAGTGCCGTTCAGCAGGTTGGCGCTGACGTCGAGCACCTGCAGCGCCGGGAAACCCCCGCTTGGGAGCGCGCCGGAGAAGAAGTTGTTGGCAAGCGAGACGGCGGTAAGGTTGGGGAGCAGGGTAAGGTTCTGCGGAACGGTGCCGGAGAGCGCGTTGCCAGCTAGGTTGAGCGCGCGGAGGCTGCGCAGCTGGCCGACCTGCTCCGGCAGGTTGCCGGTGATCCCATTGCCAGCGAGCGAGAGCACGCGTAGCTCTGGCGCGCGGAGCAGGTCGGGCGGGATGGTTCCGTTGAGCGCGTTGCCGGAGAGGTCAAGGTGGCGCAGGTGCTCGATGAGGCCGAGCTCCCTGGCGACTGGGCCGACGAGCTGCGCGTTGGGCAGGACGACGCTGACGACTCGCGAGTCCGGCGAGCATACGACGCCGTTCCAAGCGCAGGGCGTGGCGTCGGCGTACCCCCAGCCGGAGAGGGAGCCGAGGGGTCGGCGGCGAGCGATAGCTTGAAGGACAGCAGCAGTGTGCCGTCCTGGTTAAGCGCCGAGGCGAGGCATAGTAGCTGTAGTAGCACTAGTAGTCGCAGCAGCGGCAACGAGGTGGTGGTGGCAGTAGTAGGGAGCCGGAGAAGGCGAGGGGCGCCATTGGTGCCGGCCATGGCGGTGGAGGTGAGGCGAGGTGGTGATGCCGTAGCATGCAGCATGCATGGAGGTTAAGAAGAGGAGCGGTCAGCAATGGCAATGGTGGTGCGGGTATTGCTTTGGCTCGCTTGGATTTGTTGAGAAGGTGGTTCACCAAAACAATGGCAAAGGGAGGAAGGAGAGGACTTTGGAGGGGGATGAGAACGAGTGGAGTGGAGACTGCAATGGAGTAGAGGAGTGGAGCGAGGGAAATACGATACTGATGGAAATGGAGACCGGATCACCAGAGACCTCTCCCTCTCTGTCTTTGAGGTATCATATGAAAAGGAGCTAAAGGGAATGGGGTGAAAGGGATACGGAGATACGGTACCCAACTCCCCTTTTGATACGGAGACATGGTGTGCAACATGCAATGGCCACGGCATCACGCCTGAGTACTTTTGTTTTGTTTGTCAGCTTTCGACCCTGCATGATTTGGACGCATTGGTACAAAGGTTACTCTTGCTCCAGCTTTGCTTCTTCCGCATTTTCTCATATGTGCCTTTTCAGGAGATCGAAAGGAGTGGGAAAAACAATCCGGGATATTGTTTAATTAGCTTTTTTTTTAACGGGACATATCCCCAGTTTCACTAAGACGAAAATAGTTGCAGTACAATCAGTTGCGGTACAAAGCACTGAGGAGGTGGCAACCAACCCAACAATCCAACTCAAAACAACATCCCAAACCAAATCGACCTATGAAAGAAAGATATCAACACTCAGCATAGTCGATGAAGCTGGGGTATCAAAACATCCAAAAAAAATATTAAGGCCATCAAACCCTCAACAGCAAATCATTTGCTAGAGGGAAACTAGAGGGACCTTGGCGTCAAAGTATCCACACGAGCAACAACGACGACAAAGCATATGTCAAAGAGTGTGCAAGTGGCAAAGCATCTGCTGTGAGTAAGCAAACAAGTGCGACAACACCAAGCGCCACGACTGGACAAACCAAAGCGAAGAGAAGTTTAGACACCACGAGGGAGCAACTCCAACAAGTGAAGCAAGACGACACGAATGACATTCGCCCCCAACACTATCTGAAACGGCTTTGAGCGACAAATAGAAGCTTCAACGGTGCCTCCAAGAAGGTAGATGACACAGTCTCCACCGTTGCCGCCAACCCAAGCCAAGAGCTCGGGTAGAGTTTTCACCCAAAAACTATTCAACCATAGACAGAAGCGGAGTCATCACATGCACAAAGTACTAGATTGTAATGCGAGCAGCGGGTGCCTGCTAAACTGACCGCTGACGTGTGAATCAACACAGAAGCACCATGACACTGTGCCACCACCAAAGGCACCATAGCAGCCACCACACCGTAGCTAGCTGGAGACATGCGATGGAGAAAAGCCTCATCGTCCCAAGAGGCACCATCATCTATTGTTAATAATCCATACCATACATAATGCATCCATAATTTATTATTGATTGTCCAAACATTCATTTAAAACAAATAGTCATAGTACTCCCAAGTTTATAAAGTCAGATCTAGTTATCAACCAATTGTAAAGTGTAATAAGATAAAATATATATATATAAAGTATAATACATCAAGTCATTGAAAACTAGTAAAACATTAAGGCTAATAATTTTGGCTCATTAGACTCATGAGCCAACTCGTTAACTGCACGGGCTAAAGTGTTTGCTCTCAATGAAAAATATAACTTGAGCAGAGACGAGCCACTAGTCGAGCGAGCTATCGAACAGCGATCTTTTAGTCCGTCCTTATCCACCACCGTGCAGAAGTTAAAAAATCACTTAGTTGAAGAAGACCATTATAAATTGGGTAACGTATCATATGCAATCAAGCTTCGTGTGCAACGTATGCAACTATCAATTAAGACCACAAGATCTGGATCCAACGTCTGCGGTGTTTTCACTTACACCCCTCCACCCGTGGGGGTTTAAGTGAAAAAACCCCGCACGTTGAATCTAGATCCTATGGTCTTAATGGGTGGTTGCATATGTTGCACACGAAGCTCGGTTGCACAAGATATGTTCCCAATTGATTGATATAATGATTTCGTAATTGCATGTCTTTATCTACATCCTACATATCAAAAAAAGACAATTTAAATTAGTCAATTCAATTCAATGTTTTTCTAGATAAAAGATAATAAATACCTGGCATCATCTATCTGCTGACTCAGGCCAATTATTACAACGCTGGACCATAGGCTAGCGAATTAATTAAAACCCTAGAAACTGCAATGGCTCCTCGCAAGGAACAACCAGCCACGTCACCTTGAATGTTTCCAGCCGTCCGATCCTCCATCCCGTGGCCATGATTCACCCCACCGGCTTCCGATTCTGCTGATTCCTGCTTGAAGCTAGCTTCTCCACAGCTTCTCTCGGCTTCTCATCCAAATCCAGGAACTGAATATATAGCTAGCTTCCGGCTTGCCCCCGCTAAAAAAAAAAAAAAACTACGATGCTTTCTCTCATAGTCTCGTCCTCTCTCCCGACGCTTGCTCGCGTCGCCGCTGCCCCGCCTCCCACCCAGGCCGCCGCCGCCTCGGCGCCCGCCCCGTCCTCTCTCCCTCTCCCTCTCCCTCTCTCCCATAGGGGCGGCGCTGCATAGTACCAACCTCGGCGGCCTCTGCGCTGCGGCTGCGTCGCGGGTCCCGACGGCGGGCGGCAGAGGTCAGCCAGCCGGCCATGGCGCGCTGCCCCCCCCCTCCGCCGTCGCGCCTCGCCAGCTCCGTCTTTGCCGTTGCCGTCGCGCGCAAGCTGCTGCCCTCCCCCCCGCACGCGGCACGCGCAGCTCGCAGGTGAGGTCCAATATGCCCTAGGGTTAGGGTTAGATGTTGTTTTTTCTCCGATTTTGTGCTTCCTTCATCGAATCGCCGCACTTACAGTTTATTTTTTGTGGATGTGTATTTTGTTTTTGTTGAGATATTGATTTCGTGTGTTCTTCACTACATACAGTTCTAGGTTGTGAGATGTGAGCTTGAGGCCAAACAAGATTGCCGGGATAGGGATTATTGTCGACTCAGGGGGAGAAGTCCCACTACCTTGCTCACCTTTACGTATGAACCGTCTCCAATGTGTTGTTGTTTTCTACTGCTAGCTTTCTACTGCCTTTATATGTGGCCGCAATTAAAGTGTGAAACCAGCCAAAGAATTGATGCTGAACATGAAATCCTTCCAAGTTGTAACCCTCAGGTTGAAACATCAGCTGCTGTGAATTTGGTGTTCTTTGCTTGTTTTCTTTATTTTTTCAGAGGAAATTTTGTTTCCCTTTAGACTACATGAATGGTGTTAGAGATGGTTGTGCATTCCTGGAGCAGGGTGATATATAATGAAACTGCTACTTTCCTACTGCTGGATTCTTTTTCATGGTTGGAAATACATAAACTAACTACCAATTTAGCATCTATGACCAATACATGTGTTTTGGTTATCAATTTGAAAACTATGAATTGCAAAATCATGTTTACTGCTTGGCTGAAGCTTCATGCATCGTTAATCGTTTTAAATCCTACATGCTTGGCCTCTTTCTTGGTTTCAGTCCTTTGATCTTGATAGTTTACAGGTTACCAGTGACGCTCAACAGCATCGTCTGGCTGATCTTTTTTGTTTCCTTCCTCAGATCAGATAGGTGGATCTCTGGTTCAAGGAACAAGGACAATATTGGGGAAGCATCACACTCATAGTCAAATATGAAAAGCTTTGCTGCTGCTGCTGTAATTTGTTCTCTGAATCCTAGATATTTAAGTTATTTGATCCAAGTCCCTGAGCATCTTCGTCGTGTGTGCTACAGATAAGTACTTTGATCTTTAACCATTCTCTTTAATCCCTAATAGCAAAGCAGAGGAGTACCTCCATCCTCATGATAACGACTGTTTGCTTTCTTGTACTGTAATAAAACATTTATATATACATGAGGACTGCTTCCAAAAAATTCTTCTGCGTGTTTGTAACATGTGTCCTGTTTAAAAAAGGACGAGGGAAATCATTCTAGCATATATGTGATAATCTGATAGTCTTTTTTAATGGAGTTGTATTACCAAAATGCAAGGTATTTAACCCATTTCTTCAAGCTCCACTAATATTTATTTATCAAGCGAAGACCTTGGGTCTTCTTGCAAAATGGCTCTAGAACAGGATACAAAAAACCTGATGAATAATCTGTTAGTTTAAGATTTCTTGATGCTTTTGTATTTTTATATCTTAATACTCCTTATAAAGCAAACTCCAGAATCCTCTTTGACCAAATCTGCTAGGGTCATTTTAGCTGGTTACTTGCTTTAGTTCATTTGGTTTTCGTTCCAAGTGATCTCACTTATTGACACAAGTCGACATAAATTCTCTGGCTTTACAACGTATATTCTATAAAATACTGGGCCATTTTTTGCTTCCTTATTTATTGAATAGACTGGTGGCCTTGGTGTTGTTTTATCTATTTTTTGGAATGAAGTGGACAGAGGGTGCCAAACCAAAAAAAACTTGGGTTTAAAAATGGTACATATACTATTACCAGTACAACTAGAGTGAACAGAGTTGACACCTTCATTGGTAGAGCCCTTTAATCTTAAATGCCCATAATTAGAGTGGTCAATTCGATCTGGCTATAGTAAAAAGATTAACAACAGCTACAGTTGAACATTCTGACTCTACTAGATAAGATGACTCTTCAGACAATTAATGTAGTTCAGGATGATGATTCAGAAATATTCATTTGAGCTACTAGAGTTGTGGAAATACTTAGCGAATAGCCACCTATTGCCTTAGTAGGGAACACGCCCAGAGTACCTTGCCTTCCTGAGATTATGCTATCTTCCACCATGTTTGAATGGCCCATGAGTACTATGACTTCCTAAGATGCATGTGTGCCCATTTCATATAACCCATTTTACTAATTTAGTATAGTTTTGGATTTATGACTAATTTTGCGTGCAGAGTCAAGTTCCATCTTGTTCTCTGGGATAGAACCACATTCCTAATCTTACTATTTTCAACAACAAAAAAAAACCGTGTCTGCACATTTAGCTCTACTAACTTTTGATGCCTACGTGAAATTGGCTTTCATGCTTTGGGATTTTTATTTTCTTCCATTGCTTTGCATCTATGCAATCCAAGCCTCTTATTAGTCTTGTGAATCTCATATGTGGGTACCTGTAATTTCAACACCAAAGCTCTGGTGTTCATTTTAATTTAGTTTTTTTAAAAAAAATCTCATTGTCCCTTTGCTTTTCTGCGTATTCTGGAATTTCTTGTCAATGCTTTATGTCTCACGATTTTTTTTCCCATGGCCACAGTGGCCATTGCTAGATTATCAATTTAGACGGATTACCTCGATTTGCACTACTGTGCTGCAAGGAGCTCCAGGTGCATTAACAAGGTCAGCTTCCTGGATCCTTAAATATTACAAAATCGCTAAATCTTACTATTGTTCGTTATTGGCTTACTCAACAGCGTTGGTTTCAATAGTTATAATTCTGATCTTATAGCATTAACTTTTAACTTTTATTTATACCGATCTTATTTGTGAGCATGTTCATGGTAGCACCCTATTATATGCAGTTAAATAGAGGTGCTATTTTCCTCCCGTGTTGGCTTTCCATTCATTAGCACCCATTCGAACCAGTGCCGCTGCTATCAGCATGAAAGCAGGGCTCATGGCTTCCTGTCTCAGTAATGATATGTCACATGTTCTTTTTTGAGTAGAATGTCAGATTCTCTGGCTTGCTGCTATAGTCACCACAAAGCATATACATAGACCCAACGTGTTATCTGACAATGATAAGAACCTAGCTACTTTGGCCATCACTTATGATAGTTTCAGAAAATGCATAGCCGAGACCAGGAAGATGTGTCACATCTATGTAAGATATACTTATGTCAAGCGCATTAAAACCATAGAAACTGGAATGGCTTCCTGGCCAGGACACCCGTAAGTGAGCCTGCATGTATGTTCCTTAAAACCATACAAACGAAGGTTAATCCTAATAAAACACTTTCAGTAAGTGAGCCTGCATGTATCTTCCTTAAAAAAATTTGTTTGTCCTTTTAGGTGGGTAGCTGGTACCTAGATTAAAAAATTTCATGGTTCAAAAATATATTTATCCTTTTGGATAGGTGGCTGCTACATAGATTAAAATTTTTTCATGCCACAACCTGTTAGCAGGGGTATCTAGATACCTATTCTTTTTTAACCATCTGAACATCTCTCATATAAGATTACTCTTGTTTTTTTTCTTGGCTACCTCTGTAACACATATAATTAATTTCAGAAGAAACTCTTTTTCTATTACATAAAGTAGGCCTAGGATGGTTATCAAGAGGAAGCAACTCTTTTTCTATTCCGGTTGAAGTCATCCAAGCAAGGATAGTTCCGAAGCCTTTTGACACAGTCTGTGGCAACCTGTCTCGAAACATCACCTCACCAGATTCCAATATACCACCATAAAAGAATATCTTTTTTTTTTTTTTTGGAGTACCGGTAAGCTAATATTAGCTGCTATGCTGTTTGCATGCATATAAATTTCAGCAGCAATACAGTGTGTCATGGTTAGGGGTGCAGATGCATATGAAAGTATTACCACTTTCACCCTTTATGATTTTCTATTTGTTCCCTATTATACATATTAGTAAGACACCGTAAACACGGCTGAACCCCTAACCAGTGTTCAGATGTTACATTTTCAATTAGATAGCAAAGAAAAGGTAAAAAAAAATGGATGTGCAGTGGTTTGATTTGTTCAGAACTTAATATGTTTTACTCCTTCTCGATGAGCTAAACAAATTAGATCTTCACTTTATGACGCATATGTTAGTGATACCAATTTCTCTAAAGGAGATTACGATAGTTTAGTTAAGATGTGCATGGGTACATTGTGGTGTCCGATCTACCTTTTTTTTTAACTGCTACTTTTTGTCCTGCTGTTCTCCTAGGCTGAGCAGTCTCTTCTACACCGGCGCACCAAAATACTATTGTTCGGATCTGCAACCCGTCTCATGGAGCCCTATGTTTGGGTTGTTTATGTTCTAAAATAAATTCTAATGCCCTTCTATAGTGCAGACATTTGATTTGGGTAAGTAAATTGCCTTCAATGTACATTTATCTGTTTCACGTTCAGTTGACTATTGAGGTTAGAACATCAACAAGATGGGCTAGATTCTCAAGATAGTTATGACTGGAAGAGATTCAAGCTAATGTGCTCAAATTGTGGTTCAGTTTTTTTTTTTTTTGTTGTGGTGTCCTGGTGATGGTGTACAAAACATTGAAAGCGAAGGTTCAGTTACATTCTGTATCCAAAATATTCCACTTTTTTTTTAGAAAGGGGAATATATTAATATCCCAGCTTCTGCATCGACTAATGCATATGGCTGTTCATTATTACAAGCAACCAAAACAACTCCAAAGAATCTCAAATGCAAAGATTTGAGCCCTCAAGACAAAAACAATTTGAAAAGGAACAAACTAAAGAGAAATTCTATTGCTAAATCTCCAGCCATATCTTGCGAACACCTCCATTGCGGTTGTCTCAATAATTCTACAACCCGCCTTCATGAACTGGCGATCCTCCTCCTTCAAGTAAGGTCCAATACCTGGTCCAATACATCCCCTTGAAGATAACCTCAGAATAAGACGGTGTTGTGGCCTTATCAAACACAACATCATTACGCTGCGTTAACCAAAGTGCCCAACAGATAGCACTTGCACCCACAAGAATTTGAGATTTCATTTTTCCATTTAACCCTTCCAACCAACCTGTAAAACAAATTGTGTACACTTGTTGGAGGTTCTAGGTTGAATGAAATATAAATGATTCTCCATACAAATTTAGCATAATGACAAATCAAAGAGTAAATGTTGTATGGTCTCATTGAAAGAACAAAAACAACACTTCTGATCTCCTTGCCATTGTCTCCTAGCTAAATTATCCTTAGTTAAAATTACTCCCTTGTACAAGTACCACATAAAGACTTTAATCTTGAGAGGTAGTTTAAGTTTCCAAATTAAGGTATTTTACGGTAATGCATGTACATTTAACAGTGCTTTCGTACATGGAATTAATCGAAAACAAACCGTTCTGATGCGGCCCCACACAAACCGGTCCCTTTGGTTATTTAATTGTACATCTGCAATCATGGCCACCACATTGTGCCATGCCTGTAAATTAACTCCCATCGAGATCTCCTGAATGCTACATTTAACGGTATCGTAGACAAGATCTTCGACCTAACAGAAGCACTTTTTTTTCTAACTATGTTATATAGTGCCGGAAAGATTGTTTTTAGAGGTTGTGGTGCTATCCATGAATCCTCCCAAAAACGCACCTGGGATCCGTCACCTAGATCAAATCTACCCATAGACAGGAACTCATCCTTGACCTTCATAAGGCCAGCCCAAAACTGAGAGTCCCCAGGCATGTGTTGGACTTGAGTCAGAGTTTTATCCCTTAAGTATTTGTTTTTAAGCAACTATTGCCATACCCCATCCCCATTTATCAGATTGAAAAGCCATTTGCTTAGTAGGCACCTATTATGCATACCCGTTTAAGACTCCCAATCCTCCCTGATCTTTTGGTGTACATACTATCTCCCATTTCGTCAATCTATATTTCTTTTTATGTTCATCACTTTGCCAGAAAAACCGAGATCGAAAATAATCTAATCTTTTCAATACTCCTTTAGGTATCTCAAAGAAAGACATCATAAACATAGGAAGACTACTCAGAACCGAATTAATTAAAACAAGCCTCCCTCCCACCGAGAGCATCTTACTTCTCCAACCACTCAGCTTCTTTTCAAATCTTTCTTCCACATGTTTCCAATCCTTATTCATTAATTTTCGATGATGCATAGGAATTCCTAGATATCTAAAAGGAAATGATCCTACATTACACCCAAAAATTTGTGTGTACTCCGCTTGATGAGCATTAGCTTCTCCATAACAGAACAATTCACTTTTATGGAAATTGATTTTGAGTCCCGAAAGTTGCTCAAAAGCACAAAGCAAGAGCTTCATGTTTTTGGCCCTCTCTAAATCATTATCCATAAAGATAACAGTGTCATCCGCATATTGAAGGAGTGAGAGTCCTTCATCAATCAAATGCGGGACCACTCCATGAATTTGTCCTGCTTCTTTTGCTCGCGAAATGAGAATTGCCAACATATCAACCACTATATTAAACAATATTGGAGATAGCGGATCCCCACGGCGCCCTTTCTTGTTTGGAAATAGTGGCCTAAATTATCATTGACCTTTACTGCAACACTTCCTCTAGACATGACTTTTTGAAATCCATTCACACCAAACTGGTGAGAATCCTTTCATTCTAAGGACTTGTTGTATGAAAGGCCACTTAAGATTATCATAAGCCTTTTCAAAATCTAACTTTAGGATCACTCCATCTTTTTTCTTCCTATGCATCTCATGTATTGTTTCGTGTAGTACAACAACACCTTCCATTATGTATCTCCTAGGGATAAAGGCCGTCTGAGTTGGTCCTATCACTTTATCGGCCACTTTCAAAATTCTATTATTTAACACCTTTGTAAAGACCTTGAATGACACATTTAAGAGACAAATTGGCCTATACTGTTGAATTCGAGTTGCTTCTGTGATCTTGGGGAGTAGTGTAATTACCCCAAAATTTAAGCTGTGAATAGGCAATCTCCCCATATAAAATTCATAAAATAGGCTCATCAGATCCTGCTTGACCACATCCCAAAAGAATTGATAAAATTCTGCAGGAAATCCGTCCGGACCCGGTGCCTTATTATGTTCCATATCAAAGATTGCCAATTTAACCTCCTCCTCGCTAAATGGAGCAACTAATACTTCATTCTCCTCCGCCGACACTTGAGGTATATCATACCTCAAATTCTCGTCCAGTGAGAAAGAATTCTGTAAATGTGGTCCAAATAGCCGTTTGTAGTAATTGGTTATATAATTTTTCAAATTTGCCTCCCCAACAACAATTCCTTCTTCCTGTTCAAGTTGAGTAATTTTTGTTTTTCTATGTCTCCCATTGGCCAACATATGGAAATACTTAGTGTGGCATACAAAACATTGAAATTAGTAGTTCAGTTACATTCTGTATCCTAAATATTAGTTGCTCTGTGTGCAATACATTGGTGGTTGCCATTTTTTTAAATGTTGCAATGCATTTTACTTGCCAGCAGTTTGAAGTTGATCTGATTTCTCATTCATGATCTGTGAGTTTTATCCTTTTCAAAGGTGAACTTCAAGTTTTTAACTAAGACAATGATGATTTCATATTGCAGGAGTTGAGCAGTTACTTAACAGTCAATACTCCCACATCTGTTATTGTTGATAGGAGTTCAGATGGGGAGTTTTTCAGATAGATTTCAATATAAGGTGAGCCCATAGCATTCCTCAGGTGTTGTTCAGTTTGGTGTTAGATATAGAAATATGATATGTGCCCATATTGTTGGATATATTAGTCTGCTACCTGCTTAACTTTCCATCTGGGTTTACAATTTATGGAAATTGGTGGTTTCCTAACTTATGTCTTCTCTGCTGCTACTAATCATTTGATGTCATGATTATATTATGCCTTGCAAATGCCTGCTTAAGACAAGTAAGTCCATGATTCTATGTAGCACACAACACTAAAGAAAAGCATGTAACGTTACCGAATAACTTCTAGGTTTAAGTGACGAATCTAATCTCTTGTCTTGGATACCATACTGCCTGAGCTTGCGTGTGATGTGTTGGAGAATCGAAAACCCAGGGAAACTGCGAATATTAGAGAGGACACTTCTTTTTTTCGTTTGTACTTTGTAGCATTGTATGCCTTAATTAGTCTTGCTGGCTATTTGAGCTCTGGGATGTTTTTTTTTAAAAAAAAAAAATCTACCGTTACCATTTCGTTATTTGTTCCTTTCTCCTTGTTCATGTGGCCCTTTGTTGGTTTGATCTCTAGCATACACCAATTACTTTAGAGGAAAGGCTTTGGTGTCGGGTAGGAAATTGGGATGATTTCAGCAACTCTGGACTGCAAAACTTAATTGTTGTTCTTAGATATTTACTGACTGCCTTTGTGTTTTGCAGCTCTCCTGCACTTTCATGTGAGTTTGTATCTGTTGATGTTAGTGCTGTCCTCAGAACAGTAAGATATATCTTTGCTCATATGTTGTGTTTGCTTATAGCTTCTAGGATATGACAAATCTTAGTTGTTATCCCTCTCAACACCACACTATCTTTTTTTGGTTTTACTCTTAATTATCTGATAAATCCATAACGAAAACTGTTCGAAAGTACTCAATTGATCGGAACTTTGTACCAACTGGATCAGAATTCCACCGTGGGCCTATCCTCACTGTCAATAAGCATGGAGATGATGTTGAAGAGGATCATGTGGATGGTGTGCTCCTGCTTTCTCTACAGGCCAAGCTTTAGCTGATGCCGTGATGTATCTGGAAGCTATTCCCTCCATTCCAGATTATAAGACATTTTGCTCAAGTCACTTCTGGGCCTTTGCACTGCCTCAATGACTGACAAGGGCAGAGATGGGAAAACATTTGTTCAATTCTATGATTAGCAGTTCTTTTACGAGTTGATCATTTACTCCATTATTAAGACGGTACTGCCGTATAGCTGTGTATTACATGAACAAATGGAATGCCATTTTTTCCTTCCAGAACTACAAGATATCAAAATTATACAAAAAAAAAAAAAAAACTGTTACGATTATCTACTTGAGGCCTATTTTTGTTTTTCCTATACATTAAATTTTCCACGGCATTGTGCTTCAGATCATCTATCTACCATCAGTGTTCTGATAAGCCATTTAGATGATCTCGTATGTTTGTGCTTGCACGGGCACGCGAAGGTGCGCGCCCCTCTACTAGTAAAGTAAACAATGTTCCAACTTGATACTAAGACACAAGGAAAAACAAATCGAACATAGAAATTTGACTGGCCAATAAATCTTGTTGACAGCTATCTTGCCGAACCGAAGAAATGCATCAAATCAATTCAATGTAGTAGATGCGTTCGTGCTCGTTTGGAACTTTTGGGATTAGAAGAAGCGAATGTGGTATTTTTCTTTTCCCTGTCCACGGACCACGGGGGATTGAGATGCAGCCTCCGTGTGCAGCCGCTGCGAGCTCTCTTTGAGCTCTCTTTGGCCAGCTCAACATCCTCCTCCGCCGCCTCCGCCGCCCGTGCGCCCGTGCCCCGCACCCCCGATCCTCGCATCTACGTCCTCCGAACACTCTCCCGCCGCTCCTCGACGAGCACGTGAGCAACACCGCTGTGGCATCCGCATCCACGAGCGGCGACTTCTGTGTTCGCCCGTTACTTGCCCCCACCGTGTTTTGCCACTCGCCGGAGATGGCGCTGTTGGCCCAGCAGCTACCTTCCTTCTCCTTCGCCTTCCTGACTCTCCGCACCCTCCACCTTGGCTGCCGCCTCAAATCCTCCCCCCGTCCTCCAAATGCTTCCTCCATTCCCATTCCCAATTCCAAACCCGGTGGCCACGAAGTCCCCCAGCCGCCGGATTCTGGGGCAGACCTGCCACACATAGCAGCACCCGGGAGGATATGGATGACGAGGACGGTGGTGAGGAGGTGGGCCAGTGGGACCCGCCTGTCAGCCCCTTTCGAGCGCAGCGCGAGGAACCACACCAAGAAGAAGAGGACGGCGATGAAGAATGCGAGTGGTTGGACCCGGCCTCCTTCTTGCGAAGCCAAGAAGGGGTAAGCGGTGTTTGCACCAACACGGCAGCCATGGAAGAAATCCTAGCCTTTGCGAGGTGCCCGGCTGCGGCGAGGGAACAAGGATTCGCCGAGTTCATGGCCGGGTGCAGCCACAGGAACCTCAGCGAGGTGGAGTGCATGGAATTGATGTGGAGTATGTCCGAAGAGGGGCTCGGGTTGGGCTGTGCACACCTGTTCCAGTGGTTGCGGGAGAAGCAGCCGGTGCCAGTTTCGCCAATGGCATGGTTGACGGCTTTTGTTTCGCTTGGGCGGTGCGACATGGCTGATGTGGTCTTGGAGATTGTGGCAAGGTTACCCATGGAGAGGGATTTCCGTGAGGCGGTTCTTTATAATGCCGCGATATCTGCCGTTGCCTACTGCAGGAGGTGAGCATTGTCTTGTTTGGTGTCAGGGACTGCTAGTCCAAAATTTAGTGGGCTTCTCATCTGAATACCACTGCGTGGTTGGAAAATTGATAGTTTAAGTTTCTTGGCACATGCTCTGTAGATTAGATAATCACTTGGTTGAAGATTTGTGGGCCTATTTTGGAACCATGTGATGGCTAACTAGTACTATGAAATGTGAGAAAAGGAAATTTTGATTAGGTAATAAATAGGACTATCTATATACTCTACAAATGTCTTATGTCCTTTTAATTAGTTCATATTATCAGACTGAGTGAATGAGATTCTAATTAGACAACTTTGGTCAACTTTCTGAAATGATTTGGGTGTTACGGATGAATTCGTGTATTAAGTTGAAAGTTTGAAAGGAAGAGAAGTTTACCTGCAAAAAAAATTTGGGCAGAATTTTTTTGTCATGCCAGAGCCTGATAGATGAAGCTCCATTCTCTCTCTATGATATAAAGAATAAAGATGCTCAGCTCTCCTTTCTCTTTGAGAAAAAAAAATTATTAGATTAAGCTCCAAATGTAAATATTATCAATGTCTGATCTGAGAAAGCATACACAAGACAAGAAAATTAGTACAACAACTAAGAGGCATATGCAATTTGAAGTCAAGAACTGGACCCTGACAATTCTTTACTATCTTGTATAGGAAAAGATGTTGATTCTAGAATATCCTAATGTCCTTTTGCCCTCACTGTGTGCATGACCCAAAACTGCCTTCCACTTGCTTGTCAAGTCCACTAAGGAAGATCAAAATTTTAGTTGTTTTTGGGCTGTTTTTATAGTAAGAATCTAGATTATTTCTAGAACTTTGTGTTAGTAACTGCTGGTAAATTCGTTTCCATTTCTTGTCTTTGAAAACCATGGTAATGAAGTTCAGATGGGTATTGTTAACTAATTATTATCTGATTATTCGTCTAAAAAAACTAATTATCTGATTAT
The DNA here is from genome assembly GCA_015847255.1 of Hyparrhenia diplandra. NCBI lineage: Eukaryota > Viridiplantae > Streptophyta > Magnoliopsida > Poales > Poaceae > Hyparrhenia > Hyparrhenia diplandra. The sequence goes on along the minus strand of JADLZK010000269.1, from coordinate 53,927 downwards.
GTTAATTCAATGTAACACTATTTCCATTTGTTTAGAATCTTAATAATGTATGTGGAGTTATATATCGCTGGAGATAGCAAACTGCTAGCAGAAACATAGTTTATTGACTAGTTTACCATGATGAAAGGGCTCTTCAGATGTAGGAACATTTTGTAACTAATGATGAACAGGAGTGGTAGAAAATGTGGCACACTTATTATTTTTTTATATGTGATTTAATATTGATTATGATGAACCTGTTTTTATCGTTCTTCAGATATGATGGTGCTTGGGAAATATTTGAGCTAATGGAAAAGAATAATGTTCAACCTGATCACAGGACATCCGCAATCATGCTTAATATTATGAAGAAGAGTAAGTCATCTGCCAAGGATGCATGGGAATTTTTCCAACGGATGAACAGAAAAGGAGTCAACTGGAGCTTTGATGTTGGTGCGGCTTTGATAAATATCTTTTGTTTTGATGGGCTAAAAAGGAAGCTCTAATCATCCAATCAGAAATGGAGAAGAGAGGTATTGCATCAAACACTAGCATATACTGAAAACTCTGATGAAGGCATACTGCAAATCCAACCAAATTGAAGAAGCTGAGGGGCTCTTTGTTGAGATGAAAGAAAAAGGTTTGCAAGCAACAACCACAACTTATAATATCCTTATGGATGCTTACAGTAGAAGATTGCAGACAGAGGTTGTTGAATCCTTACTTCTCGAGATGCAAGATTTAGGTATAAGACCGAGTGCTGGATCATACAATTGTCTCATAAGTGCCTATGGGCGCCAGAAGAAACTGAGTGGAAAGGCTGAAGATGCTTTCTTGAGGATGAAGAGGGATGGTATTAAGCCATTATCTTCTTCATATAATGCACTACTTTTCGCTTATGCAGTTAATGGATTGCATGAAAAAGCTCATGCCAAATATGTGGATATGAAAAGTGAAGGACTTAAACCTACCTTAGAAACATATACAGCTTTACTTGACACTCTTAGGAGAGCAGGTGACACAGAGAAGCTAATGGAGACATGGAAAACTATGATTGATGAAAAGGTTGGTGAAACACGGGTCATATTACATGTGGTGCTTGATTGTTTAGCAAAACATGGGTTGTATCTTCAGGCGAGGGATGTTATATATGAGTTTGGAAAGATTGGCTTAAAGCCTACTGTGATGACATATAACATTTTGATGAATGCTTATGGAAGAGGCGGGCAGCATTACAAATTGCCCCAACTCCTGAAAGAGATGGCAGCCTTGGAACTAAAACCAGACTCCATTACATATTGTACAATGATATATGCATATGCCCGGGTCCGTGACTTCTCAAGGGCGTTCTATTACCACAAGCAGATGGTTCGAAGTGGTCAAATACCTGATCCTAGGTCATATAGAAAGTTGTTGAATACTTTGGATGTGAAGGCTGCAAGAAAGAACATAAAGGATAAGAGTGCCATACAAGGGATGATTAAAGGCAAGTCTAGCTTAAAACCTAGGAAGGAAAAGAAAGATGAGTTTTGGAAGAACAGAAAAAAAGCGGTCTATGCTGAACCATGGACAACAGAGAAAAGGATTTTTTTGAAGTTTATCTTCTGTGTACATTAGATTGTGTTCAAGATTTACATCCTGTTTCGTGGCTCCCTGCATTTTCACTTTCACTCTTGACATGTTCGAGTTTGAGACTAAAGGTTATAGACATACATTTTAGTTTTCTGTTCACAGTGGCCTGAATCTACTTTAATATTTTGCCTTACAACATGGTCAGCTTTGAAAACTCAGGTAAATGAACTTCATCTGTTTGTTATTCTTTATCTGTATCATTAAAAATCTAGAGTTTTGAACATGACAATTGGTTATTTCCTACCATGAATTTTTTTTTTCGTGATACCCGAAAAGCAATATCATTGTGATCTTATTGAAATATTAAATGATTAGTGATGACAACTTGAATAGATGAGTCTTATAATCACCTTTTGTTGCTGTTATTGATCTTTTAGGATCCTCTTTTTACTAACTACAGACTCCACTTCGTTTCAAAAAGAAGGAAAAAAAACCTGCAAACTCTATTGTTTCCTCGTCCATGTTTTTTTTTTTTTCTTGATAAAGTATCCGTGATAATCTAAGAACAGGGTCATGTAAGCTTTGTACATACAACTAAATTCTTTAAATACCAAGATCAACTGCAGTTTAAGTTAACTTCAAATTGTGATTGAAGGTTTTAATGTACACCAATGACTCTTTATGGTGTTTATTAGTTTCACTCAGACACATTTGCAAGAATTTTTATATAGCTAATGGGCAATCAAATTCTAAAGAATTTACATTCTTCTTTTACCAACTTGTTCATTCTCATCAAAGATTCTCCTGGCAAGCTACCTTGAGGATCTTTCCCATGCCCTCACGGAAAATTGGGAAATGCAAGCCCATGCCTTCCACCACCATTTGAGGTATACCAATTTAGCACCACCTCCTTCCCTCTAGTTTTGTTGTCTTAGCGTGCTTTCCCTCATGTAATTGTTGCTGTAGTTAATATACTTGCAGGACTGAAGACAAGAGGCAGCCAAAGAGGCCAATGTCCATGAAGCAGGGTGCTGAATTATGGAAGGAGAATCCCCAATTGTCAGGGCATGGAGACAGTCTTGTTCTCTTCTTGCATTGAATTATTTACGGCATCCCTCCATTGAATAGTGGCAAATTCTTAATAAACTTTTGACTCCACTTGGAACTCATCTCTCTATGGTCCAAATGATATTATGCATTTCCAGTGCTCTGCATCTGTTGGCACCTGCACCAAGCACCACGGTGAGATCACCCTCACCTCTGCTCAACCTCTTCCCTGATCCAAGGTAGAAGATGAGCTAGAGCTCAAACACACGCACACACACTTGCTCGGTTTCAGCAGTGGCTGAAACTGCACTCTGAATGTGGGCAATTGAATTGAATTGCATTGCTAGTAGAAGGTCCTATTTATACACAACTACTTGTACCATGTAAGGTACACTAGGTATGGTGAGTACACCACCAACTACTCCTAGTACTATGCTTAGATCAGCCATGTATGGCTGATGTACCTCTACCTACTCTAAGGTACAAGTATGGCACTGCCATACCAATCTACATGGCTGTTTAGGCCATCTTCATGGCTGATGCTATGCTGCTACAGAGCTAGGAGAGGGTAGCACTAGCTAATCCTAATCCTTAACTAATGCAGCAATCAGAGAAGCAGGTTATCTTACAACATCTAGCATGAAAAGCATCAATTGCTAGTTTCGGCCACCGAAAGTTTACAATGAGGTTAATGACTTACTCAACTGACGAGAGAGTTAAACTAATTTTTCTATGCATAATGATGTGCAGTTGCACCACCAGTTTTCTATGCATAATTTAGACCTTTTCCAATCCATATATTTAATTTTAGAGTTATAATATAGTGTTATCATAATACAACCATGTCTCCATACTTAGCTTACAAGACCAGCTGCTCACTAGAAATTGAAACAAATATGCAACAAAGCAATAACTACTACAACTAATGGTCTGACAACAATCACTATATAGTGCTCAGTCCATCTGTCTTGCAAGTAGAATAGTACACTTGATATTTGATACATAAGCATCGTCTCTCAAATTTGTGACCTATTTAATTCCAGCTGCATATTTCACACTTCACGCCCAGGAGTCGTTCGATGACCCTTTTTTTTTTTTTTTTTTTTTTTTTTTTTTTTTTTTTTTTGCGAAGAAGCCCATACCCATAGTCAAGTTGGTCCACCCATTAAACACCTCTTGCTTGAGAGCCAAATGTTCCAAATACTGCACCGAAGATAACCATTGCCGGAAACCAATACCATTTTGCTCCTATGCTGGACATCTGCTTAACACTGCCTTCCAGGGGAACTTTCTCAGAAAAACACTTGCCAGACCAGAGCGAAGGGTGGCTAGTGATTTCAGCATAACATCCACATCCAGAAAGGCATAATTCTCATTCCATTTTGAGGTACCTGCGGAACTTCTTTCCAAGCATCCTATCATGCACTTGAAATTCTGTTTCATCATGTCTGTCAAGGCCGTAAGATGGATCATAGTAATCAGCATAGTCGTCAAGGTCCATAAAACCCCAACGTTCGGCGAAGTACTCGAACATAAGGCAGCTAGAGCATTCACTAGTAGGAGTGCCGGGCTCAAACCTGTTAGGATCTAATAACCCATAATCCAAGTCCACGCCTTCAAACTCCATATAATCAACGACGTTGCCCCCAGGGAGTTTGGCAATGTATTCCTCAATCCTGGCCTTCATTGCCTTGGTCTTTTCATGGTAACTTTTTGCCATTTTCCTGAGTTTTGACCGCTTGTACTTTCCTGGTCCATAGAAGCTGTTCATGATAATATTGCGGCAGTTGCGAATGTCAAGGCCCTCGGGGTTAAATATGGTATGCTTATAGCGGTCCATAAGCAGCTTGGTGGTCACCCTCTTGGTCTTAATCCGGTGCCACTTACCTTGTAGGGCATTATGACAGTTCCTGATGATATTGATGCAGCTCCACACGTCGAGGGGCTCAAGGTCAGGGCAAATGTCAAGAATGTCTGTGAGTCCTTTGCTGGTGAGTTGATTGAGATAGAGCTCAAGGGAGCGCAGTTTGCACACCACCGAGATCACCTTGTCTTCCTTCGGGTCACTGGGATTGAACAGGTCGTACCCTAGCCGCCTGTAACCGCTAAAGTAATTGAGACATGTAGAACATTCACTAAAGTAAATGGGACATGTAGAACGTTCACTGAAAGGGGCAATAAGGGTCTCAAAGTTGTTAAATCTTCCATCCGAGATGTAGTAACTCATGTGCAGCTTCTTTGTCTTCATCCTAGCTTCCATCTCAGGAGTCATGTGGATATTGTAGCAGTCGAGTAGGCTGAGCCACTCTAGGTGAATGCAGTTGTCGAGGATTGATTCTAGACCTTGGATGCTGAGTTTGTTGTGGGTGAGCTCCAGGGAACGTAGCTCGTGCATACTGGCGATCGCCATGGCTTCCATGTCTTCTCTGTTGTAGTCGTAGTCATGGTAAACTGTCAAGTGTTTCAGGCGTGGGCACTCCTTAGCAATAACCTCAAACACTTCTGCGTGTTGCACATGCCAACACTTGAAAAGATGGAGCTCCTCGAGCAGAGGGAATCCCTTTATTGCTTGCATGAATCCTTGACCCGAGAGTTGGTTGCAGCAGACGAGGATCAAGCGCTTCAGCAATGGCGCGCTGCAAGTATTCAGTCTTATTTTAGGAAAAGGTATATATGCACATATATGGGATTAATTAACTTAATTATAGTAACAACGAACAACTATTCATAGATTTCAAATAAAACAACTAATCACAGCACAAATATAAATGCTCACTGGTTGCCGAGGTAGTGGATGAAGTCGTCGTAGAGGCCGCCCTCTCCGAGAATGCCTGGCACTGCCCCTGCGCCACACGGCCTCCACCGCCATCCGGTTGAGATCGACCGGGCTTTTGTTAGAAAGCTTATCATACCCTCGCATGTCGATGTGGTGCCGAGCTCGGCTCGTCCCGCGCGGGCGCGACGCCGGGAGCGGCACACCTTGTCCGCCCCCAACAAGATCTGGACATGATCCACCCCAGTGGAGGATGCTTTGGAGAGAAGTTCCAACGGTAGCCCCGCCCCGATCCCTCGGTGGAAGCATCGGGGAGTGGAACACCGCGATGGGGAGAGTCACCGATTCAATGGTCTGTACCGGGCGCCGGCGAAGAGGAGGCGCCGCGTCTGCTGCGGCCACAAGAGTTGGTGAGGGCATCGCACTAGCTATCCAATTCCTAGATTTGTTCTTTCCACCCAAATTCTTATTTTTCGTGCATGCGTCGCTATCCCAAGCGATGCACGCACGATGGCGAAATCCGGAGGGGGAGAAGGCAAAGGTGGGCGGGATGGTCGGCGAGAGGTCCTCGCGGGCCAAGACGGTGGAATACGAGGAGGAGGCGCAGCTTAGGGTTTTAGATTTCCAAGTGTGCCCTCCATGGATAGTGAGTTTAGAAAGGGGAGGGCACAACGGGCGGGGTGGTTGGCCTAGCGGCGTCGACGGTGGCGGGATGAGGGGTGGTGGCGGTGCCGCCACCGAGAGGGTATTGGGAGACAATTGGATAAACGGTGCGCGGACGGTCGGAGCACAAAGTCGTTGGTGAATTCTCCTATTGAAGTTGGAGAAGGGTGGGATGATTTGAAAGAGGCAAAGGCGGCGCGGGGGTGGGGAGGGGGGCGGTCGCCGGTGGACCGGGCGGTGGTTGAAGCGGCGGGAGGGAGGGGGATGGGTATTGAGGGAGAAAGGAGGAAGATGATGGGGAAAAAGGAGAAAGGCAATGCGCGCGTGCACCGCTATCCTTTCCGACACACTCACATGTATTATTAAGGGGTCGGTTCCTTTGTGATAATGTGTCGGTATCTCAAGTAGGTACCTCTATTTGGGTTGTATCTGAGTTAGCCCAACATTTCTAGGCCCAAGTGGTGAGTCTTTCCACGGACTGCCTTCGATAATAACAACCCTAAAAAAAGAAATATATTTGGTAACAAAGATAGCGGCGAATAAAAGAAAGGAGACGTGGTGGAGACTAGCATGTGCCACAATATGGAAGGTGGAATGATGCCATATCGGTAAATTAGAGATGGTAAATTAGTTTTCTAGTTAGATGAGGTAATTAAATCGGAATATATCTGAGTACAACAGGTTTTGTAGTTGTGCAATGACTCGGCCACAAAACTGCTACAAGCTACAACATAACAACAATATCAATTTTGAATGCAAAGTGGTTGATTCAGAGTTAGTATTAGGAGAGACAAAAAAAAAACATGTCTTCTGAACACTTTGCCTGAAATAGCATCATCCTGAAACACAAGGAAGAAGATATATGGAGTCATCATATACTTATCCCACGCTTCCTGGTTTGAGCTACTTATCCCACGCCTCCTGGTTTGAGCTCTCTCTAACACCTCCAGGCATGGGATGAGTATATGGAGTCATTATGATGAGTATATGGAGTCATTATATACTCATCCCACGCCTCATGGTGAGGCTGTTAATGCTCTAAACATTCCAAATCCTTCTCTTGCCTTGTTTGAGCTCTCTCTCTCTCTAACGCCTCTTTGTGAGAGTGAATGGTTAGAATTGTTAGAGATTTGATTAGAGAAACCAAACCTTGAACACTTGTCGGACGTCGATCTTCGTTGCGCATTTGTTACTCTTGGAGGTGAAGCCTCCTAGACGGCTTGGCGTCGCCCAATGAGCTCCCATGCTTGTGGCGAGCAGCGGGAAAGTTTGTAATCCATCTCTTGCAGCTAGTGGAATCACCCCTCATCTCAAGAGTTCACTCTTTTGACTTGAGAACGAGACCAAGAGGTGCAAAGCCCAAGCCTTAGTGGCTGTCTCAACAACGTCGACATAGGCATGCCTTGGTGGTGAGCTGAACCACGGGATAAATCTTGTGCCTTGTCCCTTTATGTTTTGAATTGCATTATCTTTGTTCCACTCGATCTACTTGGATAGTACTTGGTGGACTTGTCAGTGGACATCTCTCGCACATCTCCACCAAGTTTGGTATGTTTTTGAGCTCTTGTAGGGGTAAGGCAGTGCCGCACCTGGAGTGAGGCACCTCCGCTATGAGGCAGTTCCACACCTAGTATGACCGATTTGAGGAGAAAGAGACTCCTTTGTTGGCAGCCAGAGCCTGGATATAAAAGCAAGAAATGAAGAGATCACGGATAGAGAAGCAGGAATTTCTGTTGGGGCTTGGGCACACCGTAATACATATGGATGATAACAAGGAGGAAGAATCTCATCACCTGCTCTAAAAAGTAAAAACTGGCCTGCTGCCAAATCTATAACCGATCTGTGATCCTCTCGAACCAGATCGACTAATCATCTTCATGGATCAACATGAGTATCCCAAATCTGTGATCTTCCGGGCCCAAATCAAGTTCTCCATGACCATGGTTGTTGTGGGGGTGAGGCGCTGCAAATCCATGTGGTGTGGACATACGGGAGCGTGCTGCCAAAGCAATAACAATATGAAGAAAATGGATCAAAAAAATCCAACGGCCGAAGAGAAAGAAGACGCCTTCTATGGTTAACGATATTAAGAATGCACCGGTGCAAGGCAGCGGAAAGAACGTGGGGGATCCGTGTTGTAAATAATCCAAGCTATGCCAACAATAGACACCAATACCATTTTTTGCTCCTATATTGAGTATTATCACAACTGTAGATTGCAGACGTGATAAAAAGGAACTTATACAAGTACAAATAGTACTCAATCAAACATTCAAACTAACTGGAATGGTGCTTTACATGACAACTACTTTGGTCATAGATGGTCAGACGATTAACTTGCCATGAATCAAGAAATCCGTCATGTATCTCACTCGCCATAGATTTGCCGGACCGAATTGAGTCGTCACAGATTGGCTTTTGTGTTCGTCATGAATTAGTTGTATGTCTCCTACAATCAGCCCATATCCATGCCCAGATCCAAACCATAGTGACCAAAAAGAACGTCATAGTTTAGAGCCAAATCATTATAGCATTGCTATAAATTTGTTTTTATCACAAATTAGTGCCAAATCATCACAACAATGGTAGAAACATCGCTCATCAATTTCATTGAAACATAACATTTGTTTGTGTACAAATATTCAGAGTAAATGCTAAAGCAATAACCAAGTTACACTCATGTTCCTACAAAACTAAGATGTTGGCTTGTACTGCACACAACTCATATGATTAATTCGGGCACCTTGAACCTCCTTCCTTAATTCAGAGATAGTCTCATCAAATGCCTGAAAAGAATAGTTGATCAGTCATAGAACTAGTTGCAGTGCTCTAATGGACTAGTTCTTCCCAGATTTATGCTGAATAAAATAAGTTGAGGAACAAAATTTAAAATAGGCAAAAGCCTAAGTTGAGGAACAAAATTTAAAATAGCCAAAAGCCTACGTAGCCTTAGCTGAGAAAAACAAGTAGCACTCAATTTTAGGAAAATATGCTCAGTGTTTTCCAAGTTGCTGCAGCGATAAAAGGTTAACAATTCATTTCATTAACAGAGCTTAACGCTAAAATAATAGATGGCTGTGGTAAGATATCTTATTGAATCTGCTCTGTTTTTTTGTGTGTGTCTACATGCTAACTAAATAACCGTAGTTACAGGCAAGCAACTGAACTTTCACAATACGTTATATTCCCTAAAATCAAAACGAGTAGAAATCAATTGGCTATATATTTTGAATCAAGCAGCATCACAACCCGGGGATGTGCAGAGGAAGGAGTAGGCCTGGGGTTATATACAAATCCATCAGGAGTAAGACTGTAAGAGCTCACCACAACAACAGATCCAGATCTGGGCGGGAAGTAGGCCAAGGAGCACGGCAATGACGGGGCACCAGGATCCGGCGGTCGCCTGCAGGCCGCACTGCCGCAGCAACGCCGTTGCACCGGCGCCACCGCCGCTCGCAGCACCCCCTCGCGCCGCCGCCGCCGCTCAGCTCCGTGTCAACGGGTTCCGCGCCGCCGCCCAGCCCTAAGCGCAGTCGCGGCGTCCCGCGCTCGCTGGCCGCTACAGCTGCACGTCGACTCGCCCGCCGGCCGCGGACTCGCGCTAGGTGCTAGGGTTTGGGTCGGGGTCAGGGGGTGTGGCGTCGCCGCGTCCGCGTCGGGAAGGAGAGAGTACGAACAGGAGTAGGGAGCAAAGAGTAAGGGAAAGAGACGGACAGGGACCAGGGATGAACGGATGGGATGGTCTTCGGCTGCATTGTGGGCCTTCATGGGCAAATGGTGTGCGTCTGTTTCTCCTTTTTCTTTTCTTTTTTTTTTTTTTGCAACACACGGTCAGTGTATGTGTATATATATAATTGTAATTGTATTTGTATTTGTATTTATGTTTATTTATTATTTCAATATCCAATTCAGCCATATATTATTATTATTATAACATTTATTTATTTTTATTCACATATACACGTATAATTTTATCTATTATTTGAAATAATTAACAATAAATAACATTGCATATTGTATAAACAAATAAGTTGACATATATATTATTATAAATGAGTTGCCATGCTACTCTATGACGTCCAACAATGTCGAAACGTAAACTACTAGCCGTCAGTTGTATCACCCTTGAATGAACCGTCATATATAGTATAATTCTATGATGATTTACGTGAATGTCACCAAAAACGTCATGTAAAGCACCATTTCTTGTAGTGCTACACCTTACATGGAGAATAGTACACTTCATATTTGCTGCTATGCAAATTTGATGAATATATAAGCATATTTAACACTTCACACCAGGAATCGATCGATGACCTGCTGCTAATGATCCCATTATTATCAAGCGGTGCCTAAGCAGCACCCTTTTGTTGTGTAGACTGATTTATTATCTACTCTGATTAAACACATTCCTGCTGCGTGCGAGCCAAATGTTCCAAATACTATACATAACCATTGCCCCAAATTCAGTCTTGCAATTTCCTTTGTCATTACAAATAACCCATGTTTTTGATCGCGGGCTATGGAAAATAGCGTCGGACTTTTCTGGACACTATTCGCAGCTATAGCGGCAACTACGCGAAGTAGCACCAGCCTGCTGCTGCCACTATAGCCCAATAGCGTGAAAATAGCGCGATATAGCGCCAATAGCGTGGAAATAGCGCGTTTTAGCAAATGCGCAATATCGTGCTATAGCGCCAATAGCGTGAAATTGACAATAAGCGTCGCGGTGTTTCAAATGGCGCGCTATATAAGGCGCTTATAGCGGCGCTATAGCGCTATTTTTGTTTCGTGGCAAATAACCCAAACCCCAACAACAAACACCAATACCACTTTGCTCCTATACTGGGCATCTATCTTCTTAACACAGCAACTTCTTCGAGGAACTTTGTCAGAAAAATGCATATATTTGACAACTTGAAAGAGATCATAAGACAGAATAAAGTTGCTTCCACCATATGCTCCATGCATACATAGGATGATGCCTGCAATCTAGAACAAACTTGCTGCACCACAGAAAACCAAAAACACATTCCAGGTCACAGCAAAGGGACAAGTAATTTGATGAGCATGATCGACATCGAGAAGGGCATAATTATCATTCATTCCATTTTCAAAAGGTACCTGCGGAACCTCTTTCCCAGCATCCTATCGTGCACTTGAAATTCGATCTCATCATAGGTACCAAGGTCGTAAGATGAATCATAGTAATCGGCATAGTTGTCAAGTTCCAAGACTCCCCATCGTTCGGCCAAGTATTCAAACATAAGACAAGTAGAGCATTCACTCATAGGACTGTCGGGCTCAAATTCCCCACCCCAATAGTGATAATTACTCGTATATTCGGAACCACCGGGCTCAATCTTGCAGCTATTAGGATTAAATACGATACGAGAACCAAAGGAATTGAATTCCGCACCTTCAAATTCCATATAATCAACATTACCCCCAGGTAGTTTGGCCTTGTATTCGTCCTCAATCCAGGCCTTCATTTCCTTGGTCATTCTATGGTATTTTCTTGCTATTTTCCTGAGTTTCAACCGCTTGTACTTTGCCCCTAGGGTGTTGTCCATAATGATGCAACGTCCATAGCAGCTATTCATGACAATATCGCGGCAGTTGCTTATGTCGAGGGCCTCAGGGTTAAATACCTTATGGCTAGAGCGGTCCATAAGCAGCTTGGTGGTCAGCTTCTTGGTCTTCATCCGGTGCCACTTTTTACCTCGTAGTAGGGCATTATTGTTCCCGGCGATATTGAGGCAGTTCCACACGTCTAGGAGCTCAAGGTGAGGACACTTTTCAAGGACGGCTGTGAGTCCTTTGCTGGTGAGATCATTGCGGTAGAGCTCAAGGGAGCGCAGTTCTCGCACTGCCGAGATCACCATGGCTTCCTCATGCTTCTTGTCACTGGGATAGCGCTTCGGGTACCACCTATAGCTAGTATGTTCAAAATAATTGAGACAGGTAGAACATTCAATCGTACGGCTGCCCGACTCATCAAAGCTATCCCATCTTTCATTCGAGCTGTAATTCATGAGCAGCTTCTTTGCCTTGATCCTAGCTTCCATCTCGGGAGTCATGTCGATATTGTGGCAGTTGAGTACGTCGAGCGACTTGAGGTGAATGCAGTTGTCGAGGATTGCCGCAAGCGCTTGGTTTCTGAGACCCCTGATGTTGATGAGCTGCAGGGAACATAGCTCCTGCATTTTGGCGATCACCTGCATTTTGGCGATCGCCATGGCTTCCCAGTATCCGTCTGTCGTGTAATAACCATAGGGGACATCATAATCGCAAATTCTCAAGTACTTTAGCCGTGGGCACTCCTTGGCAATAACCTCCAACACTCCCGCGTGTTGCACTTCCCAACACTTGAAAATATGGAGCTCCTCAAGTAGAGGGAATCCCTTTATTGCCTCCATGAATCCTTCACCCGAGAGTCCGCCGCATGAGACGAGGATCAGCCGCTTTAGCAATGGCGCGCTGCAAGCATTGTTTTAAGAAAAGACAGTATGTGATTAGTTAACTTGATAGTAACAACTAATCACGAACGAATGAATAATTATAATACAGCATATTAATTAATCTAAAAGCTTACTGGTTTCCTAAGAAGAGGATGAAGTCGTCGTGGAGTCCGTCACCCTCTCCAAAGAACGCCTGGCACTGTCCCTGGCTGCGCCGCACGGCCTCCGCCGCCATCTGGCTGAGATCGACCAGGTTTCGGTCGTCTGAGAGCGCCTTGTACCCTCGCATGTCGATGCGGCGCCACAGCTCGGGCTCGTCCCGCGCCGCGCGGCGCCAGGAGCGGCACACCTTGTCGGCCCCCAACATGATCTGGACGTGGTCGAGCCTGTGGAGGATGCAGGAGAGCAGTTCCGGCGGCAGCCCCGCCCAGTCCCTCGGGGGCAGCACCAGGGAACGGAACACCTGGAGGTGGACAGTCACGGATTCAAACGGCCTGCACTGGCGCCGGCGAAGACGAGGCGCCGCCTCCGCTGCGGCCACAAGAGTTGATGAGGGCATGGCGCGATCGGATTGATTTCTCTTCCTCTTGCGAAGAGGAGAAGGTTCTTCCGTACCCTATATGTTTTGTGTGTGTATATATATATCGTCGGCAATGCGTCGGTAGAGTACTAGGTACCTTAGGCCAAAGCGTTTCTGGGCCCAACTCGTACCTGAGTCTTTCGACCACCGATCCTTCTGGTTTTCTAAATTCTAAAGAGAATCAGTTGTCTAGTTAGGGTAAATCGGACTACCCCATTCAACAAATTGTGCGGCCGTGCTAGACGATTCTGCCACCAAAACGGCTACAGAATAACAGCATTATCAACTTTAATATAAAAAGTGGTCCATCAGAGTTGAGTATTAGGTGAGGCAAAAATACCTGCCATTTGAACATCTTTGACTGAAATAGCATCATCCACAATGAAACACAAGAATCAAAAAACAATGATGTACAGAATATCTTATATAGCACAAACGAAAGCCAAGTTACGGGTCTCTGCAAATCTGCGCTGCTTATACAACTTGTGTACCTCTCTCTTCAGAGGAAAAAGGCTCTCATGGTCATGGCAAAACAAACAAAGTTACAGCTTCACAAATCAGGCCCATCCACTTGGAAAACCTTGGTGGATGGTGGTCAAACAAACCATATCAAGCAAAGAGCCGCCTTCTCCGCCTGCCTACCGCCTTCATCTCCCGGCTGTCAACAGACTCCCCATGCACCACCTCGTCCACCAGCTCCTTGAAAATGGACCTTTCGATCTCCAGCACCATCCCCGGGAGCTCCTTGCTAAAGCTCGTCCATCCCTGCAGCCTCTGCAGGATCTCTGCATCAGGTATCACGCTGCCTTCCTTCTGCCAGATGGATGATCGCTCCATGTCCAGGTCTTCGATTCCTGAGGATATGAACTTCAGCAGTTGCTGCCCACTAGGAGTCTTTGCATGTGGATCCTTCACGGAACTGACAGCATAAACTGCGGTCTCCTTCTCAAACTTCTGAAGGAGAAGCTCATTCACAGTGTCAAACATCAGCTTCCGGTGTGCTCTCTTGGGATCAGATCTTGCGCCGCTCCTGCTCTGATGGATGCCATCGGGTATACTGACCCATCCCGCCTTTCTTTGCTCCAACACGTGGAACAAGTCAGGGTTGATCGGGTAGCCAGAAGAGTGGAGCTGGAGACCTGCCAGTCCCGAACCTAGGTCCTTCATCAGAAGACCCGAGGCCAGCAGTATCTCAGACACGTAACGGTGGTCTGGGCTCTCGGTCTCACACAAGAAAGCAATATGGTCAACCGGAGGTGCATCCTCATCCTTGCTCACGCTAAGCTGCTGGAGCTTCTCAAGCAAGCTCGCAACATTAGCGAGTTTACTGTTCTTGGACTGCATAGCAACCTCGCCTGGCTTTGTACCAGAAGGTTTCCAGGGTTCTTCTAATGTTTGGCGCTCATCATCTGCAGATTTCAGGGAACAATGCTAAAGTCAATGTCTAGGTGACAAAAAATTCAGTAAACAATCATGCTCGCAAGTTAATCGTTCTAGCACATCTGCTTACAAATAGCAAGTGAAATTAGCAAAGAGCTCAAAGATTCTCCTACTCATTTTCACTTAGGGGGTAATATTGCTGTCGTGTAAATTTCACTGACTGTTATCAAATTTGCAAATTTATTATAATAGCCTATGCAATACTTGAGATTCGAATCTGCACTGCTCAAACTGATTTATTTACACATCCGTGATGATTTGATGAAGTGCATTACAGTTCACGAGTATTTATGCACTAGTAGTAAAATTTAGGATGTGTGTTCACCAAGCAAGATGGTGTGGTATCACTGAAAAATTACACTGCCAAGAATTTAAGAACTGATGCAATGTGCAGTATATTGTGCTTCAAACACACGGAGAAAGCCATACTGATGTAAAGGATATAGGAGAATATTGATTTCATAGGTGCAAACTGCAAAGTAAAGAAGGTCTCCATCTAGAGGACTTGCAAAGGTTGCAGTAGTTGCTGCTTATGCAACATTACACTAGCCAAGATGGCGTGTGCTAGAAGCATGTAAAACAAAACCCATGTGATACTTGCTTACTGTGCCAGGAAACACTGCTACCTACGAATTTTGTATCAAGTTGTGCACAATAATTTACAGTGGAATCAGTATAAGCATTGGGGCTGTATAAAATGGAGTACACATAAAAGTTCAGTTCAAATGTTGCTTCGACAGTGCAATGGCTAACTAGAATGGACAAATGGTAAATTGAAACATTAGAGAAGTGAAACAAAGAATCATATCTGGGCTTCCAGTTGCTATGGTTAACAAACAAAAGTTTGGAGAGATCATAAAAAGATTATCGTACCAACAGCAAGTGAATTTGGAGTCCTGCTGGTAGGGAACAAATCCTCCTGATCAAATGAAGAGTCCAACACAGAAACTGGGCTGGGCCGTTCTGAAATAGCAGCCAAAGGGTCTACAGATGGCACGTCCTTGCTTGCATCATATGAGGTTTTCTAAAGAAAAGACACAAACCATAAAAATGAGACATGCAGCATCATATGTTGTACGATTTAATGTCATTCTTGTTTCCTGACCCAACTACAACTAACCTTGGAGAGATTTACAGAAGACCAAAAGCAGGTACTATTTCCATTACATATTTATTGTTTTCTTCATATTAGTTAAGTATTGGAAATAAAAACTTTCATCTTAAAATTAGTGAATACATAATTGCAAGGAATTTCTTTACCACTTTTTGTGGGTTCCTTCCAGATGGAGTTCCAATGCCTTGCTCAATGTTTATAATATCCAGCTCTGAAGCAACACGTATACTGCCATCTGATCTTGTGGACATATCATTGCCATGCTGATTCAGGCTCCTTGTCCTGTTGTTCAATCCACTGGGCATGCCATCATCACCTTCTTCTGGACGCACAAGTTTCCTTCTGAATTTGCTTCGGGGTGACACTGTTTCTGAATTATTCCTATCTCCAGATTGCCTTTGGATTTTGTTAGACTCAGCAGAAGGAATAGGTGGTCTAGCCCTCCGCTCTGAATCAAGTTTTCTCTGTAGTAACCTTGGGCTAGTGGAATTTCTATTCTTTTGCATACTTATGCTACTGTCTCTTGGCAGCTGCTGTCTTCTGGATGAACTCTCAGTAACCAGCAGTGAACTAGATTTTTGGTTGCTGCTGCTATCTTCATTCCTTCCAAATGACCTCCTGTCATAAGAAGCAAGGGGCTGAGAAGTAGGCACCTTCTGACTAAATTTCGCATGTTGCTCTTTAGCTGTTCTATTGATCGTTGAAGCTTTCCTTCTATCAGTGCTGTTGCTTACTTGTGGCTGTGGGGGATCAGATGAACCCCCTAATGGGAAGCCAGAAGAATCCATCTCGCTGAAAAGGTTTGCAGATTTTGAAGGTTTCATGATCACAATAGGCGATTTGAAAGACCTTTCAGTGTTGCACTCTTCAGGCATCCACATGTTGTTGGTGTTACTGTTCAGTCTCATGTTCACACTGACTATCTCTTGGCCATCATGGTTTCCATCATATAACTTTGGCATAGACGCTTCCTCCCTTTTCTTGTTCTCCAACAGTCCTTTTGCTTGCATGGAATCCAAAATCTGTTTAAGCGCTCTAAGGTCCTTGTTTGATTGTTGAAAATCAAGATCCTTGAGCCGCTTCTCTATGTCACTGAAGACTGAGGCAGCAGGTTGTTCTTTTGCATGGGCTCCTTTTGATCCCTTTGGCAATTTTCGAGGAAGGACAATCTTTTCTTGTTGCCTCCATGGTGCAGCTTCGACAGGAAACTTAGAGTTGGGTAAATTTCTTACAGTTGAATCACGATTCCTTTGTTGTCGAAGAACATGCTCGTTGTGGGATGAGATGTTCAAGGGGTTCAACATGGCCTCTTGCTTGCTCTCTTGAACGGCTTTGCATGCATGTGATGATGCTGTACTATGATTATGCTCAGGCAACTCTTCCAGACCCATGAGCTTTGCAACAACGCTAGGAAGCCGCTTGCTGGCAGGCTGTTCCTGCTGGTTCTCGAAAGCTGCATTGGACCCAGTAACATTGATGCTGCTTCTGTCTGCAGAACTGAAGCTTGGGTTTGATCTAGAGTCAATTTCACGATTCCACTCCTTGATGTCCAGTGATAACCTTGGTACCTCCCTCAGCTTTGATGCTGCTTCCTTCCCATCGTATGAGAACCGAGGAGCATCATATGAAAGTCTTGCATTATGGGCAGATTCGGGAGGAGTCCACGAAGCTTCCCTGAGCTTGGCTAGCACTTTCGGCGATTCGTTGATGTCCACGAGACCCTTGCTCTTTCCTAGTGTACTGTCACGGGGGAGGCCCGTTCAATTGCCTGGGTTGATCTCCACAGTTGGATGGGTGATCTTTTACTTCTTCTTCAGTGCAAATTCTGACAGACAATTCACGGTTATCCTTATAGATTGAATCCTTCACAAGATTTCTTATACCAAGAGTTGGTAGGCTGGATTGAACTATGGGCATGTTCTTGGACTTGGTAGGCATATCATCAGGGTAGTCGAGTCCATTCTCACTGTCAAAAGAACTCTTGAGCTTTGGCGAGCTCTTGAACGGCCTCTCTGGAAATAGCATTCGGTCAGTGGATGATAGATCTTGTTGTGTTGACCTGTTGCCATCAAGGGACGAGAATGACGAAGAGGGTGATGATGAATATGAGGTTTGAGACAGTTCTGTTGCCGGTGCTCTTTGACTATCAGCCCATGTTTTACTCGAGTTCTTCTCCTGAATGCAGTTTGCAGTAACTCAGGTCAGGATTTGAGTGTCAGTAAAAAACATTATAACTACTCTACTGCAGATAAAATTCAGAAACTTACCAGAGCAATCTGGGGTGAATATCTTGTGCATTCTCCCCTTTGCTTGGGTTGTTGGATAGTGCATGGCTTGCTACAAGAAGTGAAATCATTGTCAGTGCTGAACCAGGCAAAAGAAGAGCACGCCTTTCTTATAACAAAATGGGAAAAGGGCAACAGACATTGCAAAATCAGAAGCCAGCCAAGGAAAATCTTGCAATGGTTTTGTC
This sequence comes from Hyparrhenia diplandra, assembly GCA_015847255.1. Lineage (NCBI taxonomy): Eukaryota > Viridiplantae > Streptophyta > Magnoliopsida > Poales > Poaceae > Hyparrhenia > Hyparrhenia diplandra. The sequence continues at coordinate 35,825 of JADLZK010000269.1, read as the reverse complement.
ACTTGATGATAGAGGAAAAGAAAAGTGACAGTTTCTTTTTATCCAATGGAATGTGCGTACAACCCTTCTCCCTTTCAGTTAGGGACAGACATTTTTCTTATCTGAAGGAAGGTTCCAAAATTGCAAGGACTGGTTTTTGTCGGTGGCTGATTTGGAGATAGTTAATGGGGCTGTGAAAGGACGGTTCTTGGTGTATCATCAGCAGGCACCAACTTTTCGTCCAAAAAAAGAGGCGGGTCATCATCATACAACCAACCAACACCTTGGCTGGAAACAGCGGTAACTCATCAGTTACCAACAGCACCTATAGCAGCAATTTTCATTACAGGAGTCTGGAGCATGCATCTGCAGGGACTTGAACCTGCGGAGGGCTTGGGTACAGGCTGTTTTCCATACTAAAAATCACAAATACAACCCGATCTAATTCAATCTGTGTCTTGAAAAAGCTGAGTTCTTTGTTCGACACATCCCAATTAAATAAAAAAAAAATCACAAGGCAAAGACGGCATAGATCACGGCTGGAAGCATGCAAAACTAGAATGGCATGCGTAGGGCACAACCGCACAGGGGATTTCCAATCTTGCAAGCGAAGAGAAAGCAGAGCGAGGAAGCGAACCTGCTGGGGGAGGAAGGAGCCTCTTATGGGAGGAGGCGAGAGGGTGGCGGCGGTCGAAGGCCTGCAAGATCCCGGTGACGCAGCCCACCTGGCGGTGGAGGTCCGGGCGCCTGTCCTCCACCAACGCCCCCAGGCCCAGGTACTTGGCCGGCATTCTTCCCCTTCCCCTCTCGTGGAAAGAGGAGGCGCAAGGGAAATGTAGGAGGCTGCCCTCCTTCGCAGCAGGTCAGGAAGAAGGAGATGTCATCTGCAGCTGCCCCGCCGCATTTCTTGGGGGACCTCGCCGGGAGGGAGAGACGGTCGTGCTCGTGCTGGTGCCTCCCTGACGGTGAGCATCAACCAAGGGCAAGGAGGCCAGCCACCGGACCGGACCGCTGCTGCCTCTCACTCTCAGTCACCGTCCTGCTCCAGCAGCTAGCAGGATGGCAGGATTTCCGGTGCCTTCTTCTCCTTCCGTGTCTTGTTCCTATGGCGTATGGCCGGGAGGGAAGTGGAGGAGGAGGCAGCCTTGTGACTTGTGAGGAAGATTACTATAGAATAAGTGAGGACACAGAGGAGACCGGACCTTGCCTTCCTTTCTCTAATCTACTACTCTAACCATGGAGATTAAGGTGAGGTGACAAGTCAAATAATGCTCCTGATAACTGCAGTTACAGAAGGAAGTTAGCACTCTCCACCTCAAGGTCAAATAAGGCGCGTGGGGGAAGACTTGACAGACAAAATATGGTTGGATTGCACGGCCATGGCCTACTCCTGTGCTTGCTGGGATGGGACCAGAACCAGCCAAGCCCTTGCAGGCAGGCACTAGGCAGCACCCCATGTGCCCCATCTCTCTCCATCCCTCCGAGCGTGTACGTGTACACACCCCCACCGATTTGGCATCTGGTGGCGAGAACTGTGAAGGCGGTTGCACCGAAGACCGACCTGTGAAGAATTTGGTTGGTTAGGAAGAAAAATCCTGGTGTTCCTGACAGACAGCCTGGTTTGCTGGGCTCAGTAAAAGCTAACTAAACACTGATTCGCTGTTTGCATTACTGATCCGTATGGTTCCATTTGAGTGCCTACACTGCACTGCATTACTGTATCTTCTAATTGTGGTTTAGGGTCAAGGAGGCATTGAATGTACGGGCCACCAAACCAAACGAGCAGTCCGGAGCTGCCACTAACCAACAGTGCATTTATGGTGTTCATCCGTGAAGACCATACGTCCACACCACACTACTGTAATTAGTCGTGCCGTTGAAGCATTGCGGATGTATGCAGTGATGCCAGCTGCACAGAGCAGCGCCAATCGACACGTACCTATCTTGGCTGAAGAAGAAACTTGCTGATTTTCTACAAACCAATGTGACCTTACACACATCAAAACAAGAGAAATTTTCACTGTTGATGCAAGTCAGAATCCCTTGCTGTGTATGGACGGTGCAAAGAAGACGCTGCAGGTGTAATGATTCATTTGCCCATGCACTGGACTGGATCCCAAACTGAAAGAGGCAGCCTAACTTTCTTCTGCCTCACCAGTACTTGCAACAATAATTAGCACCACTCATTAACAACTGACACTTATTGCTTCGTTTTCTCCAGTTATTATTGGATGCGTATAGTATATGTATGTTTCCGTCCAGAGTCTATGATGTGTGATCTTCTAATTTTCTAGAAAAGAAAACATTATTGATGAGCATTCAGGATGAAAGAGATCCGCCATCGATATATTCCACATAGGACCAGCCTCTTGACTACTAAACAGGAGCTAATGATGAAAATATAGAATAAATAAATAAGGTGTACCATATGGATTACTATAGGTACTGCTTCTAATTACTTTATGCACTAATGCAGAGATTTTTGCAGATTGATGGTTGTATTGGGTAATAAGGCCAGTTTAAGTGTCTCCTCTGTTTGCTTAAACTAGTTTCAGCTTGTTTTTTTAGCTTATTGTCCCTAACACTATTTAATCTGTTGAAATATGGATGAAGCACTCATTCTCAATGGTGAGTTTAGTTTCTAGAGTTTCATAGACATTTAATTCAACGTCTTAGAGAGTTGGTATTCATACTATAAGAGTTTCATCCCTATATAATTCACTTTTCTATTATTAAAAAACCTTACCGCATTATCAAAAAACGTTTATGTGGCAACTCATCAATAAATTAAAAATGCAACTCAGATAAAACTCCACGGGCCTAAAAAGAACGGTGCTGATCATGCATGCATCTTCCCCTTGCACCGAACACGTGGTGATCTTGACAGTATCCACATCACTGCTAGCTTAGGCTAGCTCAGCATGAAGTAAAATATGATAACCAAGGAATTCTGGGTGGTGGGCAAGATCTGATGCTTGTCTCCATCTTTACCTTTTCCAGCACCTTTCCTACCTTTTCTGGATGGGAATCATGATGTGCCATTCATTTGATCGTGGTACTAGTAGTAGCCGATAAGGTTGCTCAATTCAGGGTACCATAACATCTGCAAATGGTCAGATTTCATTTAGATGCTCACTGCTTCTTTCACCTCTGACTGCCCATTGTCTTTTACGCGAAATCTACGGCTTCTGTAAGGAAATGGACAGTAACAGGTAGTAACTGTCACGGGAATGAAGAATTTTGTAGCGTACCTATGGATGGGATTAAAAGGTGATTAGTTCTAGTAGTGTTTGGGATGTCACCGCCACATGGGAAAAAAGGAGTTGGTGGTGGCAAACTGGCAACGCAAGGCTACTGCTGTGGCAAGCAAGGCTATCAAGGCAGGGCAGGACAGGAACTACAGGAGACAGGAGGTGTGCCCCCACCTTCACACAGGGCAGGCTGAGGCAACACCAATAATCTTGCAATTGCATCTGCATGTTTAAGGCACAAACAAAAGAGAAAAGACCTATGTGCAGCACCAGCTAGACTAGACCTGCTGGATGCACATGATGATGCTACCTGCATACATAGTTTTCCCTTTTCCCCATCATAAGTCATCAGAAGGTTCCACCAGCTCCCATGTGACCTCTGCCTGTATGAAGAGCAGAGTCCGAGCAGCAGCATGGTAGGTCAGGGCTCTTCCTTCCTCTTGATCTGATGATCCATAGCTGACGGATTGATTCCCTTAACAAACAGACTAGTTGGTACAGTATCAAACAAACCAAGCAATTCTTTGTTCTTTTGATTCCTTGCATGCAGTATGAGTCCAGTCAAAAGAACCGATATTTGTAGCTGTCAGAAATATATTGCAGCGCACATGGCAGCCATCTATCACATGCACATATGGATGTAGACTGGTTCTACTGCTACTAGTATCATATCTAAATATATTTTTGCTTGATCAGGACTTTCAGGAGAGGTATCGAGATTGGAGCAATACCGTTAGAACTGGATATTTGTTTATTTAGCTGTTCAAGGTATCAAGATGATTTGTTTACTTCGATGGAATTAGTTTCTTTGCAGCTCCACTTCTCGATCTAGTAAACCATGCATTTGGCCATATGCAATGGCATGTCTTACGGCATCCCCCTTTGCTTGGACAATCGACATTGGAACTTCGAAAGGCGCAACATTTATGAAAAGAAAACCTACCATATTCTCGAAAAATACAAAGCTAGGCCAGAAAAATACTCTACTGCTAAACAATTAAACCAAAAGCATCAGGTGAAATGGGAGACTGGGAGGGGTTGCTGTGTTATATCACCAAGGGCAAAAGGGAAAGAAGAAAAGGACGACGGCTTTCACAAGCCGCACGAGACAGCCGGTACCAACCTCGCAAGCAGGGCATCATCATCTCTCTCTGAAGGTGATGTGCTTGTTGTTACCAGCCCAGACAAGTTGTGGCCACATCTTCGTGATGATGTGTGGTCCAAGTCTACAAGGTAGATGTTTTTTCATCGTGCTCATGAAGCATAGCCATCCACACCAATGTATCGATCGACGAGTGCATGACCAGTTTAGGCATCAGCCTAAGGATCCCTTTAGTATTGTGGTGTGGTAAGTATATGGGCACCAATTTATAGGTGGTCTGGTGGAGTGCTCTGTGCTCTGCAGAATCTATCTTGATCACGTCTCCTTGTGCCACTAGTGTACGCGACATTGCTTGTATACAGTGTACCACGTGGATTGTTAAATGTAAATGTAAGCAATTCAGCAGCAGTTTTGGCAGATGCAATAGGCAAACGAGGCCTTCTATATAACAGAGAAGAAGCTTGAGAAATACTTATTTAGCACCAAGGATGGTATGCTTAGATTAATGCAGACAGGCCAACGTGCCAACCAAAAATTTAGAATACTTACAGCATGTCTCTTTTGGATACCAGAAACTCATAATGGCCTGGCACTGGCATTTGAAAGTTTCAGCTGGACCAGGTGGGAACTCCTTGTGCTCCCAGGATGTGCTGCAGAGTTGTGCCACGGAGCACTTTCAACAAGGGACTCGTGACTCTGCAAACCTGCACTAAACATCAAACAGGCACATCAGGCACTTCACGCTGCATTTAGTACCCTGGAGGCCTGGATACTGCTCACCGTTAGATTGAATCTTCAATGATGACTTCCTCAACTATCCAAAAGAGTTGCATACATGTATATAAAAGAGATGGAGATGCATACATGATTCAGGAAAAAGAGACGGTTCATCTGGGTGGCATGCTGGTCCATACAGCGTGCTGCCAACAGTTGAAAACTTGTTTACCGCTCTCAAGGAGGAAAAAACAAAACAAACAGATTTTGCATGAAAATGTTTACCTCTCAGGGAGGAAAATCAGATTTTGCATTAATTGAGAATCTTTTCATGCATTTCATGCATAGACCACTTTACTTCCGCAAAATACTCCATCCATACTTTGTTTTTATAGGAAACCACATATGTATTGAAATAGGCACCCAGGACAGATTAATTGGCAGAAAAAAAAAAAACTAAGCAATTAGTTTGTCCTTAATATGATTTCCTATGACACTTGGGACAAGCTAATTAGCTTTTCTTGAACATTATAGTTCTAAAAACGAGGGGAGACCATCATGGTCTATAACCAAAAAATTGACAAACCTTTCTGAATTGACAGGCATTGCGCAAGGCAAGGTGAAGGGTTTAAAGTTTAATTTAAACATACGAAATGCAAGGCAAGCCAAGAAACCATCAAGCTGAGATGATCTACAGCAATTCGAATATATTACAGCCCCATCGAGCTGAAACATCCTTGCAGCATAGTCATCAAAACTTCCAATAGCAATTAAGTTACAGCAAACCAGATAGATAGCCTGTAATAATCGATACAGGACAAACAATGATTCATCCCTTAACCAGAAAGAATAAAACCTATCAAAATTCTACAAATCAAGTTTGTCTATGAAACAACAATTACTAAACTGGGTTATACATGACAGCACAGGCACAATGCAAAACTCCTGCTAAGGAACGCAAACAAATACAAAATTCTCTGATTGAACCTTAGTTCCTATTAACCTAAGGACCTCTCCATTTTCTAACTATTTCCTTTTCCACTTTTACCAACTATTTCCTTTTCCACTTTATCTATTTGCTTCTCCATCTTATCAACTATTTTCACATAGAAATTCCAGTTTCGATCACTCTCTGTGATGGACTTCTGACCAAATGGGTTATCACGAACAAAATTTTGAACATCGTCTGCAGCAGCAATTCTCTGCAGATAAATCCGAAGGTCTCCACCAGGTCCTGTTTAGTGTATACTGAACATTAGAATATATAAAAGGCAAGTCCCAGTGCTGGAGGCTCCCACATGAGTGGGGTCTGGAGAAGGGATACTACAAAATGTAAACAGCATAGTGACATGCTAAAACATACCCAAGGAATAATCATCCCTCTGGTTCAGGTAACTGTAGGGTTCGGGGAAGATTGCAGTGTTTGGCTGCACAAAACAAATAACAGAAGCAAAGTGCATGAATTACAAAAATGGACCATACATTTAACAGAAAAAAAACATATTTTAAAAAAAAGGTGAACTTAATACCGGGTTGCACAAAGCCTTGTAGGGCGAATCATCCACCAGTAATGTATTTGAAGGTGAAAACTCTCCCTGCTCCCATGGGAGATTTGGCTCCTCCTTGTTCCAAACCTTTTTAGTTCCTTCAGCACTAACGGTTTGTCCTTGTTGTCAATTGTTTTGCACCCCGTAAAACTGCAGTAAGACATGTCCTGACAAACAAGATCAATAGAAACATTAGCACATGAATAAACAGGGAACCAAATATAGAAATCATAACAGAAAATAATATGACAACACAGGCGACAGCTGACAGCATTCCAGCAAAATATATGAACTATCATCACCCAACTTCAGGTAACAATAAGAAAAATCGAACTGATTATTTTTGACCTGGAGATTTACAGTGACATCCATTATCATATTAAAAGAGTAAGTTTATTATGGGTCAATGTTCTTTAATGCCACACTGTCCTGTAATTAAAGTACGTTTAGTGGGTTGGCGAGTCTAACAAGGCCAACATGCTGAAGTGCTCCTGTGGCAGTCAACCTTGGAAAAAGGGGTGCCCTAGATATTCTTTCGAAATATAAAAAATAAGTTAGTATTCAGATATCAATAGTAGCCCTCACAGTTAAGAAGTGTGATTTAGGAAGTGCTCCTCCACCTTGTTTATATTCACTAGCCCTCACAGTTAAGAAGTGTGATTTAAGCCATTAGTAGCTAAGTGCCCTCCCATGCAACTCCATATAGTATCAGGACTAAAGGTCTGGAATTTGATTCCTGGATAGCCCAAGTGCAATTAAACAAAATATAATCGTTGCTCGCTGCCTCACTCCTATTTCCACATTTGATGCCTGGGGGAGCCTGATCCATTTTGTTCAGTGAAATTATCTTTCTGTTGCAAGGAAAAGGTCTCAGTTGAGTAGAAGTTACTTCGATGAAGTTTACTCGGAGTAGGTCATCAAACCTCATTCAACAGCTAAGCATTGGAGACGTGTTAGATGCATCGAGTATTGATACCATCCTGTATACATATCAGAAATCTGACTTTGAGTATTCAGATTTGGATACTGTTATGGACGTGGTTGGGCTGAGGGGATTGAGGAAGAAGAAGAGAGCGATGGCGGCTGCTGCGCTACAGTACCCGCGGGTACTGTTCATAGATTGGCGGCGGCGGCTAGGGTTGGAGGGGCGCTGGAAACGCCGGCCGCGGGGCTTTTGCCCACGGCCGGCAAGAGAGAAGGGATTTCCAATCTCTTGCTTAATTGTAGATTGATACATCTCCTCTGATTATATAGAGAGGTTTGACTTGGCCCCTAAGCAAGCCACTAATTAACTCTAATGGGCTAAGGCCCAATAGACTCTTGACTCCTCTAACACTACTCCCCACCCGGACATGCAGCTCGTCCTCGAGCTGCAACCTAAGGATCTGCGATCCCTAGGCCGTAACAATCTGGTACCGGAGCCAATGTCGGGGCCTCCACCTCCCGCCGCTATTCTGCCCACACATCCGCACCGATCTCGTTCTCCGCAGCGCCGCCGGTGTTCACCACCGCCACAGCCACCGTGGCGCCCCTGCCTGTGCTTCCCACAAGTGCCACGCTGTTTGAGGAGTCAAGGGCCTATTGGGCCTTAGCCCATTAGGGTTAATTAGTATCTTGCTTAGGGGCCAAGTCAAACCTCTCTATATAATGAGAGGAGATGTATCAATCTGGAATCAAGCAAGAGATTTGAAGAAAATCCCTTCTCTCTTGCCGGCCGTGGGCAGAGCCCCGCGGCCGGCGTTCCTGTGCCCCCGCAACCGTAGCCGCCGCCAACACGTAGCAACCGCCCAACACCCTCAATCCCAATCGTGTTCATAACAATTTGGTACCAGAGCCATTTGATCCTCCTCCGGCCACCATGAGTTCGTCGCCTGATTCATCCGCTGCCCTGTCGTCCGCCTCCCAGCCACCAACGCTGCTGATCACCCCGAGCAACTCACGGCGTCCCTACTCCCTACTGAAATTCTCCCAGAACCTGCAGCGCCAGATGGACGACATCTCCGCGAGGATGGCAGCCGCGACCTCCCTGCCGTGGCCCTTCCCCTATGGGTGGCCAGGTTACAGCGCGGCGTTGCTGCTGTTTCGTGACGTGCAGCCAACGGTGCCACCGTTCCAGGGCGTGCAACCATCTGCTCCGCCGCCGCTGCCACCGCAGCCATGGATGCTGCCCTCTCCCTCATCGATCCCGTCTTATGCTATGACATCGACGATGGGGCCGGAGTCCACGGCGGTGGCGCCCGGCAACCATGACGGTGGTCGCTCCGGCGCCCATCACCGGCGTTGTGGTCCTTCCTGGTGGGGCGTGCCTCGGCACCCATTCACGAATGGGATCTTCTATAGGGGCACCGGCGTCCAACAGAATTCGGTGTCGGCCCGGCCAATCGCGGTCGCTACACGCAGCCTCCTAGCGCCGGCTGGTGCGAGAGGTTGTCGCGATCTCGCGGTGGGGTTCAGCCCCGCACCCCTTCGCAGTTCTTCCAAGGCAAGGCGCGCTGCTTGAAGGTGGACATCACAACGGCGCCGCAGCCGAAGATGCTTGAGCGCCAGGTGTCGGTTGTAGTCTTGGCCGCGTACCGGCCGCACCGCCTTCTTCGAGTCGCGGCGCCGACTGCGGGAGATGGGCCGACAGATGCATGAAGCGGCCTTGATGGCGGTCGACCTAGGCGAGCGCGTCCTCGCCCCGTGGGACGGCCACCAGCAACCGCGTTGTTCCGCTACTGTCTTTAGGCGTGAGCGTGGTGTTGTTTCCACGGGCGGCGAACTCCAACTCTGCAGCAGCAAAGGCGGTTTCCTCTTTCTCACCGGTCGTGATGCACTACCACGAGGACGCGTCTTTCTTTGGTCCCTACCGACTAATTCTAGGTGGTTGTACCCGTGCTCGCCTCTCGTTCCGATGGTCTCCATGGGATCCGTGGGCTACACACGTCAGCTTTCGGCCACGCGGAGGTTGTCCTTATCATCAGAAGACAAAAATAAAGAGTTGCAATTTATTTTTAATCAATAAAAATAAGTCGAGATGTAAAAGGCTTGTTTTTAGGTGTTAGGTTTGTGTCTAGTGGAGGCATCGTTAGTGTCATCATCAGGTTGATGCTCGAGGACAAGTTGTATGTCCAAGTGGGGTGTAGTGTTAGAGGAGTCAAGGGCCTATTAGGCCTTAGCCCATTAGGGTTAATTAGTGTCTTAGGCTCGTTTTGGTTTCCATAAGTCGTGATTAAAATCGGTGACTTATAAGTCATACCTGTTTGGTTGCAACTGACTTATAAGTCAAGGAAAAAAAGAGGAGAAAATAATTAGTGTCTTAGGCTCTGTTTGGTTTCCATAAGTCGGTGACTAAAAATCAGTGACTTATAAGTCATGCCTGTTTGGTTGCAACTAACTTATAAGTCAAAGAAAAAAAAGGAGAAAATGGGTGACTTATAAGTCGTGGTGAAAAAAGAAGAGAAAATGGTTGCGACCCTCTTGCTTGGCAAAATAAGACACTTATTTTGAATTTTTGACTTATAAGTCACCCGACTTATGGAAACCAAACAGCCCTTACTTAGAGGCCAAGTCAAACCTCTCTATATACCGAGAGGAGATGTATCAATCTGAATCAAGCAAGAGATTTGAAGGAAATCCCTTCTCTCTTGCCGGCCGTGGGTAGAGCCCCACGGTCGGCCGGTTGCTCAGGCCCACCCACCCCCCCCAACCCCCCACCCCACAACCCTAGCCGCCGACATCGTGAAACAAGCCCACGGGTAATGTAGCGCCACGGGGTACTATAGCAACCGCCCGGACCCTCAATCTCAATCGCGTTCATAACACACGCCCTGCGCCAATGACGCCGGAGCGCTTTGATCGCCGCGGCGCCCGCAATCATTTACGCCTCCGGGATCGGCATCTACAAACTCCGGATGGTTGACTGGATCGTCGGCCGCCCGGTGGAGAACAAAGCCGCCACCGTCGCCGGTGATCCGCCAACATTTGCTCCCGGCTAGTCCAAAGGCCCACCACGGCGTCTTCCGCCTCATGGTGCGCCCGGCAAGGGCAGCGCCCCATGTTCAAGCGACGGCGCCATGTCATTCCAAAAATTGGCTTGCTTGCAGCCCGGCGGCCTTTGCTACAGATCGAGAAGAGGATGGGGATTCCGCGGGAGGATGCTTGCAATGTGTTCAGGGTGGTGCGCGGCCGCGGGGTGCGGCCGTGGCTTCCTAGTGCGGCGCGGGAGGGATGCGCCCGGCAGATGCATGAGGCGGCCTTGACGGCGATCAACCTCGGCAAAGGGGGCGCATCCTCGCCCGTCGGACGGCCACCACCAACCGCGCCCGGTCCACCGTTGTCTTCATGCGCGAGCATGGTGTTGTTTCCGCGGTCGGCGAACTCCAACTCTGTGGCAGCGGCGGTAGGGGAGGCGGTTTCGTGTTTGTCACCGGCGGGGACGCACCGCCTAGCGCCACCACTTTTCGCTACGGCCGCCGCGAGGCGTCTCCGGGTCGCTATTGCAACTAGTTCCATGCAACCGTTTCTATGCAACCCTCTTGTTCTAATGGTCTCCATGGGATCCAAAGGCTACACACGTGCGGTCCAAAGACACCTGGAGGGTGTCCGTCAGATCTTCGAGAGTCAACAATAAAGAGTCACGAGTTTATTTGAAATAAGCCGAGATGTAAAAGGCTTGTTCTTAGGTGTTAGGTTTATGTCCATAGTCATCCTTAGTGTCATCGTTAGGTTGCAGCTCGAGGAGGAGCTGCATGTCCGGCTGGAGAGTAGCGTTAGAGGAGTCAAGAGTCTATTGGGTCTGAGCCCATTAGGGTTAATTAGTGGTTTGCTTAGGGGCCAAGTCAAACCTCTCTATATAATGAGAGGAGATTACCAATCTACAATTAAGCAAGAGATTAGAAGGAAATCCCTTCTCTCTTGCCGCGCCGTGGGCAGAGCCCCGCGACCGGTGTTTCTAGAGATACGGTATGATGTTAAATGGCATTCATATACAGATTAGCCATTTAGTATTTGAACCATTTTCGAACAGATATCTAGAAATATACGTCCATTTTTCATCCCTATTGGAGAGTTTCAACACTTTCGAGCCTCACCTACAACCAGCAAAAATATTCCATACCACCACCATATGTATTTTAAGTTATGTTAATTGGCTTCAGTGAATTAAATGTATTCTTGTTCGAGGAAAAAAAAAAATAAATGTATCCTGGATTTAAAACTCCTAAAAGACTTGATCTAAAAACGCCGCATTGAGTTGTATTTTTTTTTTTGAATAAAATTAAATAATTTATTTTCTTTATGTTGTTGTGTGCACAGATGCTACCTAAAATGACAAACCGAAGTTTCATGCTGATTTTGATTTATTAGCGCCAGTCCAAAGTTTCCCAGGGGATAATCTAAGCAGACATATAACTGTGGAGAAAAGTCTACAATCTGAAATTACAAAATGCAGGGAGAATCGGAAATACGCAATAAACGGGGAGCAGAATGAGATATTGGCCAGGCTTTGCATAGTCTAAGAGACAATCTAAACTGAGATGCACGGTCGAATTCACCTGCGCTTCCACGAGTTACCGGATAAAGGTTGGGAAAAAATGGAAAATAAGAGGAAGGGAAAGAAGATAAAAGAAAAAGAAAAAATTGCAGGCTGCAACACATGGACATAACTACCAATGAACACACCTGGGAACAGAATCTGCATGATTCGGCTGAACATGCCAAGCCCACTGTAGGAACAGATTATCTTTTTTTTAAAAAAAAAAAAAATAGCACAAAGGCTTGACTGAATGAAAACTGTGTGATCCTACAACAGCCATGTTTTAACAAACATACAGAAAGACAGTAATAAACAAAGAACAGAGGGGAAGTAGTATCATCATAGAGGAGTAAAACATCCTTCTATTCCCAGAGTAAGTGAACACACAATAAAGAAAGGATGATTACGGATTATGGAAGGCACCCAGACTTCGAAAAAATTAGACGTCCAAAGACTAGCAGACTCTGTTCGTAGCTGTCCTGAAAATAACTACAGTGTATCGACATGCAATTTGGTAAGACCAAACAAAAGTTCCTGTCCATATTTAATGTTACAAAATCTGTACCTAATTACCAATCTATTGCAGATTCTAATTCCAATACAACGATGTGGTGAATACAATCTATTCATACTGGACAAAGATAACAGAATAGTCTACATCTTGGACCCGAATCCTCTTGATCCCATCTACCAATACAACCCAAATGCAAGATACGTGAAGAAACTTTTATGGATTGCTGAGTACCTACCAAAAGCAATGTCTGTTGTGTGCCCAGGATCAAGATGGAATGAAAATATTTTCCTATGGCGCCAAAAAGTAGTAGATGATATTTCAATTTACAAAAGGTAACATTTTCTTTTCAAATAGTAGTATAGTAAATATATAAAAAGAATTAATTATAATGAATAGAATAAAAATTTATATACATCAATAACTAATATTATCTATACAAAAAACAGGGAGCTGTCGGGTTATATTGTTTCAATATTCATGTCAGCATGGAAAGGCTTAAAAGCTAAACTTGCCGTTTTTAATGGTGAGATTATCTAACCTTTTAAACAAGTATATTTTAAACATGTATATCTATACTTTTCATCGCCTAACATTAAACATGATTATACAGGATGGTTATGAACTCAGGAAACAAATCTTGGGACAACTACTCACGTACAAGGAGAACGAATGTGAAGACAACATGCCTGCTGGACTGCTAGACTTCATTAGATGTATTAGAAAAACTAAAGTTAATTTTATATTAGGAGGAGTACCTTACAATAATTAGTACTTAGGAGTCCTAGAGTTTTGCTTAAATAAATTCCTAGGGTTTTGCTTAAATAAATGATAGAGATAGAGTCAGTTTTATAAGTACGATTACTCTTGTAATATTACTTTTTTTAAGAGTTGTACGTCAAACTCTCTTCACCTATTATTGATTACAATTAAATTCCAGCGTGGATTAAAACAATTAAAAAATATGTAACCTTCAAATAATTAGATTAGTTTATAACAACCCGTAGCATCGCACGGGCATGTTTACTAGTAATAATAATAATAAATAAATAAATAAAAACGTCCATGAGGACACGCTGCAAATGGCTTAGGTAGTAATCTAGTAATTGATGTGGCTGATATGAAAACACCAAACGACAAAATGCATTAACTAGGCCAACTAAGGGCTCACTAATCGTACTTTAGCTGCCGAAAAAAACGCATAGTTAGGGCCTGTTTGGGACAGCTCCACTGTTGAAAAAAGTGAATATGGATCTGGGACCTTGATCCACTGTGGAGCAGCTCCACCAGTGGAGCTGGTGGATCTAGAGGTATTTGGTACAGCTCCACCTCCATCTCTATCTCACTTCCACCTAGGCTCCATGCGTCAGGGGGCAAAATAAAAACTGCAAAATGAAAAAAAGGCACTGGTGTCTCATCCTCCTCCCGATGGTGGCTCATGCACGGTGGCTGCTGCACGCGCGGCCAGGCGCCCGGCTACCTAGCCCACGCCGGCGGCTCGCGGCCAGCAAGGGGGCGGCACACGGCTGCTCAGTGGCGAGCACGGTGGGGCAAGGCTAGGGAGGGGTGCGGTCAGGGCTGGGGCACAGAGGATCCATTGCCGGCTCACAGCCAAGGAGGTGCGCGGTGGGGCGGTACTCGCCAGTGGCCAGTGGTGGTGGCGCAAGAAGGAGCTTACTGGCGGTGGTTGGGGCAGGTGGGCAGGCATGTGCCAAGGAGGAGGAGGACCGGAAAGAAAAAGAACTGACAGTTTTTGTAACTGATGTCAGCGTTGGGTAATTTTCCCCAACTCCACCAAACTAGGATTTGGTGGAGCACCTTAAGGGGTGCCCCACCAATTTCGTGAATCTGAGGGCAGATCCACTAGTGGAGCTTGGGGAGTTTGGCTAAAAAATGGATCTGAATTTCATGGATATGGTGCTGGTGGAGCTGTCCCAAACAGGCACTAATAGTAAATGAGCTAAACGACACATCACTACCAGTTGATTACTTGCCACCATTTCACCAATGAAACAATGACCAAAAAGTAAAAATCCATGACCAGACACAAAAACATACAGCTTTTCTATTACTTACCCAGCAAAATAGTAGGTATTGCTTGAGATCCCTCATAAGGATGTCAACAACTGATTTGACATTTTCCCTGGTGAGTTAGAATATTACAATTAGCACCATTTACTTATTGTATAAATATTAAAAAGAAAGGAGGGAGAAAAATTAACCTTTTCCTTGATGACCATATTCCTAGCTCAAAATTCTGGAAGCAGAATCTCAGAAAATCATCACAGTATGGTCTTTTGAAAACTTGAACATGAGGCAAATTGGAAATAAGTATGTTTACAATCTTATATCCTGCATTGCTACTAAAAGAGCAACACTTTCAACTATTTAAGATAATAAGTTTACCTAATTTGGTTCGAACCTTTGCATGTGCCAAGTGTGCATTATGGTAATCTTGATTTATATCTGCTAGCAGACCATTAAGGTCCAAGATCAGAAGTTTCTTCCTTTGAAACCTTACCAGCGATCCTCTTGGTGAGTAGATATTTCGGATCTTCTCTTCATGTGCCTCAACTAAACATGAAGCACATATGCAGCTAAGACCATGATTTGCTGAAGAACGCAGGCTACGCTTAACAACCATGCCTCCATTATCAGAAGAGAAGCCTGGTCCTCCATCAGCTGAAGCCCGCTTTCTTTTTCCCTTCCGTTTTTTTCTTCCTGCAGGGACCTCCTGCCAGAAGCCACTGTTCTCAGTGCAATTTTTACTTCCCTTGTTTCCATCCTTATTCTTCAGTAAAACCTCGACATCATTTTCCTTTGACTGACCACTACTTGGATCATCACTATTTAGGTGATCCATAGTAACATCAGCATGTCCTGATGGCCCTGCCGCATCTGAGAAACCATTTTCAGATTTATTGGCCACAGTTATATCCATAGCAACAACACTAGGTGATGCCTTTGCGGAATCTAGATGCCCCTGCATCTTGTTCTTCTTTTTCCTCCTCTTCTTGTGTTTTGGTGTACTCTCCGAAACTAAAATTGGGAGCCAACTCTAATCAGAGCATTCTCTTAATAGAAATGAAATATGCTTGAGAGGAGAACAATAATCTGCCTAATCATGTGAACCTGAACCTGAACTGAACTACTGAAAAGAAGTAACCATTGCCATTTGATATGATAAACCTTAGCTCTTGCCCATGTAAGAACACTGTCATGACATATGGTAAGACCAAAAGGTGTTGGGACTTCAGAGTTGAGATCCACATACCTGAAACAACAGTGGTGTTAGCTTCCTTCTCGGGCATCAGAATGACCTTCACCTTTGCATCCTCCTCATTACATTTTGGTGTCCCCTCCATTGCTAAAATCAGGAAATCATCTATAATCAGAACTCTCTCGCTGTACAGACCAGTACACACTAGAAACGAAACTGAATTGACTTGACCATATAAAGGTGAACAAAGAGTGAACCAGAAGCAGCAGCATCAGTGGCCTCCTGCTCCTCCACCTTGTTTCCCTTCGCCTCTACTTGTCCATCCGCCTCTGCTGCCGCTGTGGAATCCATCTTAGATGGTAAGTCCTGTTGCTCCCGAGTATTATTCTTCTTCTTTTTCTTCTTTATCTTCTTCTTCTTGCATTTCTGTGTCCCATTCAAACCTACAAACCGGAAAACAACCCAATTAGTACGACCTCTCCACAGAGTAGTAACATGACTGATGGGGAAGCGTACAACAAGTTCGTTAAGCAAACGCTCATCTAAGGAACTATGTGGCCATGAACCCAAACCGAAGCACACATCCCAAGTCGATACAATGAACCCTAGCTCTAAGGCCTACCAAATAACGGCATGTTGCTGCGATGCATAGCAGGGACCGAGTTGAGGGCATGGGCGCTCGCGTACCTGAAACAGAAGAGGTGGTAGAGTCCTGCTCCGCCGTCCCCATCTCCGCCGCCGCTGCAGCCGGCGGCGGAGTGGAATCAAGATTTGACATCCCCTTCCCTAACCAGGACAAGAAATTAGAGATGACAGGGAGCTAAAGTGGAGGCATGAGCTCGCCGCGATGGAGGCCTGATGCGCCTAGGATCTGGTGGCTACGGGGCCAAGGCGGAAGAGCAGTGCACGCACGGGGCGAGCGGCGGCGGCGTTTCTCTCTCTGCCCGGTGGCGCGGCTCGGGATTTGAGGAACTGTACAAAGGAGATACAAAGATCCGTCACCGTTTCGCCTGCCTCGTCATTTTGGGCCGCAAATTTGAGTTGATGGGCCGTTGTAATCTTGAGGCCTTGACAGGATGGGGCTGCCGGGTGGGCCCCGCTTGCCGGTGGGAGAGCTGGAGGGACGGAGAGAGAAGAGGATAGGCAAATAGGTCATTTGTCATAGTTCACCCTACAAGTCATGTCTCTAACGACGAAAAACAAACAGACAAAGATGGAATGACTTGAAGAAAAAAAAACTCAAAAAAAAAAAAAAGTTGACCACTCCGCCCAGATCGGGGATATTTGTGATAGATTATTCTTTTGAGTGGCTTCGACAAGGTTGCCATCTTTTTAATGGCACATGCATAAAAGACTCAAAAAAAATTGACACACCCGCCCAGATTCTTCCTTGTCAATTGTCATGAATCAACTCATCATTCTCCGGCACTGAATCAGTGCAAACAACTCATACGCAAGAACTATTGTGCGAGTTCATGACTTTTCTCTTCCTCCTATACGTGCTTGCCTGAAATCATTTTTATTAGCCATGAGTCGATGCAAGAACTTGAGTTGAGTCATCTCTTTCTCATTCATAATCCGGTTTTCTCTATTAGTTAATTCAATTCATATGAGTGTCACCTAGTACCATGAGTCGCTTCTCGTAAGAAGTCCTAACGGAGGAACCACGCGTAGATTGTGACCTGCATTGAACCGTGG
The DNA here is from genome assembly GCA_015847255.1 of Hyparrhenia diplandra. Classification (NCBI taxonomy): domain Eukaryota; kingdom Viridiplantae; phylum Streptophyta; class Magnoliopsida; order Poales; family Poaceae; genus Hyparrhenia; species Hyparrhenia diplandra. Next base: position 18,288 of record JADLZK010000269.1, on the reverse strand, counting down.
GGGGGCTAAGTAACTGATTGATTCCAAATAAGTCACCTATTTATATAAGTTAAAAAGTGAAATAAGTAACTTATTTTACCAAACACCACCAACTTATAAGTCACCAATGTTTATAAGCAATAAGTTGGTTCACCCATGCTTAAAACTTATGAGCCACCCTTTTCGTGTGGGGCCCATATCTTTATTGAGCTTATAAGTCGCCTACGACCAAACAACCATGACTTATAAGTCACTTGTTTTGACTAATGGAAACCAAACAGGGACTAAGTTAAATGAGCTATTTTCAATTCAAAATTATATAATTTTATGACCCGATCTTTAAATTTGTTTAACTAAATTAGAGAGCCTTTTACCACTCTTAGTTATGTCTGTAAGGTCGGAATGCATCATGTGTTTGGATTGGATTTTGGCATCACGATAGTTCCAATGACAAGCACCATGGAGAGTCCGTGAGACCGATCGAGCAGCAGCAGGAGTAGGAGGAGGTCAGTGTTAAACCTTGGAGCGCTTGTCACCATGGCACACTTCAGGTTCTGCTGGCCTTCTATCCATCTATAGAGGTTGTGCCATTATAAACCCATGTAACGTCATTTGTCTCAAATGCTAATTTTGCTCAACACATTTGAAGCACTTTTCTTGTTTTTTTTAAAAAAAAATTGAAGCACTGGGGGCTTCCCTACCTACTTTCATTTAAAAAATAAAGTTCTCGTTTTAAAGGAACGGGAAGAAACCCTAGTCATCCGGTTAATTCTGGAAAACCGAATTAAAACCAATACAAAGCACGCACACAAAATAAAAGGCGTACCCAGTGCCGTAGGCTCCCGCATTGCGCGGGGTCTGGGGAAGGGTATTTTAGCGCCAAGCCTTACCCGCACCATGTGCAATATGCGGAGGCTGGGGCTTGAACCTGGGACCTTCCGGTTACATGCGGTAGAGCACTACCACTTTCATTTAAAAAATAAAGTTCTCGTTTTAAAGGAACGGGAAGAAACCCTAGTCATCCGGTTAATTCTGGAAAACCGAATTAAAACCAATACAAAGCACGCACACAAAATACAAAAAAAAAAAAAAAAGAAGGAAAAATACAACGCTAGAGCACACGAACTCCTCGATGATGCCTCTAAGGAGGTGGATGACGCAACACCGCCACCATCATCGCCACCAACGCCACGGGGGCTTGGCAAACTTTCGCCCGAGTCTTGTGCAAAGGAGTTGAGCAGGGTGGCCAAAGCAGGAACAACACAGGAGGTTCTTCAATGACGCCTTCAAAAAGGAGATTACTGTCACTGGCCCAGAGAACTCCGGGTTGAGCTTTGACCCAGAACCTGTAAAAGAGGCCCCATCGAGCTGCTGCAGTCCTGCTTCATAAAGGTAATCCACCCTTCGCCGTCGGTCCGCTTCACAAGCTCATCATCTCTAACGATGGCAACGCCAAGACTAGTCTACTCAACTAGAACCGCAGTTGCATCGATTGGCTAGACACACAGGTCCATATAGCTCCGTGCTATATGTGAGCTTCGGTAGTATTGTTCATGTGACTCAAGAAGAGTTTATGGAGATGGCATGGGGCTTGGCGGACAGCGGCAAGCCGTTTCTATGGGTTTTTCAGCGTGGCCTCGTGCTTGGAGTGGAGAAACAGGAGCTCCCCGAAGGGTTCATCTCGGCGATGGAGGGTAGAGGCAAGGCCGCAACAAGGGGTGCTAGCTCACCCTGCTGTAGGGGTTTCTGGACTCATCGGATGGAACTCCACGCTGGAGAGTATCTATGAAGGTGTGCCTATGTTGTCGAGGCCTATCTTTGGAGATCAATTGCCAACTGGAAGGTACGTGCAAGATACATGGAAGATTTGGATTTTGTTGGAGGGTGTGCTAGAGCGTGGGGAGGTTGAGAAGGCCATCAAAGGACTGCTAGAAGATGCGGGAGTTGAGATCAGAGGAAGAGCACAAGGTATTGAAGGAGAAGATGCGGATGTGCCTTGAGACTTGAGAGTAGTGGGTCTTCTCAACAGGCCGTTGATAAACTAGTGGATCACATACTTTCCCTTTGAGTTTTTCTTTAAGGAATTGCTATGTTTGTCCATGGTTTCAGCTGAATAAATTAATTACTGGTGTTTTGTCTGTCGTTTGTTTTCATTTTGTTCAGTAAATATGCATATGCACAGAATGAACATCCAGCAAACAGTTAGAGAACTTCCATGAAACAAATACATTCCGGTCAAGAACAAAGACCAGTTAGTTAGTGGACATGATCATGAATAATAATTTCTTAGAGGATGGTGTTTTTGTGTGGAAAATCATATGATTTTTCTTCTCGTGATAAGCACTCTTTGTCCTTGAAAGCAACCGTAGCTAGCTACCACCTACCATCATACCACGTTCAATAACTCAAACTGATGTTTACTGTTCATAGAGATAGAGAATCCATTTCACATCTGGCAAATGATGCCTATTTGTGGCGATCTCGGCCCGTAAGAGAGGTGGTTGCCGGCGAACACTCGCGGCGATGTGAGGCCTTTAACAATGTGTCGTGAGTGACACTATTGATCTTATGTAAGCTGACAGCTGAACGATCACAGATAATATATGACGTTTTTGACATTTTCTTTGTCTACGTGATGCAATTTTTAACAATGTTTTTTCCTGTCATATATTGTTATAGTAATGTCTAATAAATGTTTCATGAGGAATCACACATTATTTTTTTTTTATTTTCAAAGTAAACGAAAATCATGAGAGGTATGAGTGGACGAATTCTTAAAAGTTTGATTGTTTTTTGTCAAAAGTATCTCCAAATAAACTATGCCAAGTGATTAGTAACTAAAGTCTATCACAACTGATACAGATAATAAAATATATACATGATACTGTGATAGAATATAAGCAAACCATTGAAAACAAAGATTAAAAAAATACTTTATTGGTTTAAAGCTTTATATATAAATTTCTAATACTATATCATTTTAAACTACTGTACTAATCACGCTAGTTATTCAAATCCTAATCAACCAATGTTAAGTGCACAATTCGTATTAGGCAAAAGAAAATCTTCACAAAACCTGTTGAACAAATGTTAAGCATACATTTCACAGACAAACACAAGGATTGCATATATTTTTTTCAAATATAGTTTTTTTATTAGTTCTGGTGCTACATTCTAAAATATGTGTGAAATGTATAGTCATAAAATGGCTCTATTTGGATCTCATAATAATTATGAGAAAAGATCAAGTAGGTGGAATATAGGAGATTCTTATAATCCAATCACCAGATTATGTAAATCCACCTACCTAATCCATTGTTATCCAACTATTGTTTGGAGATAATATGTCTAAAACAGTTTTAACCACATATTTAATCTCTGGCTCTGCAATCACTATCTAGAATTTAAATTCTCACAACTTTTACGAGATCTAAATAGGCCCTACAACTAAACTTTGCAAATCAATGTATATATGGCAGTGCTCGGCGAGTGGCCACACCTACATATATTATAGCATTAATGTTGTGGTCGTATACCACGGTTACAGTGATCGACTGGCTAATGTGTGCAACGATGGCCTAACTCAAGGGATAATGACACGAAATTTATACTGGTTCGAGGCAAGATCGAGCACCCTAGTCCGTGGTGTGCACTATCCGAGCTTAATGACTGCATCGGGGCGAGTACAAGCGGTCGAGAGAGGGAGACGAGCTCCCAAGTCTCTGTGAGTGTGTGCGAATGGTTGTGTTGGAGGCTGGAATGTTTGAGAGCTAGAGAACCTGCCTTCTCCCAATGGCTGAGGCCCCCCTTTTATAGTCGCAAGGGGGGTGTACAAGAGGCCACCGAGAGGACTTAGGGGGAGAAGGAGTACAAAATCCGAGGGCTGAAGAGGAAATTAGCGCAGGTCTGCCGGGCACGCCGGACCGCCCGCCCTGCAAGACGCCGCAAACCGCCCTACGCCGCAACCTGTCTGCCGGTCGTGGTAGAGTTTGTAGGGGCGGCTCCATATTCCGAGGTCCCGTGACGCCTAGCCACCGAGCTCGGAGCTCGGTGGTCGGTTGTGGAGGGAACATCGAGCTCGCCGCGCCGCCGCCGCCGCCTACACGTCTTGTCGACCGCCAGCACGCGCCGCTGTCCGCGGTCAGCCTGCGGCGCGCGCCGCCAGACGTAAATGCATGTACCTTGGCGTCGCAGGAGAACGTGTGGGCCGGGAGAGCTCGGAGGAGAGCTAGGCAGCCGCCGTCGTGGTCGCTTGTCTTGTAGTGGTTGTCGTTGCGCCGGGCGCGGTATGGCGTGATTTGACAAGCCATACCGCGCGTGCCTCTAGGGATTTTGTTCTCCTGACGATATCTTGTTGTAGGCAGCGGCTCTCGATAGATAGTCGCGGCCCTTGTCGATCTGCATCACAGCCCGAGCCCTCTGTTGGAGGGGCACTATGGGAACCTGATAGCTCGTTTGAGACGGAGTAGTGCTAGTTGGTCGAGCTCAAGCTCGAGGTCGCACGGTGTGTGGGAGCTCGTGCCCGCGAGAGCTCGTTGTCGGTTCTGCTCGCTCATGGGTTGGGCCCGTCCTCTGGTGGGCTTTTGTTTCGATTTAGGCCCTTTTAAGGATAACCGGAATATTTGTATTCCACAATTAATATAATAATGGTCCATTGTACTCCTATAATAATATACCTATATATACATGAACTTGTACCAAAATAGTTGGTATTCGCGGGAATACCGGGAAATACCCCTAGATCTGCCCATGATATATGGTCCATTGTTGCCAGTGTGGCAAAATACATATTTCACCAATTAGGCGCTAGAATTATTAAGAATCAACCGAACACATTCTGAATTCTGACTAAAAGTTGCGTCCTTTTTTGACTGATGATGATCTCAAACATGCCTTTTTCTTTGTGATATAGATATATTATTATATTAACTAATTCTGGGGATTGGATCATTAGGCACCGCACAAATGTTCGGCAGACACATCTGTTACTACCATCTAGGATTTGATTTGATGTACTCCCTCCATTCCAAATTATAAGTCACTTTGACTTTCTAGGTTCATCCATTTAGTTATGTATCTAGATAGTCTAGATACATAACTAAATGGATGAACCTAGAAAGTCAAAGTGACTTATAATTTATCTAGATAGTCTAGATACATAACTAAATGGATGAATCTAGAAAGTCAAAGTGACTTATAATTTGGGATGGAGTGAGTAACTGTTGCAGATGACTCTAGTATACCATTTGAAGCTTTGACAGCTTCAGCTTCAACATTGTTTTGCACTGTAGATACACTCAATGAATCTAAAAATTCAGCTTCACTGCTTCACCTCTTGTGTGGTTGATTTGGTGCCTCCAATTCTGGAACAGCTTCCCACTATAATGTAGAACAAAATCACTAGTGTACAACAGTAGCTTGTCAAATATACTGAAGCTGGCTTGAGCGGTACACACACCCTATATATTTCCTCCTGCTTTCTGTCTATGTTTGTATCTGCCCCCTGAGGCCATGATACATTATTTGATAACCCAAATGTATACATAATGCTATTTGGAAATGACATTTCTGTTTTTTTTAATACTAGTGGACTAGGGTGCGCCCTTGCGCACAAGAATAAAGGATCTTGGATTGCATCAGGATGGTGACAATAACATGTATCATCAATATGGCGATTTCAAACATGATAATTGTAATGGTGGCATTGTGGCAAGCATGATAGTTGTTATAGATTGAAGCACCATGTAGCAGGCATAGCTATATTTACAAAATATTACATGGCCACCAGGTTTGGCAGATGGCAGATCTCAGTGCATATAGAAAAGCATTATAGATGCTACGTAGCGATATTATATCCTGTCAGATGCAGAAAAGCATGACAGAGCGTTGAGTAGAGATTCTACAAGGTTAGGGGACAGTGGGCTGTGGTTTGTTTTGGGCCTTGACATGGATGCAAGGATGATGCTGTCAGCTTCCCAGCCATGTTCATCGTCGGTGGAGATGTCCAGCGAGGATCCGTGTCAATTTCTGCAAACACAAGAACATGTTATATGAATTTGGGTGTAAGGATGGTGTGTTCGTATGACTGCAAAGAAGCAGGAAGGACTGCATTGATCTTGATTCACTATGTTATTATGTTTAACAATTTCAAGTATTAGAATACAACAAAAGATTCATCATCACTCCATATTATCTGTCCAAGGTTAATCAGCAATGGGAAATCGAAAAGGACAACCAGAATAATACAGTGAACTGAAAATCTAGATGTCTGATCACTGAAAGAAAACTGATAAGAACCAACATGCCCACCTCCTAGGCCTGGCTGAGCATGCAAGTAACTCTTAAGCTAGCCGACAACAGGTCATGTACACAAATGAATGGTTTGTTTGCTGAAATTTAAATTAGAGGCAATTGATTACACAGCAGCATATCTTCCTAAACCTTGTCTAGATTGACCAAAAATAATTGCACCTCTATTTTGAACATCCACATTGCCTTGAGGATTTGTCTTAACCCAGCGATGTCATCGCCAGAAAGTCATTCAGGTATCACCTTGAGGTACATAATGTCAGGAAAAATATAAAATTTGTGTCTGCTTATTTGCTCCAAAAAAAAAAATGTATGTGGTTAACAAAGAATGGACATAAATAACAGAACTATCTCTGTAGATATATATAGCATATATTGAGATGGAAAACAAATTGATGCATTCAGATATATATAAAATATATTCAACTGTGGTCAACTGGTCATGCTGTATCTATCAGACATCATGGGGAAGGAAAAAAAGGAACCACGGCATGAGCAGAACTCTAAAATCCAAAACAAGGTATGTAGGGCTGAAAACTGATAAAAAAAAAATCCATGATGCAAACTCATAGTTGTCTAATTGAAACTATAGAAGGAAATCTAATTATGCTGACAGTCTGACGATAGTTCTTTTAGAAGATCCATGCAACTATATGCACGATTTAACTTTGAACTGTGCTCACAATACTATTTGTAGACAAATATGCAAACTCATAGTTCTGTAGCATGTAGCAAATAAGTTTTTAATGAGCGGCTGAGCACAGTCTACCAGCCGGTAAATTATATATTACTGTACTATTATGTTGGCACTGCCATGAAGATAACATACATCATAAGGTAGCAAGTAACGGGGCTAGATCCTGTTTAAAAATATAGGAGGTATCATATAGTAAAACTGGATATGCACTTTTATCAAATAAACTTCACTTTTCACTATGCCTATATTCTGGGTGGTCCCACTCGGATCTTATATCAGATCTAATACAGTGAAAGCTGTCAGGGACAAGGTGTACATTGCGTGCAGAGGAAATTTTGTTTGTTACAGGATTCTGAGAAGTGAACATCTGCTAACTAATGTCCTGAAATACAGAAGCAGTTGCATTGATGCAGCAGTAGTCGTATTATCATTCTGTACCCATTATTGTTGATCAGGAATCAGTCAAATTCATAGTCTATAAGCAGACGATGGCTATATGCAAACCTCTTATTCATAAGATCACATTCACATGGCAGTCTATATTTTCAAATAAATTTATTTTGAGGGATCACCTCCATGGATACATAATGTAACTGATCATATAGTAAGATGCATTACCTTTCCCTATCAATTCAAACCTCAAGGCAGGCACTTCAGGCAATTTTTTTCAGTTTGCCATGTTTACTGCCTGTATCTGAAACTCATCCAACAATTCCACTCCTGAAACATAGTTGTGTAGAAACATAAACATAAATACGGGCAAGCTGCAAGAGCTTTAGAAGATAGACATATATATCAGAACATAAATATTGGTGTAAACTACAAGAAATCAAAGGCGAGATCCTGCACATTCATATCGTGTGAAACACAAGACACAAGAGACTAAATGTTCACACTGGAGCATCATGGTCATTGTAAAGAAATAAAATAGCAGGGAGCACCATGGTCCCAGAAAGCATTGTTGCAATAGGAACATTAGCACATCCCTTTTTTTTTTTTTTTTTTTTTGTGAACATTAGCACATCCCTAATAGTTCTAAAATTGCACATTGCAACATGAAATAGTAAGAGCATGTGCAGTGAGAGCCCCATAACTAAAATGAAAATTAAAAAAGATATATAACACAGAGATAACTTTTAGCATAAATCTAGCAAGCTGTGTTCTGTCTTTTTATGTATATGGTTGCAGAAACTTTTGTGAGGATGAAAGACAACAGTGGTAGGCACAAAGCAAGCTGTGTTCAATAAAAAAAAATGTGTTAGATGACAGTGGCAAGCATAAAGCATATCTTTATTTATTTATTTGTAGTTTACAAGTTAATGGCTTCTCTTGCGTACAGGTTGCCACTGATTACTAAAGTTCAGCAGCTAATTCCCTTCAGCTATGACTGTGCTGCCATTATTTCAGAAACTATTAATGGGAACAACATCTCGAGATATAAAAACAGGAACTAACACAGAACATATTGAGACTACATGCAGGTTTCTAGAAGCCATGAGCAGAGGCTTGGTTATAAATCAAAATCACCGGTCAGCCACAGTCAACAGGCCGACAGATGGTAATACTTTAACAAGCAACAGCTGTGAGAATCACGTTGACAATACATGCAACCACTGCAAAGAAAATTGTCCTATGATGGACTTTACCCACGTCAAAATGCTGGAGTGCAATCCAGAATCAAATTTCACTAATGAGGACTTTTTGTTGGATTTGAATGATTAACTGAACTCCCTAGATGAATATTAACCTAAGCCATTTTCATCTACAAAGGACAGAAGCACAAATGATATTAACCCAAGCCATTTCTATTGCAACTATCCATTTGACTACAATCATCCATAGGACTGCAAATGAATAGAGACACACACTAAGTAAGGTCTTTGCCTACGATTTCAATTACCTCTTTGCTTCAGTGAACCTACAATTCAATATGTACAAAGGAAGATACTTGTACAGGAAATCAAATTCACCATTGATTTCAATTCAATCTTCATGCTAGCATGTCATTTTTTACTGTTCAAAGATTGATAGATGAAGAGATCTCATCCCAAGTCTCAATGACGATAAATACATCAAAGTTTATATTTAGCAGGCATTCACAAATAACATAAATATGATTTTTTCTAATAGAAATAATACCATCTAGGTCTCCATAGCACCGACAACAAAATTGAACTAAATTTCACCTCAGAAAACTCGATCAAAGATAAGGAAACTGAACTATGTCAACCATGAAGGAATAAAAAATAGATAAGCAACCCTTTTTCAGTTAAGACAAGATATGCAAGAAAATCCACTGCTAATGTGTCACACAGTTGTGTTATGAAAAATCTCGTATACTGAATATAATAAATCTGCATGCAGAAGATATAACTTTGCTATTTATTTTCTAAGTTGGGTAACTAAAAGTGTTTGGGCCATAAATTATCAAGATTCAAGAAATGACACAAGATGTCTAGTTCTGTATCAAATTCAAGCAAACTGATGAGCCCTAAAATTTCCTAAATAAAAATGTTACATTGTGACTTCCAACAGAAAGTAGAAACAAGAATTGCACAAAGCGAAACATATGCTGACCATAGAAACACAAAACTACAAGTACTGTACCTTTTTTTTTAATCACAAAACTACAGCTTTTGTGCACAAGTTTCACAAACCCAAATCTGTCAGTTATGTCTCCCTCTCATGTGATCTACTGTCTTCCATGGAGTGATTGAGGCCATCTAAATTATATGCCTCAGCTGCCAACAAGGACAGGGGCACGAACGTCCGGTGGTAAAGGTCTCTTCATGCAGGAAAATAGATCAGATTGGATGAGTTAGTGTTCAGACGGCTTTTGCTCCAGCCAATCAGGCCTCTCATCACCTACTTTCTAGACTGCTTGAGCATCACCTAGTGAAAACTAGCAAGCATGCTCCCACTAGATGCACCCTCAAGACAAAACCCCAACATTGCCATGGTGTGAACATTGACTATCATGTTGGCAACTATATCACTTACAGTGGTTTGTGTGGCCCATCAGCTCAGTTTTTAACTTTAGCAGTGAGGCTGTGATAAAAATTCATATTCCATGACACATTGCCTTTGCATCTAGAGGGCACTATCTAGTCCTACAAAAGCTACCTGAATTTTATTGACCGGCGGTATACATCTACAATGAAAAATATGTAAACAGAATATGTGATGTCTAGTTCTATCAAACTAATGAACATAAGAAAAGTTTTGTTGCAACTTTAGAAACAAAAAGTGTAAAAACAGCTAATACATCAACACACTGACATAAGAGTCCTGAGCAGCCTCATTACAAAATAGGTAAACTAAGAATGCAGCCCAATCTAGTCCAGTGTTACTTGCAGAGCATCATATCCAGCTAAATCCGCCCCCCCCCCCCCCCCCCCACCCCCACCCCACCCAACAGTGAATTAACCAGTTTGATGGAAACTCTCAAGCGGCGTAGCTGAAAACGAAGACGAAAGATTTTGCCAAAAATGCGGGGTAGAATTTGTTGATTCTCAGATACGAAGATATAAAGCAGAACAATCTATAAAGCGAAAAGAAAAAGATAGTAACAACATCAGCAAAAAAAATGCATGAGAACTTAAGATAGCTCAACTATTAGTACAAACACTGTTAATGCATGAAAGGCGCACCACATTCTTCGCTTATATACTCCCTCCGTTCCAAATTATAAGTCGCTTTGACTTTTTTGGTTCATCCATTTTGCTATGTATCTAGACATATTATTATATCTAGATGCATAGCAAAATGAATGTACCAGAAAGTCAAAACGACTTATAATTTAGAACAATAGCCCACATAATGAGCAACAATACTTTAATGTTTCAGCCTCAACCAAGCAACGGCATAATGAGCTTTAATAGAATACTTTCATCAGCATGTGTGAATGACACGTAGGACAATATCCCACATGCAATGATGCAATTGACTAGCTTGGTGGTATTAATAAAAAGGGAAGCCTCAAGTGGTGGTATGGATGAAAATTCCCAAGTTTAATCACATAGAAGCTTGGAGAGTGTAATAATATGTTGCAGGATATCAATATGCTTGCCTCATTATTGAAGTTACAACTGAATTAGTGGGTTACAAAATCCACTGCAAGAGCTAAGAACTCAGTGAATCAAACCCTACTTTGGGTTTCCTAGAACAAATTGGTACAGATAAAAAGTTCAAAAATACCAGCAGCCCTCTCGAGAGCAAGCTCTGTAGCCCTACAAACACTACTGACATTTCTATTGATTGTATAACAAACCTTTTGTAGACTCACGAAGATATTCATCCATATCATATCCTACCAGATGCATTCGCCATGCAAGGGCCTGTGCATCCTTCCTCCTATGATGGATACAAAGGCTACTAAGTAACCGGTTGCCTACATGTCTTGACATAATGAATCGTTTATTCAATGTATAGAGCATAACATCAACCGCTGAATCTAGATTTCTTTCCCAACATAGGAATTTGCTAAGATGAGCACAGCAAGCTGGTGTGATATCAATGCTAGTCTCCTCAAGTATATGAAAAATCTTGAGGGCCTCATCTATTCTCCTTGCTTGAATAAGTCCTATGAGCCAAATGGTGTAAGGACATGAGTTCACCAAACCATATTCTTGATCAATCTTGATTAGCCCCCTAACAGCTTCATCCAGGGAACCTTCTTCAAATTTTTTTCGGGCACTAGCAATTACTTCATCTTGGGCTGAGAGATTGTACTTTTTGGGCAGGTGATCAAACCAGAGGTTGATTGCTTGTGACAGTTTGTTCATCCTACAAAGCGATCTCATTATGCTATTGTAGATTGACAGACTAGGGGTGCCACCACTGTGTAATATGTCCTGGAACAATGTCATGGCATCATTAAATCTGTGTGCCCTCAAGAGGCTATCGATAAGAGTCCCATAAGTGATCTCATCAAGAGAGAACCCCTTGATTTGAAGTTCTCTAAAAAGCCTCACGGCTCCATCAAGATTCCTCACTTTACACAGTCCGTTTAGCAGTGTGTTATATGTGACAACATCAGGAACCACACCACTGTCTGTTATACCTCGAAGAAGCTTGTAAGCTTTAAGCACCTGCCCAGACTGGCACATACTGTCAACCATCTTTTGCAAGCTCTCACTGTCCTTCACCTGGTTTGCACCAAGTGTTAATCGAAGGAACAAGGAAGGGTTATTTCCCACCTCCATCTTATAAAAAAGCATCCGAGCTTCCTCAAGCCTGCCTGCCCGGTAGAGTCCATCGATGAGCACATTGTATGTCATAACAGTTGGATGGCAACCCACTTCCACCATCCCATCAAAAACCTGCATTGCCTCATCTACAAGCTGTTTCTTGCACAACCCATGTATCATGATATTATATGTAATGGTGTCCAGGACCACGTTATTATGCGCCATCTCTGACATCAACAAGCGAGCGCCGTCTAGATCACCGGAATCACAGAGGGCCCTAAGCAGCGTGTTGTAGCAGAAGGTATCAGGAGTAAAGCCTCTCTCTTTCATCTCATTGAAGAACGCAAAGGCGTCATTGGTTCGTCCGGCCTCTGCACAACCACGCATCATTATAGTGTACAGAACAATGTCCGGAGAGAAATCAGCTTGCTCCATCACCTCCATGTAACACTGGAATCCTTCTTCATACCGACCTGCCAGGAACAACCCGTCAATCAAGCAACTGTACCCCTTCAAGCCAAGTACAAAGGTCCCAGTATGACGGAGTGCCTCAAGCCTCTCAATGGCCTCATCAACTCTGCCAGCCTTGCATAACCCACTAATGAATGCATTGTATGTGACCTCATCAGGTGGACACCCTTTGTCTTCCATGGAATGTAGCAGGTTCTCAGCTTCCTTCAGCTGTCCGGCATTGCACATTGACGATAGTAAGATGGTATGTGTCTTGACGTTGGGAGTGATACCTCTCTGGAGCATTTCGTCAAACAGCTTGAGCACGTCCATGGCGGTTCCCCGCTTGCAGAGGCCATCCATGAGCACATTGTAGGTGGCCCTGTCGAGCAGGCAGCCAGCGGCGACCATCCTGTTATAGAGCGCCAGGGCAAGGGGAAGGACACCACCGCTGGCGACGAGGACCCTGAGGACGGCGTTGTAGACGAAGGTGGTGGGGCGGCACCTGAACTCGCTCTCCATCCGGGAGAAAACCTCGACCGCCTCGTGGTGCCTGCCGGCGGAGGCGTGGGCGAATATGAGCGCCTCGAATGCGGCGGTGGGGGGTTGGAGGCCGGCGGCTTGGGCGTCGGCGATGGCTTCGTACATGGCGGCATCCGCGTCGGTGGCAAGGAGGATGGGGACGACGGCGCGGGAGTGGAGGAGAGGGGAGCGGAGGCTCGGGGTGAGCGCGGAGAAGAGGAAGAGGCGGAGGCGGGACGCGGGCGGGAGCGCGGGGCAGAGGAGGGCGTCGGCGACGGAGTGCGGGGTGAGTCGGCGTGAGAGGAGGGAGAGGCAAGGGAAGAAGGAAGGGAGCGACGGCGGGAGCGTGGAGAGGAGCCCGTGGAGGACGTCGCCGGCTTCGAGCTCGGCGGCGAGGTGAGGGGCGGAGGTGTGGATAGGGGCGATGCCGGCGGGAGCGGGGTGGCTTAGTGGGAGGAGGGGGAGCGTGCCGCCGCCGCACATCTCATAAGGTCATCGAGGTGGATCGAGGCAGATGGAGGCGGATTGCGGCGGCGGCGCCGCCGCCGTTAGGAGTGGGAGAGGGTGGAGGCGGAGCACGGGGAGCGAAGGCTTCGCTGGATCAAGGGTGGAGGCGGAGCACGGGAGACAGGGAGGACCGGTCACCGGAGGAGGTAGCAGCCGCCGTGTACGGATGTTTTTGGGCAGTGAAGTGTGCATACTTTTTTTTTTTTTACAATACACTGTAAAACACGTCCGCGCTGTGCGTTTGCGACATGATTCTGATCACATGCCCAGACAAACTATCGGACGGACTCACTCGTGATCAGTTTTTTGCCTATTGCACGGCTCGTATTTTCCTCGGCTTCATGTCTCGCAGGCTGCGTGCCCCTCTGTACCCTAGCTGCTAGCTGTATGCCATCGCCCGTCCTATCGCTATTGTACGTACGCCAGCCATTCAACGACGATGAGCACAGCGCTGGCACGCCAAGGGCCAAGAAATAATCGTTGGTCTCCTCCCTCCCGACGCGACGGCCACATCCTTGAGGCCGGGGCCGCCGGGCATGGCGCACAACCGAGAGCACGTCGTACAGCATGTTCTCGGTGGCTGCCGTAAACTGGTGTATAGATGTATATACGATGGATTTGGATGGATGGATTTGGAGAAGGAACCGAGAACCGAACGAAAATATATATGTATATACGATGTTTGGATGGATGGATTTGGAGAAGGAACCGAGTAGCGAGCGAAAACGAAAATATATATGTATATACGATGTTTGGACGGGTGGATTTGGAGAAGGAACCGAGCAGCGAGCGAATATATATATATATATATATATAGAAAAATCTTTTCTACTCCCCTTGTAGTTACTCCCTGTCTAAATCACATACAACGTAGCTGCTCCTCCTAATCGCGCGTACTCTCCGTCCCACTAACGTTAACGACCGTGGCAGGATGCTTAGCGGGTTGAAAAATGCTAATCCGGTCCTCGATTGTATATATATTAGAAAATCTGGCTTCGTCCTCCGGAAACACAGATGCCGGCGGCGGCGGCCACAGCAACTTCCGTGTGGTGCTCATCGCGCCCACCCTCAATCCATCGGCGGCGGCCGTCCCCAACACCACCAGTGGAGGCAGCCTCGTGGCACACCAGCGGCGGCATCACGTCCTGATCCCAGCCGCGTCAGACGGCGATCCCTCCCGATCTCGACTTCACCAGGTTGTGGAACTACCCGAAGGGACATCACCTGGCATGTCTTCGTCACTTTATCGTTGTATATCTTTTTTTTGTCAGATGATGAGAGTATCGCTGATGTGGCTATTGGGCTTCTAGCGAGATCGATATCCTGGACCTGGTGTGGCGCCTAGAAGCTAGCATCCACGGCTGGAATATCCAGGCATAGTAATTTAGTATCTTTCTTTTTGTAGATCGATTTATTTATTCCGTCTCATTGCAGCATGAAGATCGAGAGAAGGTACATCTAGGCTCTGATGTGATGCCGTATATATGGATCTATTAAATCTGAATCGGAGCCAAGGTAATGATATCTATACACAGATCTATTCCTTATCACCTCTAAACCTCCATAATTTTATTAGGGTACTCTACTAATAATCCTGTTCATTCGCTTAATGCTATCATGGCGAGCAGGTGTGGTGAGTAGCACGCAAGTGCCATGGTTGCAGATCCTTACAAATCGTGATGAGTGCGTTGTATTATTCAGGACACCATTCTTTCGTGATTCACCTATACACGTTCAGGTACGGTTGCATCGATTATCACATCTCATCCCGGCGCTGCACTGCAAGCATGAATTAATTAATGTATGATGCTCATTCGTTCCTAACATATGCATCTGTTCCAGGCCCTCTATCTCAACATCTGTTTTCACGGCGTGCTACACCGGTGTCATGTGATTTCTGGTCACCGTATCGGTGGTTCGACGATGTTAGGACTAGCAAGAGCAAGATGGGCTAATTTTATTTAATTTAAATACTCTTCAGTATATACTAGTAGCTTCTTACAGTTTGGTTGTAGTAGATGCACTCCGATCACTATTTTATTCATATTTGGTTATTGCATTGAAAGTTTTTTTTGTTCTCTCGTATGTCTTTTAAAATTTGAAAGAAAAGTATAGTGGTACTTCATCCACAACTTTGTTGTATACAATATGATACTCAAATCTAAATTGTGTATGTGGTCATACTCACGTAGAAAACTTAAGTATACAGTAATACTCAAATCTAAATCGTGTATATGGTAATACTCACATCTAAAACTTGGTATATAATGATACTTAGACCTGAATTGTGTATCTGATCACAAGTATACACGCATACTACTACATTTATGTATATGGACATACTTCCAGACAAATACATGTGTACAAGTAAAAGTATGCATGTTACTACTATGTTATACAAGTATGCACTCATACTTCTAAAAACTTAGGTATATACACATACTAGTAGTATTTCTACTATACCCTCTAATTAATCAATATACTCTCTAATTTTAAAAAAGATGTACCATGAGCGTACAGCACTTGTTTTTAAAATATACCCAACCGGGGCAACCTTAAGTATGGTTTCATACTTCCTATAAATAAATATATGGACGTTTACATACTCATTAGAAACGTGTATGTACTCATACTCTAATTATATATGTATGTGTCACGTGGTAGGTATACGTACATACTAATTCAAGTGTGCTTCGAGAGTATCAAAAGAAAAGAGTCCTACGTCCTCCTACAGAATATTAAATGCCAACTACCGTTCCTGTATATACGCATGCGCTTCGGATATCTATGCATGCATACATGCAACGATTTTATCCAAACCGCGTTACCACCGCAAGCAGCCCTGACCGCGCAGGAGCAGCGTCTCCCGTTAGCTGGCCCCCAACGTCCGTTTACTTTGTGGTGGGAGTAACTGCTCCCGGGAGTAAAAAAACCTATATATATATATATATATATATATATATATATATATATATACACACACACGATGGATTTGTGTCGTAACCGAGAGGACTTCCACAATACCTACGTGAGCGGACTTCAAATGTATGGACTTGAATCGAACTCCAACTCCTATTGCCGATGGTAGGCAGGAAAAAGTGGTGTTTAGATATCTGTATTTCTAATTAAGAAAAAGCGTACACGGATACATACAAATACAGACATGTACGAACAGGATACGGAGACACCTGTCCAACCAGACATCACGAAGGACCCAAACAAACAAAAGAAAAACAACGATGCCCTTAGATCCTTCGCGAACCACCAAAGTCGACCACCTCGCCGCCGAAGAAGGAGCCGAGCATCACCATGAGCTGGAGAAGACCCATCGCACGTTGGCTTTGTCTGGAGTCGAAGTTTTACCTGAGCATTTGGTCTGAAGCAGCACGATGACAAGACCCGGAGCACGGAAATTTGGCCCAACCCAAACACGGCCTGCCACGGTTCGATTCGTGCTTGGGCCAGCCCGGTGCCCACTGTAGGCCGTGCTTGGGCTAACCCCAAGGCACGCGGGCCAGCACGGCACAGCCCAAAAATTAGGAGATGCCCGGTGGGGAAGCGCAGTCAGTCAGCCTAGCAATCACAAAAGCCCACCACTCCACCTTAACACTAACTTCACTATATGACACACAACTCCTCGACAGCCGCCGCACACACCGTACTCCTCCCCCACTCGCGCTCCTCGCGTTGCGAACAGCCTCCGAGCGCGCGGCTTCTGCACCACCGGTGATCACCTCCTCCTCCCCGCCCCACTCCTCGCCAGCTGCTGCCGCACCCCTCCTCTACCCCCGCATCGTTGGCATCAACTTTCTCCTCGGGCGTGCGGCCTTGCCTCGAGCGGCGGCCTTGCTAGCTCGCCCTCTCCGTCCAATCCTCCGTGACTTGCCTGCCCTCGCCTTGAGCCGCGTCGCACGCCCTTGCCGCGACGGCCTTGAGCTCCTGCCTCCTCAGCGACTACATCGACGTGGGCCTCGGGCTGGTCTGTTGTGCTATTGTGCCTCGTGCTTTTCGGGCTGGGCCGGCACGGAAATCGGCCCACGTGTCGTGCCTGGACAATCGGTGTTGCCACACTGTGATCAAACTCGTTGTTGCCACACTGTGATCAAACGTTGATCAGTCAAATGAACCAATGCCTTCTGATATGTACAAATAATGAACTCTACTAACTGAAGATAGTTGCGCCACTGTGATGAGAGGACATGACATCTGCTCAATGACCTTCTCCAAGCCGGCTAGGTGACAGTACTCATCAAGAGTAACAAGAAATCCACCGACAAAATAATCTTCAAGTGCCACTAGATGCTATCACTCAAGAAAATGCACTAAGATCACTCTCGATCTCACTTCAAATGTGCAATCAAGCAAGGAGATGAGAGGGAGGGTGTTTCTCAAGCTCAAAGGGATGGCAAAAAAGTCAAGAGAGTCACCCAAGAGCCGGCCATATTGCTTATATAGGGAGCCAGTGTCTCCACTAGACGTTACAGCCCGCGAGCATGCATTGGACGCTCAGCTTGGATGCATTGGAAGCGCTGCTCCCAGCGTTCGATGCCCCAGATGCTGCCGTGTCTCATTTTCATTTGACGTCGCCCTTGACCCACAACGCTCACATTTATTACACTGGAGGTTATTGTTGCA
>JADLZK010000268.1:0-176250 GCA_015847255.1 Hyparrhenia diplandra | reverse complement strand
AACTTAGTCTAGCTCAGCTACTAGAGGTTGTGGGTATACACCATAGCCTCCCTGGTTCAAGTCTATTTTACCTTGAACTTTGGTGCCTATTTTCTTTATTAATACAAAACTATAGTCTTTTTGTGAGTACCCATCGTCATAGAGTTTCACACTTTGTTCGTTTAGTAGTTCTTTTTTTTTTGAAAGCAATCGCTTAGTAGTTCTCAGTTTGACTAATACCTAGTTTTTTGGCAGAATTCTGTGCCTTCTTGGAGGGTACATTTTGATTGGAGCAGTTTACAGATATTATTTCCTTGGCATTCATTCTGTAGAGGTAAAGCTTGTCTTTCAAGAGTCCTCCGCCTCATTCGCTTTTATGTCAAATTATATGGAGTATGATGTTATTCGCTTGGTAAGGCTAGTTGTAACTCTTATGGTTTCTCGTTGATAAGCTCCGGTCCATAGCTTTAATCGCTAGAGTTCATGTAAACTCTCATTAGCCCAAATCCCACTTAACTGATAACTTTTATTAATGTTCCCAGCATTGGGAATGAGCTAAAAGAACCCAAAAAGGTTGGGTTGGACCGTTGGACCAACTCCTCAAGGCAGTATTTTAAAATAAATTTGGTGTGTAGTGGGGCCCAATGATGTTTAGAGACAACTTGCTCCTTCAAAATGTTGAATTGTACTCAAGTTTTACCAAAATCAGTCTGTGAGACCACAAGTTTAATCTCATAATGGATTTAATTCCAGCTTCGTGTTTCTTGAAGTATATGTAGCTGCAGTGAAAATATTTATTGCTTGTGGACAACAAGGTCCACCCGGCTATGAAATAACAGTTTTGACCATTCTACTTAGATTTCGTGGATTGCTAAAGAAATTGCATATAATTAAATTAAAAAGAAAGAACGAAAATTTATCAATAAATCAAATCAGCATTTTTTTAAAAATAAAAACTACAAGTGAATCATAGTGTGCCCTTTTAAACATTGAACATTCCCTTGAAATTGTGATATATGCGCTGATATTTCTACAAGCAGTTAACTTAGGAACCTGCTCCATCCATTACAATTCATCATGCTTTTGAACCAATTGTTGTCTTACTCACTTCTTGTATTGTAGGCCATTCCAAACCTGGAATTTTGGATTGGTTTGACCCAACAAATTAAGGTAACTTTAAGATTGTATATTTTCTTTTAAATGGTGCCTATTCTCTACTAGCAAGCTGTTGTATGCAAGTGGTTTCATTGCAAGGAGTAGTAACTTATACTTGTAAACAAGTTTCAACTCTAGCAGTAATATACCAAGGTAGTCAATACTGCAGAGTATGTAGTTACCCGCAGTTGGCCACTGGCCAATCACAATAAGAAACATGCTGTTTTATTTTCCTTTTGAAATGAAAAATATAGTTTTGCAGTTTACAGGTGTCTGTCAAAAATTTCTAGAGTTCCGCCATTCATCGAATGTATTGTTCATCCATCTGTCCAGACTGTCTTTGTTCCTGCAACAAGAAGACATGTAAGTTATAACAGAAACGGTCTACGCATCGAATGCCCCTGTATACCATTGAGAAGAAGGACACTCAAGAAATTTTATTGCCAGCCATACAGTTAAGCACATGTATGGACTGACATCAGGATGAATCTTTGCTCTTGCCAACACACAGGTACTGTCAATGAGTCATGTATCTTATCCCTAGTGTTAGTTTTGGGCAGTATCTAGTTGAACTTTCACTGAAAGCAAAAGTGGGCAAGTGATTGAAGCTACAATCTACAGGTTCATATATCACCTGTAATTAGGTTTCTTTTCTTTCTCTTACTTTTTTTTGGGGGTGACAGAATTAGTTGCTGGTCAACAATTATTTGCACCAAATGGAAAGTGTTGTTTAATGACCACCAGTGCACTATTATTATACAGATGCTATGATCACAATTTATTGTTTTGAAGTTTGAAATCGTTTTCTCTCAAACTTACGTAGTGTGTGCAGTCTGAAGTCTGTAGATATGGTTCCTGTACATAAATATTATTTCACCATGCAAGTAATAGTCAATCAAAATGTGGTGAGCTATTTATCTTGTGTCCTTTTCAGAACTGCATTTCCTTATAAAACTAATCCTCCATTTAAAAATATTAGTCCACCAGGCATAATAATAAATATAGTCATGCTTTAATCATGCTTTCCATAATCCACTGATCTATCTAAATAGTTACAAGTATGATACAATTCTGTAATATATTACACTATCACTCATTATTTTGCTTCCTAGGTATGCAAGTGGGACTTATATTGTGAAAGGGATGGAGTATCTGAATGCTATGCAACAAGAGTTGTGGTGAAATTTTTATAGTTTGAACATGTACCACCATCAACATCAAATGTGCCCTGAGGATGATGTACATTTCTGAAATCCTCACGTTCATCCTTTCAGCTATTTTTCCCCCAAATGCTGCAGCACAAACCTACACTGTTTAGAGGGTTGATACCATGCTTATCTAGATGCACATGTTATTATGCAAATGATTCGTTGGATTTTGAACCATGGAACAGACTTATTGGCACGTTTTGTTATGAATTTATCATAGCTTGCTGCTTGGGAACTCTTTTGCACAAAGATGATCTTGCAATCTGAATCATAGAATCTCTGTCAAATGAACTTGATGCTTGTGTTCCGGGTGTGGGCAAGAGAAGATATGTGAGACCTCCAATGGCTGATCTTCTGTTCTTTTGGCATTGGAAGGCTAGAAAATCTGTTCATGGAAGGCAGATGAATCACTCTCTTGTGAAAACGGTAATGAAAGCAATGCGATGTGACTTTATTGTGAGTAGAGGAACAAATTATCATTGGGGATGCTGGTAGTTTGCTTCATTTCTTGCCATTTTTTTATCTCAGAAAGTAATGTAACTGTTTTTCGTGAAATATGGCAAGAAGGAATCTTTCAAAACGTGGAGCTCATTTTTCTTGCAGAGATAAATATGCTTATTTCTGCAATCCCTCTCTTGTACGATCTTGGTGCATCAGTCATTTTCAGAATGTGAATCTCACATTAGAATTTAGAAGACAGCTTCACTTCACTGAAATAGAGTTTCTGTTGCGCAATTTTGCTGTTTACTGCTTTGATGCTGGAGTGGAACCATTCTAATATGATGGTGTAGTGGAAATGGCAACTTTGCTTGAAATTAACAGATTCCTTTTTGTTAATGATTGTAACTTTATGATGGTCACTTGTTTTGCTCTTGGAAGGTCAATTGTGAATTACATTGTGACCTTGCATCATGCAATTGAGTTTGACTGAGTGTTGACGTGGAGTTGCAATTGAAGTCATCATATGCTGATAGAGTCTGTCGCGGGCGTCGCGGCATAATACGATGCTATGTTGCAGATTCCACAGCAAAGGGGAAGGGAAAGAAAACAAAACTGATCCCGGATTATGTTTTGGTTATTTCTATCACGAAGCTGTAGATTATAATGACTTGTCGTCTTGTGTTTCCTTTATATTCTACTACTCCTGCTGCAGCGAATGGAGACGGCAAGGCTAAAGAAGTTGGAGACGGGGAGAACCCATTTTGAAAAATCAGACTGCTTCAGTGTTTGTAATGCGTGGCATCTCTGAACCGTTGTAGATAATGACCATATAATAAGCTCTTTACGGCTTTACTCCTTGTCAGGTTGAATATTCTGCCAAATAAAAAAAAAAGTTAAGGGTGTGTTCACTCCATGAAAAGTGAACCCAAAAAAAGTGTTAAAATTCTGATCACATCGATCTTTTGACGCATAAATAGAGTATTAAATATTTTTAAACAAAAAAACTAATTGCAGTTTTAATTGAAAAGTGCAAGGCTTAATCGCTTGAGCCTTGTTAGTCTATGGTTGGACAATAATTAACAAATACTCCCTCCATTCCAATTTATAAGACGTTTGACTTTTTCAAATTTAAGTTTGACTACTGCCTTATTCAAAATATTTGTGTAAATATTATAAAATTTAAGTCAATCATGAAGAAATTTTATTAATAAAAGCAAGCCATAACAAAAAAGATGTAATATTTTGCACAAAATTTTGAATAAGGCGAAAAACTGGTCAAACTTTGTGATTGAAAAAAAGTCAAACGCTTTATAATTTGGGATGGAGTTAGTACAAACTAATATTACAAAAAGATGTGACTTTTTCAAATATAGTAGCAAAATATTTCACCAACTAATATTCTGCTCGCTTTTGGAGAGTGGCTGTTGGTTGTACCAACTACCAGGCCCCTTTCAGAGCCACCGACCCACCATGTTGGAGTAGCATATATTTTTTTTCTCCCTCGTTCCTGGAGGAACATCCAATGAGTCTCACATATCAACAATCCAGGATGCATCATTAGCAAGTTGATAACAGTCGACTGTGTCACTTAACTTGAACTATATCTGACAGATCATGAAGTTGATGGTATGTGGATCCCTGAAAATTTGGTGCTGTTGACATGTGATCCTCGTGTTGGACTTGCCTTTCTCCTCGCCCCTTCTTCCAAGCGCACAACCGACGATATCATCACACGTACGAATGGCACTCACAAATTGGCTTCATCTTTCCAAAATAAAGAACTTGGTTAGCCAGGTCAAAGAGTCCAATAACACAGATAAATTAGTCGCCTTTTTTCTTGGAATCGATAAATTAGTCGCCTTTTTTTGGAATCGATAAATTAGTCGCCTTCACAAACAGAACTAGATCACGACTTGATCTCTGCAACAGAAACAAAACCAGCTTCGTCCTGCTTATAAACCAGATAATAATTTGTAAAAATTTCGAATAATTTAGTCCCAATTCGGCTTACACACAGCAAATCAAGTGAAGAAATACGTATAGAAATACCAATCCGATGGCCGGGACGTCGCTGTTCAGAGTCCGAAATACCCAGATCGCCCGAAACAAGAAAAACTCGGGGAAGAAACAGCGAAAGGAGGCCGGAACCGGAAGGATGCGGCGAGATCGATTTGACCACCACCTCCTCTTCCTCCCGGCCCCTTCCTCCTGAATGGCGACACCCTCCTTCCCCTCAAATCTGCTCTCCTCTTTATTTCCTTCTCCTCCTCGCGCGCCTGTGCTCCCCTCGAATCGTCTCGCTCCCAGCTCGCCGCTCAAAACCCTAGCCCTGACGCCGCAGCCGCCTTCCATGGCTGCGGATTTCCGCACCCCCGACCGCCTCCTGCCCGCCGCAGCTGAGGAGCCGACGACCCCGCAGGGCCACCCTCCCAATCCGGTGCTGAGCACCCCCGCCGTCCCCGACGCCACCCACGATGGCCTCCGCTTCTGGCAGTACATGCTCGCCGGCTCCGTCGCCGGCGTCGTCGAGCACACGGCGATGTTCCCCGTCGACACCATCAAGACCCACATGCAGGCCAGCATGCCGCCCTGCCGACCGGCCTTGTCTCTGAGGGCGGCCCTGCGCAACGCCGTGGCCAGCGAGGGCGGCGCGCTCTCCCTCTACCGAGGACTCCCCGCCATGGCGCTCGGTGCGGGCCCCGCCCACGCCGTCTACTTCTCCGTCTACGAGTTCGCCAAGTCGGCCCTCACCGACCGCCTCGGCCCCAACAACCCCGCCGCGCACGCCGCCTCCGGGGTCATCGCCACCGTCGCCAGCGACGCGGTCTTCACGCCTATGGACACCGTCAAGCAGCGGCTGCAGCTCACCAGCAGCCCCTACACGGGCGTAGGGCACTGCATCCGCACCGTGCTGCGCGACGAGGGGCCTGGCGCCTTCTTCGTTTCCTACCGGACAACCGTGGTCATGAACGCACCCTACACCGCCGTCCACTTTGCCACCTACGAGGCAGCCAAGCGGGTGCTCGGGGACATGGCCGCCGAGGAGGAATCCCTCGCCGTACACGCCACTGCTGGGGCCGCAGCAGGGGCACTTGCCGCGGCGGTCACCACGCCTCTCGATGTTGTCAAGACGCAGCTACAGTGCCAGGTGAAGATCTAGTGTACTTATTTGCAATCTGACCAAAGCTCGCTCTGATGTTTTATGCTCTGCAACAATATTAGAGCTGATTTGAGTGATTTCTGATGGCTTGCCCACAAAAAAGAGGGATCTCTTATAGGATCTAGTTATCCTATTCATCTCCAAGATTATTGGAAACAATTGTGCATTGAAGTTTGTAGCCTTTTGTGTTCCTTTGACCTGCTAGTGGTGATCACTGCTCTAAGGATGCCCGGTGCCACTACTGTGGAAGCCTAGTGACATAGTAACAAAACCTTTTTAGTTTTGCCACCACTGAACAGTGAGATGTAAGTATGAGGGCCTGTTTGGAATGCAGGAATTTCACAGAAATCAGTTCAGTTTCACGGGAAAACATAGTATTCAGAGGGGGAAATGCCAGTGTTCCAAATGTGGTCTGAGCCACATGTCCGTATAAGAACTAGATTCATGTTGTGTCAATTTTGGATATAAGAATGAAGAGAAATCAATGCCAAAGCAATAGGTATAATTGTTTGACGCTTTATAGATGATATAGCACATGCCAATAGGTAACCTGCAAATTTGTGCTGAAAATCAAAGTGGAAATTCCTAGAAATCATTAACCACACACATCAGCAACTTTGTAGTTCAAGCCCTTCAAATATGTTTTACTAACTTGTCTATCACATATTGAGTTTATACTTAACATGACATCAAATTAGAATTTAGATTGCCGTTTCCACCATGTGTGTTCTCTGTCTAGTCTACTCCTTTGTTTGTTTGTGCCCTGGTCCTGATGAAATATGTTGTTTCACAGTCCTATCATTTGCATTGTGTGTTTGAAGAAGTTTAAATGTTATGATTGCGTGGTTATATTTAAGTTAAACATAATATTTTTTGCTGAATATTGCATGCTTTCCTTGACTTATTTGTGTTTCTCTTTTCGCTAGCGTGCATGATCTACATTGATTCCACTAACTTAAACATGATATAAGAAAAAGAAACAAATGGATATACATGAAAGGAACATGGACACAGCCTGGAAAGGTGTTTCCTGTAACATAAACCAGTGTGACCTTGCTTGAATATTGTTTTAACTGCTTTTCTTTACTTTGAATTGCATACCACAATTCTAGTGTTTCCTATTCTATTGGAAGTTATTAAGTCAAATGCACCATTAAGTGAATCACAAAAACTTTCTTTGTTTGGGTGCAAATCAATATGAAAGACACAGCTGGCAAGATAAATAATTTCCTGACAGATTAAGAAATGCTGGCAAAGGACGTATTTAACCTAATCTTCTTTCCTTTCCCTTTCCTGGGATATCTGTTGGATTTGATAGTTGTCGTTTGCACGCCCGTGTTTACCTTCCGCATTAGGGCTCCTTTGGATGCTAAAAGCGGCGGGCGTGGAGCAAATGGTAGGGGAGCAATTTTGGTTTACAAAAAGACAAGTGATATGTAGCTATCATAATCAATGTAGTGGGCTGGTGCATGTATGTGGGTGGATCAAATGGTGCTTGAGTCTTCACTCTGGGCTGGTGCTGTGCTGCTGGTATTTTAAGTCGTGAAGACTGAGAAACTCATTGGGCCATGAAAAATTGTCTGGGCCAAGGGGACGGAGCCCAGTTTTGCTTCCACTGGGCTCTGCCCCTGGATGCTAAGGGACCAAAGCCACATGGAACAAAATTACAAAATTTCTTTGGGTACCAAAGCCACGTGGAACAAAAATTACAAAATTTCTTTGGGTATTTTGTCTTGTCATTTGGGAATAAGTGAAGAGAAATTGCTTCACCCAGACCTTGCAATTGCTTGAAATCGTTTTGGTCTTCGATGCTTCACCCAGCCCTGAAGACCATGGACATAGAAACTGACACATGTTTGCAAGGAAGTGGCCAAGATGAGAAGTGGCAAGGTTGTCAGAGCAATCGGCTCGCCAACATGGAGGCGGAGGCTGTGATGCGGTCTCAAGATAAATTAAGTAGATGGGAGTGAAGGTGAAGGGGTACTTGGTGGGGCAGCAAATCACTGGGCCGCAACAGCCGCGTGGAATTAGTGGGGATCCCATGGGGTTTGAGATGCCCAAAGGAGCCCTTAGGAGGTAGTGTCCCATGTTTTTGTAGACTGTTTTTAAGAAAAACTTAAAACTCTAAAAGTTACTTATTTTGGGATGGGAGGGAGTAAATTCTGTTTTACCGTGGATGGTTTCTATAAGTTTTTTTATCTTTGTGAAGTTGATTCTATCAACCTGCTTTCAGTTTTATCAAGATAGTAACACTTCGTTTTGGTGATCAGGGTGTGTGTGGCTGTGAGCGCTTTTCAAGCAGCTCAATCGGTGATGTGTTCAGGACAATCATAAAGCGAGATGGTTATTCGGACTCATGAGGGGATGGAAGCCAAGAATGCTGTTCCATGCACCTGCAGCTGCAATATGTTGGTCTACATATGAGGCCTCAAAGTCATTTTTCGAAAGGTTCAACGAGCAAAGGCGAAATAGTCTGGGCATTTCTGTAAGCCCCATGTATTTTTTCCTGAAGTCATTGTACTTCTATACAGAAGCATACTCGCTCAGCTGACACAAAGACGCAGCTCCAGGAACCAGGATGCATTTGTTGTGATGTTGTGCACAAGAGCTATCACGGGGAATTGTGATGTGGCACATCAATATCTGTCTAACGAAGATCTGTCTGTACCCTGTTTTTTTTCCAGATTTGTGTACTATTTTTTCTAGCCTCGGGGTGAGGAAATAATAGAAGAGAATACTTTTTTTCCATGTGTTGATCAGAATTGCTTATCTGCATTGTTGTATGACCCCAGATTTTGTTTTATAATGCAAAGGCTTTGGTTTCGTTCAACATGGTTGGAAATATGTTAAATGTTTATTTCTGTGGCTGGAATGGACAGTAACGAATTGTATAACTGGATCTTAGCATGAACTGCTTTGGCCCTGCAGAACTCGTATTGAAACGCTTGATATATTAGAGAGACATGATTTAAAGGGTCTAATTACCCATAAAGCACAACAGCACCAGTGGTCTAGTGGTAGAATAGTACCCTGCCACGGTACAGACCCGGGTTCGATTCCCGGCTGGTGCATTTTTTTTATCTTACAGAAGAATTTTTTTCTTAACTAAAACTGTCAGCATCTCCTTCAGTTCACCGCGTCTGGAGCAGCAGCTTCTCGGTGAAGTTGTTTCTCATGTATTCTTTTGACATTGTTTCACATCTAATCCCTCTTTCGATAAACTGCCAGACACAAAATCAGACAGACCGTTTGAACTGCCTTGAGCTCTGCTTGGGCCATTTTGTACTCAAAATCTGACAGACACGAGGCATATGTATGACATATACAGAGTACATATTCTGAATCCTTCCAGGTCACAAAACACACAATTACACTGGACGCAAATCTCAGCTAGCTAAATGACTCTAGAATTTATTCCTGCAAGCAAAGCAACCATCGCAGATTCGCAGCGCGCAGATAAGCAAGATGAAGCTCGTCCATCTCATCGTGCAGCAAGAAATTACTAGATGCAGCTCGTCCATCCATGCGAAGTTAAGCTAGAACTCGTCGACGGCGATGCCGCCCCTGACGACCTCGTAGGCGTCCCGGCTACGTGACCTCTTGATCCCCGCGGTGAAGTGGACCTTGGCGGCGTCGGCCTTGACGGCGGTGACCCTGGCCCAGACGAGCACCTTGGTCTTGATCCCTCCACCTCCGTGAGGCGGCCCTCGCCGAGCGTGCCGGACACCGTGGCGTCGAACCGCAGCTCGGAGCCGTCGCGGTACCCGACCTCGCAGGGGACGGGATGTACACCGTCAGGCGCCGCGTCTCCGGCGCCAGCTCGTAGTTGGTCGCCTCCCGCGGGAACAGGCCCACGGGGAGGCCGTGCTCCTTGAGCACCTCCGCAAGCGGCTTCTGCATCTTGCCTTTCAGCTTGTTCACCAGCCATTTCGCACCGTCCCCGACGCTGGTCGACAGCGACTGCAGTAGCAAGGAACATCTATCAGAAATTTAACCAGAAGGTGTGTGGGACTTGCTTGAGCTCAACGACGCTAGGACGAAACAGAAATTTAACCAGACATGAGCTTCAACGACAGAAAGAGTAGGGATAGGATGGTTTTGTCTCACGGACATCGAGGTCGTCGCCGGCCGAGGAGATCTCCTTGTTGGCCCTCTGCCCGAGCCAGTAAGCGCCCACCTTGTTCATGATCTCGTCCATCTCTTGTTTCTCTCCTGTCTTCTCAAACAAACTGGCGAGCGGCCACGGGCGGCGATCTCTCTGCTGCTCCTTCCTGCGTGCGATCTCTTTGCTCTGATTCTAGGTTTACTTCTTTGCTACGCGGAGATGAAGAAGAAGAAAGGAATCGTGTCCTGGTTCACCAGGTCGCCCGTTGGACGCGACCCGATCAAAAGCCAGAAGCGGCGAGGAAGATGTGTCCTCCTCTCCTCCACTGCCGAGCGAAAGCGACGGCTCTTTCCTCTTTAGCAAATGGTTTCGTTAGTCGTCGGCTCGACACGGCTGCGCGTATGGAAAAAATTGGCAGCTGACGATGGACATGCGTGTCGCCTCTTGACATCCAGAAACCTCGGGGCGTGTTACCTGCCGCCCACCTTGGAGGTGGGCGGCCCAAGTGGCGGCCTGCCCGGCCCGCTTACTGTCTTCCTCCTCCAGTGGCCTCGCCCCGCCGCCACCCGGCGAAGCCTTCCAGCGCCGGCGGCAAAGAGTCCCCTCCCTCCTTTCTTCTACGCCGAAACCCTAACCCTAAAGCTCCGGCTACGGCGAGCTCCAGCCCGGCTCTTCTTCTCCAAATCGGCTCGGCCTTCATCTCCGGCTCCGGCCACCTCCGGCTCCCCGCCTACCCATACCCAGCCGAATGGGGCTTTCCTCGCCCGGAGCTCGGCTGCGCCCCGGCCGCCAATCACGGCCGAAGCCGAAGGCCGCCACAGGTCGACGGCCGGTCGCGCCACGGGCCGGGCGCTTCTATGGCCGGGAGGAAAGGAGGGGAGGGGAGGTAGCCGGAGGCGGGCGTGCTTCGACCCTAAAGCGACGGCGGCGGCGGCTAAAGCCATGGCGAGGTGGCGGCGACGACGACGGGCGCCCCATCGATGACCGCTGACGAAGACGACCGGACGCCGACGCGACGGCAGGCTTGGGCTGGGCCGCCCGCTAAGACCTGGTCGGCGCCGACGTTAACATCAGCCAGAAACCTCCGCCTGATGCCATTCCAGTCAAATTATTTTTTTAAAAAAATGCCATGGCAGTCAAACGAAAGGTCTTTCCGTGGTACAGTTGGGCCAGAATTATATGGGCCAAAGATGCACAAGCTTAACACACCTCTCAGGCTGGGCCACAAAATAGGCTTCTCAATCAAATACTCGGCCCGTCTCACGTTGTGGCATTCCACCCAGCCTGGTCGGCCCAGTCCCCGGGGCTAGGGTTTTAACGGAGCGTATAAGAGCTCCTACCCGAGCAGCCACCCACGCCTCCTGCAAACCCTAGCGCCGGCGCCTCCACTTCGCTTCCTCACCCAATCTCCTCCCGCTCAGGTATCCCCATCTCCGCCCCTAGAGTCCACCATCGATCTGGCGCCGCGTTCTCTGATTGTTATCTCCCTCTGCGCTGGTTGCTGATCCGCGCTCTGCTTTTCCGAATCTCCTCCTTGGTGCAGGGTCCGGCGGCGGCGAAGGGAAGGCAAGATGTACACCGCCAGGAAGAAGATCCAGAAGGACAAGGGCCTTGAGCCCTCCGAGTTCGAGGACTCCGTTGCCCAGGTGAGCACAGCGCCAATCGCTCTCCCGCTATTGCGTTTTGTTTCTTCGAACTACTGTGTTGTTTTGCCCATGTGTCGCGGCTGTGATGTGCCTTCGGCTGGTTTTGTTGGTACCTGCAGGCTTTCTTCGACCTGGAGAACGGCAACCAGGAGCTCAAGAGCGACCTCAAGGACCTGTACATCAACGGTGCTATGTAAGATTACCGTTTCCTATTGTCGCCTGTTGAGATGTAGTAGCATGTGGTTTTGGTTGTGACATTTGGTGACGATGCTTGTTGCGTCTTTGCAGCCAGATGGATGTTGCCGGGAGCAGGAAGGCTGTTGTGATCCACGTCCCATACCGCCTGCGCAAGGCCTTCAGGAAGATCCATGTCAGGCTCGTCAGGGGAGCTGGAGAAGAAATTCAGCGGCAAGGTGAATTTCTCGTTTTGGTTTTCTACTGTTGTGCTTATAGTTTATTTATAACATAATTGTAGCTACTGCATAAGCTTGGACGTGGTAATGGATTTAGATGTCATATGGGATTCCATTCATGTTGTACCTCATGTTGATTATAGTGTTACGAGATTTAGCACCAAAGTGACCATCCTATTGCAATTCTATTATTCTTGCATAAAACTTGCTGTCATGATCAGCAAAGTTGTTGTCACTGCTGATTATTAGTATTGCTGTATTCATGTGCGTAGTCGTTCCCTTTGACCCATTTCAATGTTTGAATTATTACTTGATGAAATGAGCAGAAGCTTCTGACCCACCAATTTGTAGTTTTATTAAATGTTTTTTCCTACATTTCTACTTACCAATCAATATTGTCCACCCTCGGCTCATTTCAATGTTTGAATTATTACATACTTGCTAGCGCTTCTGCACTTGCTTGGTGTTTGTGTGATGTAGATATATTTTTTTTGTTGTCATCAAATGCACAATGTATACTGTTTGTTATTATTGTGATTCTTGTACCATACCATAAGAATAGAACCTTGGCTAAAGAATCTTGTTTGGTCTACAATATTAGAATCACTTGTAATACTTTACTTGGCACAGGATGTGGTGGTGGTCGCCACAAGGAGGATTGTGAGGCCGCCCAAGAAGGGTTCAGCTGTTCAGCGCCCTCGCACCAGGACTCTTACTGCTGTTCATGATGGCATCTTGGAGGATGTTGTCTACCCAGCTGAGATTGTGGGGAAGCGTGTCAGATACCGTCTGGATGGTGCTAAGATCATCAAGGTAGATGCTTCCATCCTGGTTCAGATTATTATCTTCATGTGCTATTTTTGCGTTGTACATAAACATCTCTTCAGACAATTGTATTCAGTTGTACAAAAATATTTTATTTGTATTGGCTTATTTAGATTACAATTGCAGCAAGTACTGAACCTTTTTTGTGTTGGCATTCAGATCTTCTTGGACCCGAAGGAGAGGAACAACACAGAATACAAGCTGGAGACCTACACTGCTGTCTACCGCAGGCTGTGTGGGAAAGACGTGGTCTTTGAGTACCCTATGACGAAAAATGCATAAAGATGATGCCCTGGACATCTCCATTTCATTTCGTTGAATCTGGATGTTTTATTGGGGTCTCAACTAGTTTGCTCCCTATGTACTTCAAAAATCATAGTTTTGATGCCAAAGTTGTTGCCTAGGAATTTGGTACTCGGGAATTGGCAGTGGACGTGAACAATGTTAAGTTTTGAGCATTTAAATTAAACCTTTGTCCTGTTAACTTGTTGCGACTTGTTATTTGAATGGTTATCATCAAATTGTGAATGGCAACTGGAGATTTTTCTTGGATTATGTCAAAGGTTACCAACATTGATCTCCTTTGATGATCCACAAGAAACTTCTGTTACCCAAAGTAATGTATGAAAGAAGACATCCAACTGCGTGAGACATGTGAGAACATTACTATTGATCCTATCATTGGCTATAAGGAACATATTGGCTAAAGGACTTATGCAGATTTGCATCCAAATGGGGTATTTGAGGGTGACGAGTGCAAACACTCTCGAGTACTATTGGGAAATTATAATGCAGCGTAACAAAAATATTTTTCGTTTGTGGAGAGCATAATGATATTTTGAATTGACTTTACAAACAGCATATGCGTCGAAGCGCAAGGCATTTGCTTATGGTGACATTGTCACCAACTTTATGTAACTGGAAAATTACAAAAATGACTTAGGGCAACCATGTAGCTTCCGCAAAACCCCTCTTGTGATGGTTTAAGATGGGGAAGTGACAAGACTCCTGATTCAACGATGCCAAGGAGAAGAAAAGGCCAATTGGTAGAAAGCAGGCGAAGGAGAAAATGAAGAGCGGAGTGTATGATGGACCGTACAAAGAGGTCCTTGAAAACATCATTTTTGGAGAAATAAAAAGTAAGGGAAGAGATGGGAGGGGAGCGAGATGTACAAGAGCTCAAGGTCTCACAGGAGGAGCGCAAGATGGATGCAGGTCAAAACAAGGCCGACATTGCGGGTGACGTGGGAGCAAACAAGGCTCATATTCTCACATCAACACTCTAGGACCGGATATGGAAGCATATATGGTTGCAATGAGGGCTAAGCGATGGCGTTATTCAACAATTTCGGTGGATCAAAGTGGTGCAATTGGTGAAGGTAGAGAGGCTATAGCAGTGCTGCAGTGGTGATAGCAATGAAGGGAACGTTCCTATATTTCATATTTGAACTTTAACAAGGTTAACTTAAACAATGTGATGGGACAAACTACGTGGTCTATTTTAAATTTAAAATTGAAACTTAAATTTGTATATTTGAGTAGTAACATTATTGGAGGAATTTATGTTGAATGGAATAGATAGAATGCACATATATAATGAGAAAAGAGAAAAATATGGAATATGAGCCCTGATTTAGAGGCTGTTTCTGAGACCACTGCTAGAATTGCTCTAAGCGTGCTAGAATTGCTCTAAGCGTGCTAACCGCCAATGCGGTATGCCCAGGGAAGAACAGAAAAGAATCGGGGATGCATCAAGAGAACGCAACGACATTGAATCTGGACACAACTTCACCAAACGCATGTGCTTGTTATTCAAATATTGTGAAAACTACACTGTTTATATAATCATTAGACCAGACGAGTTTTAAGTGTCAATTTTACATCAAGATCAAAATTCAACCATGAAGGTAAAAACAAAAAACAAAAAACCGCTAACTCTATGAGTGGAAACTTCGTTCCACAATAATGTCTGTAGGTTCATATTCACCCCCCTGACGAGGAGGCAAATCCTCTGTTGTGTAACTTAGTTCCATCAAGAGTTCTTCTGATCCCTGAACTTCAAGCCCCGATGTTCTCAATGCTAGCGCCTTTGTTGATTCTCTTGAGAATACCTGCTATAACCTGGATGCCAGAAAAAAAAAAGGGATAATTCAAGACCATTACTAGTGAGTTTGGTTATTAAGAATTCTTCAAGCTTATATACTATAACTTGGAAACCTCACTGTATAAAGAAACATGTTATGTACCACAACGTCTATAAGCGCAAGAACAAGGCCAAAGTAAGTGGCTGATCCAGAACGTGCCAAGTCAAGGAGCATGCACGGTGCAAGGCCGTGCACAGGAGGTCATCAAGGGGGTCAGCCGATCCTAGGAATAAGGAGATTTATTAGTTCTATTTTGTTATTTCAATTGGTTGGTTTACCTTAAACATAGCTAAAAGTTGTTAGAGAAGTCCTTCATGTACTGAACTCGGGTGAATGAGAAAATCAGCCAGAGATTGAGTTTAATCTCTCTTGCTCCTGGCCCTAGTTACTGTTCATCGTCATCTCGTTTTCGTTCGTGCATTCTTCCCTGACGCCGAGCACGGCGTCCCCTCCTCGCCACCGAGGTTACAAGCCTCGACCTCCCATCCACCACGACTACCCTCTTCGCAATCTATCTAGCCGTAACAAAACATTACTAAACAATAGATAAAATCACAAACAGGAAACCAATCACTTACCTTTCCTGGTCCGAGTTCATAACTTTTCTCAAGCCCCTTGCCCATAAGAGTCTTAACAGTGGTTTCCCATTGCACTGGAGAGGTTACCTGTTGTGCAGGTAGGTCAGAGCCATGCAACCGTCAGAAATCACTTCAAGGTCAGAGACCTGCAGTATGAACTCATGTTTGGTATAGAACTCACCTGCTTCGCTAAAATCTGCTTGATGGTGTCAGGATCTGAGTGGGGCTGCGATCAACATTGGAGATGACCGGGATTCTAGGTGTTCTAATCTCAGTGGCAGCCAACGCAGATTCCAACCTTGAAACAGCTGGTTGCATGAAGCTAGTATGGAAAGCACCAGCAACAGCTAGACGAACCTGGAAATACAATGGTTAAGCATGTCAATTCTTTTGGTATATGATTGAAACAAAAACGAGAATGGGAGACAGAATCACAGTGCTTAACCATATAAAACTATAGATATTTCAAGAAAATATGATTCATGCAAAACAATTTTGGAACACTAACCGTCATTCTGGCCTTGAAGGACTTTGCTTTGGCTTCAACTACTTCAATACCTTTTACACCACCAGAAACTGCATAATTCCCCTGCAATGTATTTTTATGTACTTCATGTCATATCAATCAAGAGCCAACATAGGAGGTTACCGACAGCATCAGATAAAACACTTACAGGGCAAAGAAAGTTTGCTATCTGAACTCTTTCATTCTCATCTACTTCCTCATTGGCAGCATCACATAATTCTTGCACCTTTTCTGAATCCAGACCAATCACACTAACCATCCCACTATTGGCAGCATCTGAAGCATCCTACACAGATAATGAACATTAGATATCAATCTACAAAATAAAAAAAAAAAACAATCTACTAGCATTACTGTAGACTATATCCACCATAGATAATGAACATTAGAATTGAATCTACAAAATCAAACAAATTATCTATTAGTGTTTCTGTAGAACCTGCATAGCTTCTCCTCTTAGCTTGACAAGCTTCAGTCCATCCTCGAAGCTGCAAGGTGATATAGGATGTGTTAGTGTGCATAGTTGATATACTATCAAATGATCAAATCCAAGTTACAGCTGCAAAAGTAAGCCTATCATGTACACTTTGTGCATGCCATGATGGACATGGTTTGACATAACAAACGGGTGTTTCTGAATAGAACAAAAGGAGCACCTAAAAGCACTGGCAAATGCAAGAGCGGTATATTCTCCCAAACTGAGACCACATGTAACATCTACGGAGTTAATCACATCTTGGCCTCCATCGGCGTGCCACGTAGTACCTCTACGGCTGCAAGGCTGGTAACATATATAGCCGGCTGCAAAAGAACTTATTCAGCAGGCAGAACATAGAATTGACAAGACTGCAAAAATACTGTAATTCAGAGGAATAATCCTATGCAGTCTTAGATGCTTAACAAAAACCTTTTTCTTCACTAACCATAACACCAGATGCTTCAAAAGTGGATAAGATGCTTAAGTTAGCACCAATGTTTAATGTGTGTTAACAAGGATGTTAAACCTACCTAAGCAAACAGATGCTCACTGGTTTGACAACATTCTCTCTTCTTAAGCATATGTTTAAGTATCTTGCATAGTACATGCCCTTACACATACAAATATGCAATATATCATATTTAAAACAAAACTAACAAAATAATTTCTGGGGATCCTGCCCACAATTGCAATCTTCAAAATGCAAGTATTGGTAACCAAACCAGAGGGGGGGTACCGCTTAAGAACGGCAGAATAGAGCATCTCCAATAATTCCTAAAAATGGTGAACCGAGTTTTCCAAGTTGCTAAAAAGAAGTAGGGGGGGCATTTTTGTTGCCTTTCTCCAACCATTTCCAATCTCACACTTAAAGGTAGAAGGTAATTTTGCATCAGGAATCCAGGATTATTTCAGCCACTTTTTTATACTTTCTTTCTCTCTTGTAAATTTGCATTAGGAAACCTGTTCTTTCTCCTTCTCCCGATATCCTGCCAGCTCGGATTGGCTGATGGATATATGCACGTGTATATTTCCACATCGATTGGGAATTGAGATGAGTTGTTGGAGACAGGGTGTTTTGAATTTTGCCAAAAAATCAAGATTCAGAGTGCATTTTAGAAACTCTTGTAGACGCTCTTAGAATCTGGAATTTCCAAGACAAACATATAAACTACAAACTACATCATATAGATCAGGAAACTTAATTTGTTGGGGCGCATTTAGCAGGACCAAATAAGTTGCATGGAAAATAAAATGAATTAACTATGCATGGCAGCACTTGTGCAAATTACTTGGGACTCTGAAATCCACATACCTGACTGATCACTGTTGAGTCAAGCTTTTCTTTTGGCCCATTGGTGCAAATATCGAGCAAATCATATCTATATTAACCAGTAGAAAGGAAAGAGTTAGCATAAGCACTATAATCATTTTCCTTGGAAGGTGAGCGATTGAGCGTTTGTTGACTATAAATAAGTACTGCAAGCGTGGGACAAAGAAAGAAAATGCGTAGATACTATCAGAGGTTTGGAGATACCCAAGGATTTCATTTGCCTGGTTGAACAATTTGGTAGCTGCTGGAACACTCTGGGCTTCTGCCCCATTCCAACGGTTTGGGCTCCCTGAAATCATAGCATCCAGCAATAAACGGACAGGGGAATAGGAGATAGGCATGATGGTGTCGGCATGAATCAAAGGTAGTACTATTTATTTTTTTTGGAGAACGGTGGAGATATTTATTTATTTACAGCAGCACTAAAGCAAAGCAACAAACTATAAATCAACAGAAACTTGTGTGACCAAATTTTGATGTACGTTTACTGAAACGTGCAAAAAGGTGACCATTCATTGCCCGGCTTCAATTCCGAAGTTAAGACATTCTACTTGCATAAACCATCGTATAGTGATGACCATTCACAGAATTTACTCATACGCGCGTGCACACGGCCCGCAACTTGAAAAAGAGGGCCTCACACCCACCGTACCTGGCCGGGGAAGAGGAAAGCGGTGGTGGGCTTATAGTCGGCGAAGAGCGCGTCGGCGCCCACTGCAACCTCGGAGCCGAGCGACACCCCTGGCCGACGCATACCTAGATCTGGACGACAGCGCCACCCTCGCGGTCGCCGGCGCGGCAGCCTGGGCCGGGCGCCCCGCGAGCGGGGCCGGCGCGGAGGGCCTGAGGATGGCGAGCGTGGAGGCCATTGGGGAGCCCGGAGGTAGGCGGAGGCGGCGAGGCAGCGGGAGGCGCGAGGGGGCGAAGAGCATGCGAGTGCCAAGCTTTGTACTAACTGTGTACAGGTGGGGGAAGATGGCTGTGGCTGTCCGTCCAGTAGGCAGGGGAGGGCCGGCGGAGCTCACGAGGACGGACGAGGAGAGCGAGGACGACGGCGGTGTGCTGGCTGCTGAGACGAGTTCCGCGAGGCAGGCCGAGAAAATGGTTGACGTCCAGGCAAGACGGGCTACTGGGCTCTGGTTCTTTGTGGGCTGAGATCTTTCTCTCGCTCTGGATTTGAGGTACCTACCTGGGCTTTCTAAGGCTCGAGTTTAGGTACTTAGTGGGCTTGTTTGTTGGGTCATAGACGGCCGTCCCTTGAAGTTTTTTTTTAATAAAAGCGGGTACTTCCAAGTTCCATTACTCATCTGCTGAAGCATCAAATTCATCAGATGAGTAGAGAGTTTGTTTTACCATTAAAAGCATCGTCGAACACAAGAGGCATGTCTGCTCCCGCAATCTCACACCGTCACACGTATTGTAACGTAGAGGAAGAGAGGGTGCAGCTGCGCTCCCATCGGCCACCAACAACTGCGCCCTCCATTTGCCATTGCCATTTGCCAGCACGGATCGCTGGGTTCAGAGACCGGGCGGCCGGCGGTTCGTGGGCGCGACAAAGACGACGGCGAAAGCGGAAAAGGTATAAGTGAAGATGAAGAAGCAACGTACGCTTTGGAATAAACGGTGCGGCTAAAATAGAGATGGCAACAGCCCCAAGTTGCAGACGGCGCGCGCTGCTTTTGCCGTGCAGTGCGTGCATGTTGAATTGTTGATGCAGAGTCACAGGCACCTGCTATCACTTCAATTTTTCCTCGGCAGAAGCTTTTCATTTATATTTGCTCCAAAAAAACGGTTAGGAATTGAAGCAAGCAACGTTTTCCAAAGCAGCGTGCAAGTTCTTATCCTATCACTTGTCCTTTGCCAAGTGCTTTTTATCTTGAGAAAGAGGTTCATGATCGACACGCCACGTTTTTTTTTGCGTGGGGAAATAAGCTTCCACGATTCATGCAGAGGCATTCGCCGGCAGCCATGAACAGGCGGGTACTGCGACGAGCACGAGTGGCCGTGTGCCTGCTCGGTGTGGCCTAGCCAGGGGATTTACCGTCGCCGTGTGGCCTGCTCGGTGCGGGTACAGCAGCTGCGTGGTGTTACTGCGACGTGCAGATTCTAACTATGCTATTTTGTATTATTCAGCCTAACTATACGATAATAATAAAATCATTTTTGTATTTATGGATTTACTGTTTCACCCTTGATTAAAAAAAACTACGAAAATAGAATTACCATCCATTTATTTGGAGTCCTAGACTCCTAACTACTAATCCCTTAATTTTGGAGACCATAGAAGGCTGACCATAGACACTTAATTGCCTCCCATCGCCCTCATGTGGTCTTACGCTTTTCTAGCCATCGATCACACCGCTAACTGTCGATATTCTACCCAAGCATTGTAAAAATTACCATCCATTTATTTGGAGTCCTAGACTCCTAACTACTAATCCCTTAATTTTAGAGACCATAGGAGGCTGACCATAGACACTTAATTAATCTCTTAATTTTGGAGACCATAGGAGGCTGACCATAGACACTTAATTGCCTCCCATCGCCCTCCTGTGGTCTTCTGCTTTTCTAGCCATCAGATCGATCACTGTCAATTGTCGATATTCTACCCAAGCATTGTAAAAAAGTCTTTAATCCTTTGGTTATTCTGAGGTTCTCTCTACATGGCTAGCTTGTGACAATTTGTAGTCGCGAAGAGTAGTCGCGCGAAGAGGTTTAATTAGGAAATGTGATTATTGAATTGATTGTATTATTTTTGGAAGTAAGGATGCTTATTTAACATTTGGCACTTTGAAATTATTGCGCGAGTTAATTAAGTGTAGGTAATGGTTAGCTCTTCTGATTAGGTCAAATTGTGCTTAACATGTACTAGTACGGGTTTTTTTTACCTCTAATATGAAATAAGACTTCTCCATGGTCCATCTTTGTTGCCGATCATCCCCATTACTTAAATCGATCCAAAACGTTGTGGGAAGTTATAACAATGAGATATAATAATCCCATGACAGATCTTGCCATCCATTGATCATAGAATCGTATACTCACACTCAACCTTTTGGGCTCGAAATGAATTTCAAAACAAATAGTAGTAAACATGCGTAGTCTTTGTAGCTACATGCAGTGACGCCTTTTTAATCTTCTTTGCCATATTTAAACTTCTCGGAGCACTTTTCCGGTTTCCCCTGCTTATAACTTGTTTGTACTCTATATGTTTTGGTATAAGATTCGAAGTTGCCGGCCAGAGGCCAATTTGGTACGGTACATATTTTGAATATAATGGGGACGGATAGTTTGCCAATGCCGGCCATTGACATGCGTTACGTACAACTCTTTGGCATTTTATTGACTTCGATTCGAAAGGTGTGGCTCGATCAGAAAGGAGCAACTGCTTACTAGATCTATATGCTTAGCACTTGTTCCACAGTGTTCAGATAATTAAAGCGATCGTTTCTTATCCTTTATAATAGTGTTACACTAGATATATATGGTCGCAAAAGAAAGTGTTATACAAGATATAAATCATAAAAGTTAATGGCGCCGACAGTACATGAGAGAAGAGATTGTAAAATGATGTGGAGAGAAGATTTTTTTTTAGCTTCTAACTCACAGTGCAAATGGAGATGCAATTCTTTCTGGTTTCACCAAAATATATGCATATTGAATTGAGCAATACTAGTAATTCTCATGGACAAAATCGCTCCAAGATTTAGCCGCCAAACTGTGTAGATAAACCCAACAAGTGGGTTTTGGAATATGGCCATGGCCATGCCCGGCCTAGTTGGCGGCGATGACTGACCCTGCCTTTCTTTATCGGCTGGCCAATTAGATCGCAGGATTTGGAATATGTAACCAGAAGACTGTTGATGGGTTCCGTTACTTCATTCATTGCACGTTGGAAGAAGACGTACGGGACGACGACGACGGGTACGGCTGCTTCCCCGCTCGTGTGGTGCGCATCCAGCCGCGCGCGACCGCCTCCGGCTGCCACAGACTTTCACTGCCCATGTCACACGAAGCACGAGGGGTATGACTCCGAGGGACAAAAATGAGTGGCCGATCGAACTGCGTAGGAACTAGGAAGAGCCTGCCAACCAACCAGCCAGGGGAGGAGGACCAGGCGGGCCAACGAAGAAACAAAGAGGAAATGCGGCGGCCGCCGAGAGCCCTTGGCTTGGGTCGACCGACGCTGTATGAACTTCCACTTGAGAAATCGAGGCCCAATGCAAGTGGCACACGGCGGCCCGTGCTTTTGCCCTGGAGCCGCCGGAGCGTCCGTCAAGTTGCAGGGTTTTTTTTTTTTTTTTTTTTTTTTTTAAAGATCCGTCAAGCTGCAGCTGGCAGTGCTGTGTGTCCCGCCAACGAAGCCATCCTTCCTTTGCTTATCTCCGTCTCCAAGTTGTAGCAGGTTGATGTGGATGGAGTCTCTAAGATAGCTCGCCACCGTCTGTTACGCAGTAGGGTTCTTTTGATATGAGCCATTGCAATTCTTCGAGTTTGGAAATATGTCATCACATTTCGTGTATTGTGAAATTTATCATTACAATTTTGTGCTTCTTTGTTACTTGTCGTTCTCTACGTATTTCAGCAGCTTCGACCCACTGTCAGTCCTAGTCCGCATACGTGAATTGCATATGGAGACGACTGCCCCTGCCCTGCGTGTTACGTCATGGCCCTTCCTTTCCTGTCCGACTCTGTTACCCTCTAGCGTCTTGCTGACGGTGTAGACGACGAAGCCGATCTCCCTAAGCTCTTGGGCGTCCACAATCTTATCGCATGTTGGGAGAGCGCAGCGCGCGTGGTCGCCGCTGCTGCGTCCCACTCTCGACTCGGCACGGGCAAGATCGTTCTCGAGAAGTCTGTCGTCCTCGTCAGAACCTCACAGGCCATGGAGAGGATCCTGCACCACACCTAAAGCAGCGACACATTCCAAGTCTTCTCAACCCGAATTTCTCATTGAGGGCACCGCCGTGCGGGTACTACATTGTGCCCTAACTGCACCCACGTCTAGCCA
The DNA here is from genome assembly GCA_015847255.1 of Hyparrhenia diplandra. Lineage (NCBI taxonomy): Eukaryota > Viridiplantae > Streptophyta > Magnoliopsida > Poales > Poaceae > Hyparrhenia > Hyparrhenia diplandra. Next base: position 153,251 of record JADLZK010000268.1, on the reverse strand, counting down.
CATGCATTGTTCATCTTCCTAGCAGTGTGCGTCCAACGAATTGTTCATCTTCCTAGCAGTGTGCGTCCAACGAATTGTTCATCTTCCCCGATGAGGAGGAGTAATGGAGCAGGACGGACATGCAAGAGACTAACATGGGAGCTAGATCGGGACGCTACTAGGAGGAGAAGAAAGCGAGCTTGCCATTAGATCAGGATCGCGCGGTTCATGTGGGTGACTGATGCTGAAACAAAATTTCAGCCGATTGTCGCCGATACACTCCCATTATTTCTAGAGCAAGAAACGAGTGGACAATAAGTTTTCTTTAGTTTTTTACTCGTGCGGTGAACTCCTCGTGGATAGTCTTCGTGGGATAATTTTTAAACTCTATGGCAAAATGGGAGAATTTTTAAACTCTCGGTGAAGTCTTTACAAGAGGGAGGGAGTAGAATATGATGAAACGAGCGAGATTTTTTATCGATGTTCTTTGTCTTGTTTTTCAATAACTAAGATGCATATTGTATACCCTCCATCCAAATTGTAAGTCATCCAAAAATCATAAAGAGTCAAAGCTTTTCAAGTTTGACCAAATCTATATGACAAGATAATAACAATTATGATGTCAGCTAAGTATCATTGTATTATTCATTAATCATATTTTCATAATATATCTATTTGATATCATAAATATTTATAGTTTACTCTATAATTTTGTTCAAACTTGAGAGACTTCATGTGGGACACAGATATTCCGCACTAAGTCAATCATCCTAATCCGTCCCTAACCAGGTATTAGAAGGAGGGCGTGATCGCTAGCCATGGGGCGACACACACCTGCGGCGAAGGTCGGGGACCCGCAACGAGTATCCCCGTCTTCGAGACGAACTCGCGGGACGCGAAGGGCCGAGGGCGGCTCGAGCTCGTCCCGAAAGAGTTCCGTCTCGACGAGGCTCCCCGGGAGCGCGAGGGGATATGACGAGCTCCTCTCCGTTTGACGAGCTCCCAAAGCGCAAATCCGAGGGCGATCGGGAGAATCCGGGCGCAGCGCGGTTAGACCCAGCATCGCAGTTACCGCGACGGCGCCGCAGTCTACGACCAGATCTCGCGGTGTCGAGAGACCGCCGGCGACCGCAGCGAGGCACGGAGCCTGTGACCACGCCAAGTAACGACAAGCATAAGAGACAACCACTACGCGACAAGAATGACCTCGACGGACCGGTCGAGCTTTACATCGAGCTCTCCTGGCTACACATTTTCCTGCGACCCCAAGCACGGCGTTTAATGTAAGCGGCGCCTCAATGATCTCGCCCGTGGGCACGGGCGCTGTGTCCGACGGGCGGCAGGATCGTAAAGCACGGCGGCGGGGGACGAGCTTATTGTCCCCAACCACGCCGACCGACGAAGCTCCGAACTCGTCACCCGCCGCATAACGTGTCGGGATACGGAGCCACCCCTATTCTACCCTACGACGACCGCGCGGCGTGCCGGAAGTAGGGGCGGCGTCTTGGCGCCAAGCCACGCCGGACAGCCCGGCGTGCCCAACATTGAAGGGAACTTTTCCTCTTCACCCCCCAAAACTTGTATTCCTTCTATTTCTAAGACCCTCAGCTCGGTGGCCTGTGAGCTCCCCTTATGACTATAAAAGGGAGGGTTACGCCACCAGGGGGAGGGCAAGCCCTCGGCACACGGAAAACAAGCACACACATCACTTTCGACTTCACTCATCACGTTGAGACACGGGAGCTCATCTCCCTTTCTCCCGGCTTGTATGCGCTCGATCATGGCGTTACGAGTTCGATAGTGTGCCACTGTCGACTAGGGTGCTCGATTGCCCCGAACCAAGTATAAACCATCGTGTCATTATTCTCGAAGCCAGCCATCGCCGCACATTACATTAGCCAGGTCGATTCGTGACCGTGGTATACGACCACGACACTTCAGCTCCACAAAATTTTTGAATAACTAATAATTTGGAATGGAGCACGAAGGAAGGAAGGAAGTACTAGTGGTACCTTGTCGTTGACGACCTAGCTCCATCGGGCAATGGGAACGCAGGATTGGAATCTCTACTTACCTGGCGCGTGCGTCTTGTGACTCTGCTGCACGTTCTACGTCGGTTCATCCGTTCGACTATGCGTACGGAGAGCTGTAGGTGACGGCAGGTGGTACATAGGATCGTACAGTATGCCTGCCTTTTACCCCGTGAGCGTACACGGACGTTTCGTTTCTCTTTCTACCAGCAGACCAGTGGAAAATTAAAGACCTTTCCTAGATCGTGTATTGGCCTCTTTGGGAGGCAGCTCGATCGTTAGTCTGAGAACGATCTTAGCTCCAGACGATCAAAATTGTACATCTAGGATTTGCGTATGACCACAAAAGTTTTACCCGGCGAATGGCGATGCAAAAACCAAGCACGCCAATCACCATCCATAAACCCGGTCCATAAGCTAGGCTGAAGGTCCAGGTAGATATTTTTTGTTTGAAACAAAAAGTCCAACATAATTTTTTGACTGATAATGAAATAAAAATTATCTCGCGGTTTTTACTATAACCAAATAAAAACCATCTTGGTTTTGTTTAAAACTAAATCGTTGTCAAAACTTGGACAAACCGAAACGAATAAACGAAGCAAATGGACGGGAGAAGAAGCTTCCACCCCCGGCGGCGTCGATCGGGATGAAGAAGAAGAGGTCCGTCCAGTCCGAGTCCGGCTGATATGATCGACATAACCCGTCGAGACCGTTCCAGAAGCAAGTGGAAGGAACCGTGCGCGGAAGTATCAAAAGATGCATCCCGACCCCAGATTGCCAAGACACCGATCGAGAAAATAAATAAAATTAAAAAGGAGCGGAGGGGAACAAGCCGCGTGATGGTAATCACGCGATCTGTGACACCGTGCAAGTTGATCGCCCACTTGCGCAGTTATTTTACTCACGTCACGTACGTGTGCTGACCTGGCCTGCCTGTCCCGTGCTCCCTCTCTTTTACCGACGTCGGCAAGTTGCCGCCGGTCTCGATCGCAACGCAACGTACAGTACGCACAAGTTGCAGGGAGTAGCTAGCGACCTTTTTGTTTCTTCTACCAGCAGACCAGTGGAAAATTAAAGACCTTCCCTAGATCGTGTATTGGCCTTCTTGGGAGGCAGCTCGATCGTTAGTCTGAGAACGATCTTAGCTCCAGACGATCAAAAATTGTACATCTAGGATTTGCGTATGACCAAATGGCGATGCAAAACCAAGCACGCCAATCACTATCCATAAACCCGGTCCATAAGCTAGGCTGAAGGTCCAGGTAGATATTTTTTGTTTGAAACAAAAGTCCAACATAATTTTTGACTGATAATGAAATAAAAATTATCTCGCGGTTTTACTATAACCAAATAAAACCATCTTGGTTTTGTTTAAACTAAATCGTTGTCAAAACTTGGACAAACCGAAACGAATAAACGAAGCAAATGGACGGGAGAAGAAGCTTCCACCCCCCGGCGGCGTCGATCGGGATGAAGAAGAAGAGGTCCGTCCAGTCCGAGTCCGGCTGATATGATCGACATAACCCGTCGAGACCGTTCCAGAAGCAAGTGGAAGGAACCGTGCGCGGAAGTATCAAAGATGCATCCCGACCCCAGATTGCCAAGACACCGATCGAGAAAATAAATAAAATTAAAAAGGAGCGGAGGGAACAAAGCCGCGTGATGGTAATCACGCGATCTGTGACACACCGTGCAAGTTGATCGCCCACTTGCGCAGTTATTTTACTCGTCACGTACGTGTGCTGACCTGGCCTGCCTGTCCTGTGCTCCCTCTTTTTTACCGACGTCGGCAAGTTGCCGCCGGTCTCGATCGCAACGCAACGTACAGTACGCACAAGTTGCAGGGAGTAGCTAGCGACCTTTTTGTTATCGGTCGCAGTTTGCAACATACCCTAGTTTAATTAGTATAATAATAAAGATGACAAAATAATAACCTGCTCCTATATTTTTACACTACAAAAATAAATAAATAAATTATTAAAAAGCGAGGTCAAGGGAGCGATTTGAAAACGGCCGGTGGGTGGCGGAATGGAAGAAGCAACGACAGGTAGAGGCAGGGGCCTGCGCCTGCCTCAGCCCGCGCAAGTTGGCTCGGCTGGCGGGGGCGGTACAGCTCGAGACGTCGCGACGCGCCGCAAGTGGGTGGGGGCGCCACTTTCGCCGCGCGCACCCTGGGTTTCGCTTCTCATCTCAACCAAGGGGCTCCTCCATCTTCTTCCCCGTCCAGCTTCATCCGTCCTCCCGCTCCCACGGGAAGTCTCACGAACGAAGCAAAGATCCTACTGCATGCGATGCGAACTTGCCAGGGTCCCAGTGGCTTTCAATCTGTACGGACACCCTCTGCCCCTGTGAGGCTGTGAAGCGATTATTGTTAACAAAGTAATGGTCATCGATCTCTGCTAAACTGGCTAGTAATTTTCTTCTCGAATCTCGATCGTCGCTTCTTGAGTCCCTGCAAACCATACTATGCGTCTATGCTAAGCAGCATATAATCTCGTCTGAAGACGAGATGCTGCTGTGTATACATATAGGCCTGACGCTGATCGATCGATCTCATAAACACTTAATTTGCTTCTTCGTTTCTCTTTTCTGTGTGATTGGATGCTCTGGCAGATCGATGCATTTTGCGTACTCGGTACTCCATGTTTGGCAGCTACATCATATGCTCGATGCTCCTGTTGCTTCAATTCCTTTTGCCCAAGGCAGCTTTATTTGTTCGCCCATCGATTACTTAACATCGAAGAGTATATAGAGATCTAAATAGACTAGGGGCTGGTTAAGTGGTTAGCAAATCAAAGCTCGATACAATGTAAGCTGGAGGTTCTTCATCATTTTGTGTGCTCATCACAGTATACTAGATATTGATACGCATGCATAACATCGTCTCTGTTACATTTAGATCAAAACTTGCCAAAGGACATAAATTAATACAATCATGTATGTTTTGTGCTTTCCAGAAACCACATCTCTATTACCACGAACATATATACAGAGGAATCGATCGTGCGCCGGAACAGATCTCTACCGATTTATAGTTATCATCTGATCTCTTGAATCTTTGGACAAGGGACTAGCTAGGGAGGGAGGGTTGTGTGTCTCTCTCAACAACGAGAAAAAGAATACCAAGAGGGGGGCAAATGCCAAAAGCCAAAGGAAGAAGAACACGAAGAAAAAGGGAGCTCACGCGCCGTAGAAACACGCATCCCTCCTCCCCGCAAAAACCATGGATGTCGATCAATCGATCACCCATGGAGATCGATGGTGGTGTCCCTACACGGCTGCGAGCTTCTCGGCGGTGGTGGCCAGCGACTGGAGGTTGCACTTGACGATGGTGTCGACGAACACGCGGGTGTCCTCGGGGGTGTTGCCCGGCGGCACGTCCACCACGTACGACTCCACGACGACGGTGGCGGCGTCGGGCGCGGACGGGGACGGGTGGACGGTGGTGACGGAGAGGTAGTTCTGGAGCCGGTGCTCGCCGCCGACGACGCGGAAGCTGAGCACGTGGCTCTCGTCGTCCAGGATCTCCAGGCGCTCGCGGCTGGACGCCGCGGGGAGGCCGACACGACGCGCACCTCCCGGAGCGTGCCCACGCCGCCGTCGCCCGCCAGCAGCGCGCAGCGCGCACGAACCGCTTGTACGCCTGCGGCTGGTCGAACCGCCGCACCACGGACCACACCGCCGCCGCCGCGGGCGCCGCCACGTGCTGCACCACCGCGGAGCAGCACCGCCCGGGCCCCGGCGCCGCGTGCTCGTGGTGGCGCGCCGCCTCCGCGGGCACCTCGCCGTCGTGCGCCCCGCACCGCATCCCGGCGGCCGTGCTCGTCGCGGCGACCGCCGCGGCCACCTCCGCGGCGCACCCGACGCCCGCCAGGACACGGCCGTGGTGGTGCTGGTGCGGCATCCTGCCGGGGCTGGACGTCTGGATGCACGGCATCTTTGCGGCGAGCGAGCTGGCTGCTTGTCCTAGTTCGTCTGCTGGTCTGGGCTCCCGTGCGCGGTGGAATTTCTCTTGCGGCGCCTGGCGGGTTGGGGTCCTTGGGGGATAGTGAAGAGAGGTTGATGGAGGGTAGAGCCATTTATATATGCAAAGGTACGCCAACTTGTCCTGGCTCGCACTGTTGCATATGTATCCAGTTGTGTGCTCACTTTAATTTGTGCTCCCTCTTTAATTAATTCAACTAAATCATCTTTAAGTGGGGTCTACATTTCAGCAATTTGCCCAAGTTGCATTTTTTTGAGGGCAATTGCCAGCTTCCTGATCTTTTCGATAAATTAGAAGAAAAAAGATATATATATATATATATATATATATATATATATATATATATATATATATAATCAGCACGAGATATTATTGAATTTCATCTCCTCCATGTTTATCTTTGGCGTTTCTTGAGGCTGTTGAGGTGGATTTGATTTGAAAAAAAAAAAAAAAAGTGATTACACACACAAGTTTTGATTGTAGACATTTGATAAGGGGAGAATTAGAATTTGGCCATAAAAAAAGTTTGTCTTAAGAATCTTCTTTTTTGTTTGAATTTGGGAATATGGCCTCAAAATGAAACTTTGTTAGAATCCGACCTTTCTTCACCTTTTGGAAATTCAAAACTAGAGTTTGGTAACTCCGATTTTGGTGAATCAAATTTTGTTGTGCTCCTTTAGATGTCTAGTTTTTATTAAAAATATGAAATTGAACATGTTTTTGTAAAATTATTTATTTTTAACATGAATATATTATGTTTTTATTAAAAATAAATAATTTTACAAAAACATGGTCAAATTCTCAAGGAGCACACCACAATTTGGTTCACCAAATCTGAGTTATGAAACTCTAGTTATGAATTTTCAAACCGACGAAAAGGCCGATTCTAACAAAAATTTCGCTTCGAAAATATATTCCCTAATTCAAACAAAAAAAGGTCGATTCCTAAGACAAACTTTTTTTTTTTTCCAAATTCCTAATTCTCCTAGAATTAGTCGCCTATATATGGCTTTGTTGTTCCATCCCTTCTCGAAGATGTAGTATGCCGGTTTGGTCTTGTGCCAAGTCATTTTTTCCCCTCTCCGTTTGATCGATTTAAATAAATGTGTATTATGATATTAAATATCTACAATGGACACAAAATGCACTAACAACAATATTGCATGGCATACTAAGTGAAATTATCCCTGACATTATGGAGATAATAATGATGGGTTTTTATAAAGTTGACAAATTTAACATACCACAAAACTAAAATTACCTATATTTTCTAAGAAGTGGGTGCCTTCTAAAGTTCTAATCCAACGTAAACAAACCGACGTACAACCGTCAGAGAATGATTCACGCATAGGATAAAGAGGTTTAATTTAACTCTAACTTTGTTGCAGAAGTTGTGGGGGTCTAGTGTTTCATATATCTGTTAGGGCAAGAAGAGATATTTATTAGACAAAAAAGTATATCACATCAATATTTAAAAGATGCATGTTAAAGAGCAAGTAGGCAAGCAACACCGCAAATTAATCTTTATCCAAGAGGAGGTGACTAATACTCCCTCCATTCCCAACTATAAGTCTTTTTTGACTTTTTTTTCACACATTTAGTTATTAATTTAGACATATTATTGTATCTAGTTACATAACAAAATGGATGAACCAAGAAAAATCAAAAACGACTTATAACTTGTGAACAGAGGTAGTAATTAACTAAAGAGGGAGAAGGTGCTGAACTGTTCAAATATACTGTATATGATTTCATCTAAAGATTTCTCAACAACTAGCATTGTAATTTAATGATAGTGGAGCATATAGATATACAATAGGGGAGGCAAGTAAGCCAAGTTGGTTCAGATGGGTTTATATATAACCCCACACCGTGCTTGCCCTATGGATGCCCATTTTTATATCACCCCTCTGGCCCTCTTGCCCAATGCTGTTGCTTTCCGTTGTCGTGATCCCGTCCTGCTTTATGATTCTTAATCTTGCACCAGCTAATAACTAATGGTACAATAAAATACAGAGATCAACTTGGCACGGTCGTCAACTTGTACCCGGCCCTACTACCCTTTCTTCAGATGAAAGGACCACTAAAGCTCTACTTGTGCCACATACACATATATATACCCCAAAAAAAAAATCGATTTCTGTGTTTAGTTTTTTCTCTTGGATATACATATAGCAAAAATATGCGTATCATATTTGAAGCACAATTCACTAATTACATCGATTCGGTCCAACTCCAACCGGAGGGCGTGTACATTTATTTATATATATTAAAAAAAGAGAGAAAAAACCCTGAATCGTATGCATGGACCATGACAGACACGAAAGGAGGTTCTACCGGCTTCCTGTTAGCGACAAAGCTGGTTGTCAAATGCCGTCTCTTTCCAGCCATGATTGTGCGTATACACCGTACAGGACAACATTCTGCAAGGCCACACTTTCGTAGCAATAGCAATAGCAAGCTTGGCATGACGATGCAACTTTGTATTGCAACGCCCGGAATATAACGGGTCCCATCCCTTCTTCGGCCACCTATCGATCGAGCCGGTGTGAAAATTTCGGCGCTCTTCTTCCACGCGCGCACATGAATATGCGTTCTTCTTCCAAACACGAGCTGACGAGTCAATTGAGAAATGGAAGCGCAACAAGATCATCAATTCATCACGTTGTACAAGGGGAAAACGTCAATTCATCACTCGCTTTCTATGGCCGGATCGGCTGGCTGGATTGGTACTGTACGAAAATCCGGGGTGGACAACGACAGCACAGGAACAGGAGATGATGTACTGCTTGGCTACTTTGGAGTACTCCCAGCGACAGCCGGTACCTACAAGTAGGAGGCGATTCTTCAAATTCCTACGGCCACGCGTGGGTTTAATTTTCAACAACCAGAACCGAACAACGTATGTAGGTAAATCACGACGAAAGTAGTAATAATAGTGACAAAAGAAAAGGAGAGATTGATGCAGCCTGTCGTCGTTGGTAGCAATGTACGTTCGTACTCCTGTAGCATGTATCGGCTCGGCACGGCGCTGTCGTGACTCTGAATGAACAACAACAGGGGCTGCAAGTTGGGGAGGCCACTTGGGAGGCGGGTGGACGGACGACGCGACGCGGGTGGGAACAAGAGGGAGTTCAAGTGGGGAGTCCTTTCCGGGGAACCAGTGGCCGGGCTGGGGCACGCCCAGTTGCGCCAAAACGTCACTGCTGATCACGAGGACGCGACCGTGCACTGTTTCCCCGGCCGCGGCGCGCGCTGCTCGCTCGCTCGTGCGGGCCGGTCCCGCCCGCCATAAACCCACGAGGAAGCCAGCCGCCTAGTTGCGCTGCCCCCACCAGGAAGGCAGCAACAATGCAATTGCATGCAAGTGGGTGGGGGCTTGCCAAATGGTGCGTACTGTTCGGGTGGCTTGGTCGCGGTTCACGAGCGGCAGGATGACCACACAAGAGTCACGACTCGCTCGCACGGCACAGGAGGGTGGGTAGGGTAGCTGGCCGTTCCTCTTTGCGGATTCTAGTTGATCTCGCTCTCGTCGTGTGGAGAAATCAATGAGCGTTCAAGGTTTTTCCCAGTTGCAAGATGTCCTTTTGATCCCTTGACTTTTGCAACCATCCAATTTCCCATTTCACGTGTAAACCTGTTTTTAAAGCCCGACTTTTAAAATTATTTTTTTTAATCATATAATGTGATTTCAGTAGTAGTTTTTTAAATTGATGTGACACGTAAATCGGACTAAGTTGAAAGTTTGGAAAATTAAATAAAACTATTTCTAAAAAAATCCTAAATACTACTTTACGAGGCGCACATGAAAACAGCGCCCAGCACACACCTCGTCCCACGCCCGCTTCCTGGCGTTGATTCGCACCACACGCGCGTGTCGTCTTCTTCCTCCGCACCGCCCCCACTTTGCTTCTTGACACTCCTCTCTCTCGTCCTTTCGTCCCGCGGCGAGATCCGCTAGTGGCGCTTGGCCGCTCAAGTGACAGGTAGCTCTCTCCTCCTCCTCCTCTCTCTCTCCTCCACGGATCTGTTTTCTCCCAACTCGGCCGAGCTCTCGGTGGGGTATAGATGTTGGTAGGGGGAGGCAGTAGGACGAGCGGTGGGAATGGTCGGGCTAGGTCGGGGGTGGAGGCGCCATGGCCGGACTTTTGTGGAGCTTCGCGCCGAGGAGTTCGCCATGGCCACATGGGCGGGGCGGGGAGGGGTAAGAGGAAGAAGGTGGTCGCCCGCCGGAGCTCCGGCTGAGACCCTACGCCGGCGGCGGCCGGCGGGCGGTCTTGGAGGGGCAGCTTTTTGAGGTGCTGGAGGCGGGGCGAGGATCCGGAGGTGGCGGGATCGGTGTGGCGCTGGTGGCGAAGAGAAGAAGAGGTGTGCAGGGCGACGGGCTTCCTCCTGCACACGCAGGCGTTAGTGAGGTCCTTAAAAATATATATATATCTAAGAACATTTTAAAACTTTCACAATCTCAACGTGATTCTCGCCCAAGGACTGAAAGGAGGTTTGGACTTGTTGCTAGACCTGCTCAAAATCACATATTTAACCAAGTACCGCCACTGTGTTGGCTGTTGTTTTCAAAATAAAGTACACACCTATGTTTTGGAGAGTACTTACGTGCACGGACGGACCGGCGAGACTACTTGGCGCGACGTGCACGTCAAGAACGTTAGCAGCGCACATGCGCCAAACAACAATAACAACGCACATGCATACATACATGCAACAATAGCAATGCACTTTTTTTTTTTTTTTTTTTTTGCGGCCAAACTTTACACTCTAAAATTTGAAACTTTTGTACTACAATAGTAAAAACTTTGTATTCCAATAATAAAAACTTTGTACTCTTAAATGTAAAACTTTACACTCCAAATTTTGAAACTTTATACTTCAACAATAAAACTTTGTACTCTTAGATGTAAAACTTTATACTTATATGTAAATTTTTGTCATCACGAAAATTATTTCAAAACATATCCAACATGGATCTAGTTTAATAGATCTCGTTATAATAAACATGATGGTGTAAACGGAATTGAAAACGGATACTTGATGAGAAAGTTATTACATTTTAAAAGGAAACGAAAAAAAAAAAAACGAGGGACCCACCCAGAACTCGGCGTCCGTGCATGCGTCGCTCGACTCGCTCCTGCTCCCAACGCGCATGCGTCCCCTGCCACGCGTCCGTGCGCCAACAGAAGAAGTGGAGCACGCGCGCCATATAACGTTTGTGCGGACCGACCAGTCCACGAGCCCCGTGAGGGGATTGTTCGGGCCCTATAAAGGTCGCACTCCAAATTTTCATTTTGGGTTGGAAATAGAAAACCCCAAATAAAGTAATGGTTTAATTAAAAATCAAGATTTATTTAGTTACCGATAATGCAAATAATTAAAATGTGGTTTTATAAAAAAAATACAAGTTAGTGAAAAGGTGTTGTGCATTCATGTTTTTTGCATAAGTTTTATTGTTTGAAAATGAGTTTTTAAATTCAAATAAGTCTCAAATATGTTTTGTACTCTTATTTAATAAATAATAAAGTTATGTTAAAATTCATTTTTGAGTCTCAAAAGTTTTTAAAACTTTGTTTTGAATATGTTTACAAAAGGGTCCGTATCTTTCTCTTTGTTTTTGTGTATATAGAAAAACGCTTCGAGCGAGCATTCGGCCTGCTCTCTCTTTATCTTGGGCTCGGCCCGGTATCCTTTCCAACCTTTTTTTTTGGAGCAAGGCCCGGTCTCCTTTCCTTTTCTTTCTGCGCTCGACCGGCCTGGTTTTCTTCCGGCCCAGTTCCAGGCCTCTGCCTTCCCAGCGCCCCTTCTTTTGTTGTACCTGGGCTGACGCCCGTTCACCTCGATCTGGCGTCATTGGCCCAAGAACCAGCAGACAGCGCCGCAGGATCCGCCTCGTCTCCCATGGTTTCTCTGACATTCCAGGCCCTCCACTGTCTCACTGCAGCATGAGCGCCTGGGCCAGCTGATCAGCCCTGTTCTTCTCCCCATCGCAGCAGGCACCAACGCCTTGGAGTCTTGGACCTTGGTGATTTTTTTTTTTTTTGGGATAAGGAAAAATTCTATTGATACTAAAAAGTTACATCCTCTTATTATAAAAGTAAACCAAACTACTACACCTCTAATGATGGGAGACAAAAAATCTTAAAAAAGTCATAAATTCCACCATTTAGGATCACCATTTCAAACGGATATGATACGGACGCTAAAGCTCCGATCCGAATCGAAACGAGCCATCTCACCATCCACCGTCGTCATCCTCATACGCATCAATTTTGTAATTTGCGAATGTGTAAAAAACATAGTTCCTCTGTTTTACTTGCACAATTTTACGAGGCACAACATTTTTAATAAAATTCCTTAAAAACTTTGTTTTCATCGTGAAAATGCCCTATAACTTGTTTTCAAATTTATCTTTTATGTTTTAAATTTGATTTTATCTCCTTTAGTTCATAGTGACAAGATATTGTACTACATTCCCGTGGTTTCCTGTTGTTCTTGCTAGAGTTTGATGTTCTATTTTATGATTTTTGCACACAAGTCTTGTTTCTAGAGTACTCCCTCCTAAGAAAAAAAAATAAATTTCTAGCACACTATCATATCATATTATAGTATCTTAATAACTTTGTCCAATTACAGATAAAAACATATGAAAATGTGGCTCCACAAAAAACCTAGAGTTGACCCTCATGTTCACCTTTTTTGCCCCTATAATTGAGTTTGTGGAGTCCTTGTGGTACGCTTTAAAAGAAAAGGATAGAGCAGAGCAGTCCAAAACATTCCCTTTGACCTTGTTTGGTACAGCTATTGAAAGAAGCACATCCATGAAAAGTTGTACATGTAGAGGAAAAGCATAGCGTAAACAAGAAAGACTGACCTAGTTTCTACATTTTAGTACAAACGGGAGCTACTAGGACAAGTGTGGACAAAAAATACAAATAATGTAACGTCTGGTTTGTAGTTTTAACATATTTTTAGCCATAGGCAACTTGTACTTGTATGAAAGAGGCCCTTTTTTTGAACTGACACCGGTGGGGAGAGTGACCATGATTTTGTTTTAAAATATCAAAACTAGTTTGATATTTAGTAAGCTAAAACATAATTTCTATGACTCCTCTAAGATTACTAGGTTGTAATGATTGAACTGCATAAAATTTTAGTAAAGATATTTGATAGTTTTAGAAAATCTAGCCTGATCTACCCGCTCTCACAACTAATGTGGCACGGTTGGTGTGACACCACATCGCACCCGTCTCAATGGGGTTTTATGCAGCGTTAAATGCACATTAAATAAAAGCGACACATCATCGGTAAGAGTTTACTTTTTGCATGAAACTCGAGGAGAGAGAAGGTAAAAGTTTCATCTTGGTGAAACTCTTTTGACACGAATACCAACTATCTCTCGAGTCATGAAATTAAATGCCTATGAAAAACCCAAGATGAAACTCTCCATTGAGAGTAGGAGTTTCATCCAAGTTTCATTTAATTTTATATTTATTACGTAGCCTCTTTGAAACAACGAAATAAAACTCACCGTTGAGACTAGCCTAATATCGTTGTCCAAAACCACTTTGGGTGCGAAAGTACACCGTCTTTAAAACTACGAAGATGAAAAAGAAAGCTGGTTTTATAGATGTGGGAGAAAAAAAAACAAACTACTGTAAAACGAGGTAACTGGGTGAAAAGGACCTTTTGTGATTTAGTAGACCTTTGGAAATAGGGGGCATGTTGGTATTCACCGATATCTCCGTCTTGATTAATCTTTTGATGTATGGTTGGAGAACTAACCCTCGTCGTGCCCTGCCTGAAGCCCTGAACCCCCTGCTCTGGAGTTTTGGTACCGCTGCCATGTCCTGCCCTGCACGGCGGTGGCCATAGCAACTGTGGACTGACTGGTGACTGAATTACAGCCCGAAATCTGAGCTCGACTACGTAACTCCGTCACCCGGTCGGGTCCTGGTGGCGTCGTCGATGTCGCCTGTGGTCTTGCCTCTCTTTCCCGTTCCACCACTGCAACACCACATTCGTCGATGTAGAGCTGCTGAGTCGCCGCTTTCGATTGCCCTTTTCGTCCGATCCATCCGTTCGTTGGTGCATGGGTATCAGCACCTACTACTTCTACAGTTCTAGTACATGGCTACTTGGCCGTTGGCGATGTAGCCCAGACGGCGGGCAGGTCAAAACCGCACAGTGAATGGATCAATGGAAAGCATGGGCCCCGTGCGCGCCCTGTGCACATTCCTCCAGTAGTACTGCCTCGGCGACCATCAGTGGCTGGCAAACAAATCCTGAGCAAAATCCATCGGTCTTCCCGTTGCGAAGCGACGTTTTCTCCGGGCGCCTGGGGTCGCTGACGCACCGGGTCCCGGCGGCCGTGGGGATCCACGCCCAGCGGCCGCGTGCGGGTGCGGGTGCGGCCGGCAGATCGAGCCGAGCCCGAGCGGGGCAGTCTCATTTTGCCGGATCGCTGCCTGCACCCCCCTCTCGGTTTCGCCAAAATCTCTCGCTCCAGCTCTTGTTAATTACTGCTGCCATTAACTCCCACTCTGCTTTCCATGTACGGGCGCACGTGTCGCCTTTCGATCCCCGCGCGGCGGTCGCTGTCTGGCGGGCTCCACCGCCGGGGAGCTAGCCGTTGGGGGCCGATGGGGACACCACGGCACAGGGCAGGGTACAGATTCCTGCTCCTGCGCTGAATGGGATAAAAAGATCGGATTCTTTCCTGCCGCGAGGGACCCACGATGTCAGCGAGCGCCCGCGTCCGTAACGTATAGGACGAGCTGGTTTTAATACTCCAAATCGTCACAAGGACTGAGCTAGCCGTTAGTTAGCGCATCTGAGTTGAATCGGGTTAGCAGCTAAATTATTCCCTCCCTTTTTCCCGTTCTTCTGCCGTACCTGCAACGCTTATATAGAGCGCGGTACCATCGCTTTCCCCGCTAGCAGAACCAGAAACCAAGAAACAACTCGCTCAAAGTTCGAGCTCCTCCTAGGTAGGAGCGGTTGCAGTTGCATTGGGCTAGGTACTCTAGATTCTGGCTAGGGCTACTAGCGAGAGCTGCACTAGCCATGGGTGTGCGTAGCTGCTGCCGCACCGGCGGCCATTGCGGCGCTGGATCGAGAAGGAAGCAGCAGCAATGTGCGGGTGGGGGCTTCCTCGTGCTGCTCTTGCTGATGGCGGCGGTGCCGACGGCGCGTGGGCAGCGGTCGGACGGCGTGGTGATCGCGCAGGCGGACCTGCAGGGGCTGCAGGCCATCCGCCAGGCGCTGGTGGACCCGCGCGGGTTCCTGGCCGGCTGGAACGGCACGGGCCTCGACGCCTGCTCCGGCGGTTGGGCGGGGATCAAGTGCGCGCGGGGCAAGGTCGTGGCCATCCAGCTCCCCTTCAAGGGCCTCGCCGGCGCGCTCTCCCGACAAGCTCGGCCAGCTCACCGCGCTCCGGAGGCTCAGCTTCCACGACAACATCATCGGGGACAGGTGCCCGCCGCGCTCGGCTTCCTCCGCGAGCTCCGCGCCGTCTACCTCCACAACAACCGCTTCGCCGGCGCCGTACCACCGGCGCTCGGCGGCTGCGCGCTCCTGCAGACGCTCGACCTCAGCGGCAACTTCCTCTCGGGGAGTATCCCTTCCACTCTGGCCAATGCCACCCGGCTCTATAGGATTAACCTCGCGTACAACAACCTTTCCGGTGTCGTGCCCACCATCCTCACTTCCTTCCCTTTCCTCGAATCCCTCCAGCTCAACAACAATAATCTCAGCGGCGTGATTCCACCCACCATTGGCAACCTCAGATTGCTCCACGATCTTTCTCTCGCCGACAATTTGATCAGTGGAAGCATCCCGGATGGGATTGGCAACGCCACAAAGCTCAGAAAGCTTGATCTCTCTGACAACCTTTTAGGTGGTAGCCTCCCTGAGTCACTCTGCAGCCTCACTGTGTTAGTGGAGCTCAATCTCGATGGCAATGACATCGGAGGACACATCCCGGCATGCTTTGACGGGCTCAAAAATCTGACCGAGCTGTCCCTGAGGAGGAATGTCCTCGATGGGGAAATCCCGGCGACCGTCGGCAACCTCTCGGCACTGTCACTGTTCGACGTGTCAGAGAACAACCTCACCGGAGAAATTCCGGCTTCCTTGAGCGGCCTTGTCAATCTCAGTTCTTTCAATGTGTCCTACAACAATCTCTCAGGGCCTGTCCCTGCAGCTCTGTCCAACAAGTTCAATTCTAGCTCCTTCCTTGGAAACCTTCAGCTCTGTGGGTTCAATGGCTCTGCCATTTGCACTTCCGCTTCATCTCCGCTGACGGCGCCGTCTCCTCCGGTGCCTTTGTCGGAGCGGCGAACCCGGAAGCTCAACAAAAGGGAGCTCATCATTGCAGTGGCAGGCATCCTCCTGCTCTTCTTTCTCCTGTTCTGCTGCGTCTTCATCTTCTGGAAAAAGACAAGAAGGAAAGCTCGGCCCCAAGAAGGGCGCCAAGGAGGTGACCACCAAGACTGTCGGGAAGGCAGGCTCAGGCGGCACTGACACCGGCGGGGACGGCGGCGGCAAGCTGGTCCACTTCGACGGGCCGCTCTCGTTCACGGCGGATGACCTGCTGTGCGCAACCGCGGAGATCCTGGGGAAGAGCACGTACGGGACGGTGTACAAGGCAACCATGGAGGACGGCAGCTACGTCGCGGTGAAGCGGCTCCGGGAGAAGATCGCCAAGAGCCAGAAGGAGTTCGAGCTGGAGGTGAACGCACTCGGCAAGCTCCGGCACCCCAACCTCCTCGCCCTCAGGGCCTATTACTTGGGACCCAAGGGGAGAAGCTTCTGGTGTTCGACTACATGCCCAAAGGCAACCTTGCCTCTTTCCTCCACGGTAAGCTCACTTCCACATTGCAATTTCCAGTGCTCTGATTCTCTTTAGCTATCTCTGTGCTTCTTCTTTTTTTGTGCTTAATAATTAACAAAAACTCTGCCATGTGTATTATCGCAGCTCGTGCACCGGACAGCAGCCCGGTGGACTGGCCGACGAGGATGAACATCGCGATGGGCCTGGCGCGGGGATTGCACCACCTACACACCGACGCCAGCATGGTGCACGGGAACCTCACCAGCAACAACATACTCCTGGACGAGGGCAACGACGCCAAGATCGCAGACTGCGGCCTGTCGCGCCTTATGAGCGCGGCGGCCAACTCCAGCGTGATCGCCTCCGCGGGCGCGCGCTCGGCTACCGCGCTCCGGAGCTCTCCAAGCTGAAGAAGGCCAACACCAAGACCGACATCTACAGCCTCGGGGTGGTCATGCTCGAGCTCCTGACTGGCAAGTCGCCCGGGGACACGACCAACGGCCTCGACCTGCCACAGTGGGTGGCCTCGGTCGTCGAGGAGGAGTGGACCAACGAGGTGTTCGACCTGGAGCTCATGAAAGACGCGGCCGCGGGCTCCGAGACCGGCGAGGAGCTGGTGAAGACGCTGAAACTGGCACTGCATTGCGTCGATCCTTCGCCACCGGCGAGGCCCGAGGCACAGCAGGTGCTGCGGCAGCTTGAGCAGATCAAGCCCTCAATTGCTGTCTCTGCCGCCTCGTCCTTCACCGGCGAGCCGAGCCATACCACCGCGACCGCCACCAGTGTCACGGACGAGACGAAATCTACAGTTACAGAGTAGTCGGCCTCTTGCAGACTGAAATTTACAGTTGTCAGTTACTTCATCAGGTTCCTAATAAGTAGACTTCAGAGTCTATGCAGGTTTTTTTCAGTCTGTACAGTACAGGTGTAGGGGTAGGAGAATTTTGGTTGCGATGTCATTCTTTAATTCCTGAATTCGTTTGTACCTGCCAGAAGCACTCCATGTTATCAGAAGATGATTTGGCAGTGCTGGCTTCTGATTATGTTTCAATTGAACCTTTGGTGCTTTCAAATTTTTTCCTTGTTTGAGAGAAATACATGTGAATTTCGGGCCTGTTTGGTTTCCAGCCATAATATACTACAATTGGCCTTAATCAAATGTGGTAAGAACAAAAAGTGGCTAGAAAGTTTGGAGCCTCACTTTGTCATGCTTAAGATTGCTATACTTTTTTACTCTACGACAAGTAGAGTCCATTTTTTTTTGTCCAAATTTAGTTGCTAACCAAATAATTACCAATTTAAGGTGAAATGTGGCAAGATGTGGCTAACAACCAAATACATACTAATCACAAACTTGGGTTTTATTTTCCAACAAAGTGAGCAATCAAGAACTCAAGTTTGTCAATTGTAATTAGTCAGATTAGGAAGGGTTTCTCATGCCACGCAAATCTTAGTGCACAACGTACGAATACTTAGATCACCTGCTACCTAAGATGCAAATCACGAACGGTACTAAAGTCAAAGATCATGAGTTCATTACAGAGGAACCCTGATTTTTCTTTTTTTCGAAATCACGCATGTGCGTGTATTGACAGAGGAACGCTGATGTTACCAGCGCAAAACTGAGCGCACAACACAACTTGTCAGATTAGGAAGGGTAGTTTCTCTCACGATTTTATAGGCAGTATACTAATTTCTTACCAGGGCTGTTAGCCTGTTACTATCCAGTGATTCGGTCAGTGATTGCGCGGAGCCTTTCGTCGACCGTTTGGACTTGGCTGTTTGCGTCCAACCTGCACGTAAGTAGCAAGACGGAGTTAACCCTTTTTCTAGTTACTCGACAATGTGAAACGCAGTACACACCAAAGTAAGACAGTTACATGCACATTTAGCTTAGTAAGATAGTTATCTAGTGCCATTTACGTAAATGTGAAATGCAGACTATGCAGTACACAAGCAAGACGGTGTTAACCCTTTTTCTAGTTACAGTCATTGTCAGATAGCTAGTGGACTTGGTCTTAAAACTCTTATTAATGTTACCTGCACATTTGGTTTTAGACTTAACAGCTGCATGCCTGCTTACATTACAGGTAATGGTCAGCACGAGTGTACTACCTGTTCAATATTTGCCTTTACAAAGTAGTAGCATTCTGAACAGCCTATGTCAAGCTGTAGTGCATAGTGTACCCAAATGTCCCTACTCCTGGTGCATCCTAAATGTTTTCTGTGTGAAATTCTTGCTTCCCAAGGTTGCACCTACTCCCTGCGTCTAAAATACTTGTTGGACAAACTATTTTGAGACAGATGGGATGACTTTTGCTCTCATTATGATCCGCTACCTTTGGTAGCTTGGCAAAGTGCAGGCTGAAAAAGAGATCTTGTAGCTGGCCCTTGCTCTCATTGTCCAGCAAATAGCATTGCAAAAACACACACACACACACACACACACACACAAGGATGCTTATAGCCTTGTAATAAATCCACAAACCGGACTGAGTCATTCCAATTGGAACTTGATTCAGGGGTACAGTAAATTTTGACATGGCCATAATCCCACAAACCTAGACGATAGTATTCAGTCAATTTATAGTTTGTTTACTGTGACTTTGTGAGCAACCAGAGTGAACGTTTGAATGCTTCATTGCGAAGTGCCTGCAGATGGACTTCATCTGCTCAACGACGACGCATGTTCCTTTCAGTGGTAGGGCGATGGAATCGACAAAGATTAGCTATTCGCTACCGGCTAGAAATTGCTGCTAAGTGAGATAGCTCAATGACCCTAACTAATCATATGTCGCCTGCGTCGCCTCCTGGCCACCTAATCGCTGAAAGCAGAGGAATTGTTCAGTTGGAGTGGAAAAGAAGGGCCGATTGACTCCACTTTGTCAAAGAACCTACCAACTCCTACAGGCTACAGTGTGGGGTTAGGATCTGGGGATCTCTTACTGCAAAGTCATGTACTTGGGAGATTTCTATAGCGCAACTTTCTTGATTTCTGTTTTGCAGTCTCATTCAGAGTATCAGTCCCAATCTTCTTCGTGATAAACGCGCTGTTCCTTTTTGTACTTCTTTTCTCTTCTTTCTTCTTTTTTGCGAGAGGTATTATTGTTTCATCAGTGCTTTCGTTGGGGCTGTTTGCTTTCCAAGAATAATGTTAGCAAAGGGGAAATTCAGTTCACACCAGTAGATGACATTTCTCAATAGCAGGTAGGCAACTGAACTGAACTGAACCTTTTTATGAGTTTCTTTTTGTTTAACCTGCAGAAAAGAAGTTGATACCACGTTTTTCTCCCTCCAACCTCTTGATTGACCAGAGTTAATGCAATTCTTCCAGGGCCGTCCACCCATGGATCATGTATAGTATAGTATCAACAACCGCAGGCAGCAGCTAATGTTCAGAACAGGTTGAACGACTAGGCACGGTGAAAGGAATCCCTCTGGATTGCAATTGCATTCGCTAGCTAGACCAGTGGGTGCAACAACTCCCCCGTCAGCATTCACCATTGATTCAGGCATTCAGCAATGCTAGGTAGAACTACATCGTACTCGACCGCCACCCTAACCTAAAGGCCAAAAGGCTTCACGTCGCAGTCGCGCTAATCAAAACCTAATCTTCCAAACCCCCCAAACAACTGCACTACCCTCCCTCTCGCTCTTGGGTCTCGCCCCATCGTCATCGTTGCTACCTAGCTGCCTCTATATATACGCTTCGCCGGTCTCGCACTTGGTCACCACGGCAGCAAACCACCAGCAGCGCAACAAGCTAGCCAGCCAGCCAGCCATTGCCGGTCAACCGGAGCGATGGCTGCGATGGCGTCGAGGTCAGGTCTCATGAAGCTCTGCTGCACCTCTGCTCTCCTTTTGCTCGGCTGCTTCTGCTTCCTTTCTCCCGGGCGCCCTCGGCGAGGAGCGCTTCTACGAGTTCGTCGTAAGTGTTGCTGTGCTTTCTGTCCTGTGTCTCAGTAACCCAAGTACCCAACTACTAATAATCTGTTAAAAATGGTAGTGATGGTATGGTGTTGCTGCTGGCTTAATTGCTGCAGGTGAAGGAGGCGCTAGTGAAGAGGCTGTGCAAGAGCCAGAAGATCGTGACGGTGAACGGGCAGTTCCCGGGGCCTACGATCGAGGTGTATAGCGGCGACACGCTGGTGATCAAGGCCGTGAACCTGGCGCAGTACAACGTGACCCTGCACTGGCACGGCCTCCGGCAGGTGCGCAACGGGTGGGCGGACGGGCCCGAGTTCGTGACGCAGTGCCCGATCCGCCCCGGCGCCAGCTACACGTACCGGTTCACCACCGAGGGGCAGGAGGGCACGCTGTGGTGGCACGCGCACAGCTCCTGGCTCCGCGCCACCGTGCACGGCGCGCTCATCATCCACCCCAAGAGAGGCCACCCCTACCCTTTCCCCAAGCCACAGATGGAGGCCCCGTCATCCTAGGTACCCATCATCCGGCTCAGCTGGCACCACCAATGCCGCCGCCTCTCACTGACGTGTACGCATGTGTTTGTGCAGCCGAGTGGTGGAGGAGGGACCCCATCGCCGTGCTCCGGCAGTCCATGATCACCGGCGCGCCGCCCAACGTCTCCGACGCCCTCCTCATCAACGGCCAGCCGGGAGACCTGCTCCCGTGCTCCAGCCAAGGTGAGGTTCAGTTGCTCATGTTGTTAACCACAACCACAAGGAGACGCTGCAAACACATCATTTAGAAACACTAGAAATGTTGCACAATTTCTAAATTTGGTTAGACCGCCCAAAGATAACTTTCGGTTTGGAAAAGACCCATCCATTTCCTCTCTCAGGCAGGCATAGGTCTCCCTCCAAACCGTACGGTGGCACTTGTCTTCTGCGGCTGAGTTGGTGGTTGGTTGCTTTTTTTATATGCTGTCTGTCAAGCAAACCGACGATACGAAGAGACAAGCTTCAGATGTGAATTAAACCTTAAATTAAATAAAAGATTGTAAATAAAGAAGAAACATTCCAACCAATGTCCTGCATGCGCGTGATCGATGTCACCCACTTTGACCAGCGGCTGATGCATGTTTTCACAACTAATTCTCCATGTGTCTGTCACCCAACGCAGAGACGAGCATCATCCCGGTGGTCGCCGGCGAGACGGCCCTGCTTCGCATCATCAACGCGGCCATGAACACCGAGCTCTTCGTCAGCCTCGCCGGCCACAGGATGACCGTGGTCGCCGCGGACGCCATGTACACCAAGCCCTTCGTCACCAACGTCGTCCTCCTCGGCCCCGGCCAGACCACCGACGTCCTCGTCACGGCGCACGCAGCCCCGGGACGATACTACCTCGCCGCGCGCGCCTACGCTTCGGCCCAGAACGTCCCCTTCGACAACACCACCGCCACCGCCATCTTCCAGTACAAGAACGCCCCCGGCTGCCCCACCACCTCCGGGAGCACTAAGTCCTCGGGTCACCTCGGCCGCGCAGGGCCGCAGCCGATGCTCCCGTTCCTGCCGGCGTTCAACGACACCAACACGGCGACCGCCTTCTCCAACAGCCTCCGGAGCCCGGAGCCGGTGAAGGTGCCCGGCCCGGTGACCCAGGAGGTGTTCACCACCGTGGGGTTTGGGCTCTTCAACTGCCGGCCCGGACCCTTCTGCCAGGGCCCCAACAACACCCGGTTCGCGGCGAGCATGAACAACGTGTCGTTCCAGCTCCCCAACACCGTGTCCCTGCTGCAGGCGCACTACCACCACATCCCCGGCGTGTTCACCGAAGACTTCCCGGCGCTCCCGCCGGTGTTCTTCAACTTCACCTCGCAGAACGTCCCGCGCGCGCTGTGGCAGCCCGTGAGGGGCACCAAGCTGTACCGCGTCAAGTTCGGCGCCGTGGTGCAGATGGTGTTCCAGGACACGGGCATCTTCGCCGCCGAGGAGCACCCCATGCACATCCACGGGTACCACTTCTTCGTGCTGGCCACGGGGTTCGGCAACTACGACCCGCGCCGGGACGAGGCCAAGTTCAACCTGGTGGACCCGCCCAGCCGCAACACCATCGGCGTGCCCGTCGGCGGCTGGGCCGTCGTGCGCTTCGTGGCCGACAACCCCGGGGTGTGGCTCGTGCACTGCCACATCGACGCACACCTCACGGGCGGGCTCGCCATGGCGCTGCTGGTGGAGGACGGCGAGTCCGAGCTCGAGGCCACCGTCGCGCCGCCGCTCGACTTGCCCATCTGCGTGCTGTAGAGATTTTTCAGTTTGTTGCTGGCGTGCGTGGCGGTACAGGGAGGCTGTGTGCATCGGACGTGTGCTTTGTATTTACATTGGTAATTGGGCATTTGCATTCTGGATTTTCGATTTGAATTTTCAAAAGAAAGGGGAAGTGATATTAGGTTTTTTTTTAGCAAAGGGAAGTACGTATTCCCTCCATATCATATTTACAACACCTTTTGGGATTAAAAAATACCACGGATTAGTTTCATGGCTATGTTTCCCTAATGGGCTTTCTCGGCACTACCAGGCCTAGTCTCAATACGTGAAAAATGGGCCTGACTGTTCCAGTTGCCCAAAAACTAGTTTGGGTGTGAGCGTGGTTACATGTGCTGCAGGCACAGAGACCCTGAAGATCATCAGTCAACATCACTCCGCCTCAAAAAAAAAAAAAAAAAAAAAAAAAAAAAAAAAAGAAGTCAACACCACTCCTATAATCATATCTCCGTACAACTCACAACATCAAAGCTCACTTTAGAGGCTTCAATCAACAACACCTAAACCGGCAAACATCGATCAGCACTACACTAGCTCTCTATCTAACCCCGTCTAAACTATTGGACAAATACAATATGATTAGTTTATGTCAAAATCAAACAAGACGAACCGTTCTTGTTGTTTAAGTGATCCATAAAGCTTGACGCATTCAGCAAAAGGTAGTAAATGCAACACAAAGTACAGCATTGCTTAGTGGCGAAAATGCTAGTAGGCCAACAGCGAGTGTCAAAGTACACGCAACTTTCACAGAGATTAGCACTATCAGTAGCTCATTTGGTATTATAATTCACAATTATGGAGATGGCATCGCTTTGTCCCATACATGCAGAGGAAAGCCAGCCCTAAAGTGTGGAGGGTTGTCACCACCATGTGTCTGGTACCTCACACTTGTCAACCGTCCCGTGTAGATCCGACGGCCATGATTAATTCCATCCTGGATCATCGAGATGCATGGTTTCAGACTTCAGAGGTGCATGCATGCATTTTGGTGGGATCAAAATTAAGTTGGGGATACTGCGTGTGTTCTTTCTAGTAATTGTTTTTTTTTTTTGGGAATAGTAATTGTTTGTGCGTCTTAATAGCATGGTGTCAGTTAGTTGCTTTTGTGATGTAGCGTCAGCTTTTTTTGAGCCGCCATTTGGAGGTGGGAGTAGTCACAATCCTATCATCAGCTTCATAGTGGTTCGTAGATGAAGCTCACATATATGGTTCGGTTTTTCTTAAAAAAAGAGACAGAGATGAAGCCCATGGAATACACATGGTTATCCAGGGTTAATCTTGACACTTTAGTGGCAAGCTTTTGGTAATGACATTCTTCGAGAATATATGTTTCCGTTAGCATCACCTGTGGTGGAGCAAAGGGGAACATGACAATTGGCCTGTTAAACTGGCAATTTACATGTGAACTGAGTTGATGCTCAGCCAGTAAGTACTGTGCAAGAGACAGCTTATGAGAAAATATAGTAATGTCACTAGCATGTCATGAAACAAATTAAAATATTGAGGAACTAGGGTTTGGAGAACTTGATGAAATCATTCACCAATGGATGTATTGGAAGGTGCAACATTGTGTGGGGTCAAACAGTTTGAACCCCCCTGATCTTCCGCCACTTGTGCGTACCACAATCTATTGCGATTTCCAAAACACGGATTGTTTTATCACCCATCGGCGTAGCAAATTCAATGAAGGGAGTAGTGTTCACGTCAAAGTAACCAAAAGAGAACACATCTCAAAACCAAGAAGCTGGGTCACCCGGAGGCAGCTCATCTTTTCATACGGATTATTGTGAGATCTCAATGTGGTTGCACACAGTCCGACATGTATGGGCACAAGAGCTCCTCTCTGCCTCCTCTCTCGATGGGTTTTGTACGGACCAGTGGATGTACAACTGCATGCATCCCTTACGTACCCAGTAATCCTGCTTGAACTGAGTTCTTTACACTATCAATTGTAGTATACTCTCTCCGTAATGCAAATAGAAGTCTTTTTCCGTCCAAAGACTTAGAGCGCAAAAGAAGTCCTTCCGGTTGCATGCGGTGGTTTTGGCCAAAAATACCCCTCTAATTGCTTCGTCTCCCGCGCATGCATGTGTGATTAATCCCGTCCACATTAAAGGCTCATCCGCTCGCGCTGCTAGCCATCGGCCCATCCGCGCGAATATGTTGCTTATCATGCACCCGTCTCATCATTTATTAGGGGCAAACATGTGGAAAAATTACCCCCTAATTAATGACTTTTGGTATGCACAATCCTGTCTAAAAGGAATTCTAATACCAATATGGAGGGAGTACATATGCTTTGATGATCTGTAGGAGTAGTTTTCCCAAGATAACCAACATACTGTAATGATGGTGGGATTACAAGTTCAGTTACTAATGTGTATAGAAGAGGCACTTGTACTGTGCACACTTTACTTTGTTCTATATTTTGCACAATAATTAATATTAAATATATCTCAAGTTGTTTAACATGTTCATCTTAGCTTCATAGACTGCACTCTATATAAAAACCAGTGCCAAACAGCCAAGGGGCAGGCAGGAAGAGCAGAGCTCTCACTTCTCAGAGCAAGCAAGCAAACCAACTGCAGAGCTGAGCCTAGCAACTTGAGGGGATGGGCAACAGCCTGCGGTGCTGCCTGGCCTGCGTGCTCCCCTGCGGTTCCTTCGACGTGATACGGATCGTCCACCTCAGCGGCCACATCGAGGAGTACACCCGCCCGGTCACCGCCGGCGAGGTCATCGCGGCGCACCCGAACCACGTCCTGAGCCGGCCGTGCTCTCAGGGTGGGGCGCGGCGGATCCTGATCGTCGCCCCGGACTCGGAGCTGAAGCGAGGCTACTTCTATTTCCTGGTGCCGGCCTCGTCGGTGCCGGAGAAGAAGAGGAGGCCGCCGCAGCCGCAACAGAAAAAGGTGCGGTCGCAGAAGACCCCCGCGCCGCCGAGCGCTGCTGTCTCTAAGGAGGCCAAGGACAACGGTGACAGGTACCTGGCGGAGGTGCTGTCGGAGGGCAAGGCCAGCCTCAAGCGCCGCCGGAGCAGCCGTTCCACGGTGTGGCGGCCGCACCTTCACAGCATCCTGGAAGAGACCGCTAATGACTTGTGAGATCTCACATCTCTTCATGCTTTCAGCTGCTCACGTAGCTGTTTCCTCCCTCTCCATCTTGTGTAAATAGCCATGGATGGTGGTTGTGCATGGCGTGCACCATGTAGGTCTGGTCCTTGAGTTTTAGATGAGAGGCAGCCCCTTTTTGCTTCTCTGATTTGCTCCTCCTGCTAGATTTTTTCGCTCTCATCGCTGGCGGTTCAAGTTTTGAAGCCGATGAGAGTTACCGAATAGGCTGTGAAGGAGAAACAGAGATCAGGATTGGATACTCTTGATGTACGCTTATTGAAATGGAATGTGTGTTTTAAACTTGAAATCTTCAGTACAGTGTTATTCATGAATCCATAAGTA
The DNA here is from genome assembly GCA_015847255.1 of Hyparrhenia diplandra. Taxonomy (NCBI): domain Eukaryota; kingdom Viridiplantae; phylum Streptophyta; class Magnoliopsida; order Poales; family Poaceae; genus Hyparrhenia; species Hyparrhenia diplandra. The sequence goes on along the minus strand of JADLZK010000268.1, from coordinate 126,735 downwards.
GACTTAATGTTTGCAGGTCAACGCATAACCCATAAAAATTAAGCCTATTTGAAGGTCTGCCCACAACCCCCCTTGAATCCCTACATCCATGTTTTATGTTTGTTTGTTCATCAGTCATGAATATAATTGTCCAGCTACTGCATTTCCAAACATCACAATTACTGGAAGTCTGGAACTGTTCAGTAACTGGTCAGTTTATAGGTTTTTTCGGACATGTTGTGCCGAAATTGTGCCGAAACTGGACTTCTATATTCATCCAAAACCTAGATAGAAAAATGAAGCTGCAGATAGTATTTTGTGAGAGTGAATAATTAAGCTGTTTAAACTACTTTAAATTATTTAGAAAGGAGGTTCAAACCAAATATGTTTAGAGACAGCTTACATTAAGGGTGGGGACAAACTGACGACATTTGACATTTGTAAGGTTAGAAAAGGAGTGCAATTCAGCAATGGTCTAGTCTAAACTCATGAGATAACTCAAAAGAAGCAGCAATTTATGCTTGTACTGTCATTTCAGAACAGAGTTGCCAGGTAAACGCTACTTGCCAAATGAATGAAGGCTATAAAAATGGACAGTAAACAAGTCTGCAAAATGATTCAGTTGCTCATGGACAATACAGCTTGGAAGGCTGCAATATATTCCTCATCTCGTCTTGTAACTACAAAAATCAATCATCAAAACTACCGAAAACACACCAAAACTCTGTGTTAAATCCAGTTGGGACGCACACCAAAATCCACCATATGTAGGTTCACGGTTCAAGATGCCGTCGTTTATGAACTAAATCACCACCATTGATGCACAAGCACGCCGCTGTCCCTGAGCGAGGTGAACAGCTCGAGGCAGTCGCCGTACGTGTTTTGGTACTTGGGCGACCGCACGCCAGGGCAGCACCTCTGCCACCGATTGTAATGGCACTCGAGGAACAGCTCGTCGACGAGGCAGATCGCGCCGGTGTCGATCATCCTCGGGATGAGGTCAAACTCGGTGCCCTCCACGTCCATCTTCATCACCACGAAGTCCTGTTCCGACACCGTCCGTCTCAGCCACTCGGCGAGGTCGAACGCCGGGACGCGCCGCAATTCGCCGGACGACGCCCCTTTGGTCGACCCGGCCGCAGGCCTGATGCGGCCCATGCCACGGCCGCCGTTCGGCTTTCTGGCGTCACTGTTGGCGCCCTTGTTCTTGCCGGCCGGGCCGCCGATAATCTCGAACGTTAGCGTCTCGTTCCGGACCCAGGCGGCGTAGGGCAGCAAGGTGACGCCTTTCTTGGTGGCGTACTCTGCATGGAACGCGGGGTCGGCCTCAACGGCGAAGACCTCGAAGCTGTGGTTCTGCTTCGGGTACTGCTTCCGGAACCAGCTGCCGATGCTGGAGCCGTGGCTCCGGGCGCCCACGTCGACGTACACGTACCGGCGCTTGAAGCCGATGTCGGCGAGCGCTGGCAGGTACTTGATGTTCTTGATGTTCCTCTTCAGCGAGATCCATGGCTTCGCCGGCTCTTTCGTGGATCAGCGGCTCGGCGAGGTGGATGATTCGGTGCTTGTGATCGTGACGCGTGCAGTTGCTCGCGGGATTGTTGCCTGCGTCTGCATGCTTCCGGAAGACCAGCTCCAGGAGGGTGGAGCCATCCCGGCCGTTGGTCTCGCGCGATCGGAGCAATCCGAGGGACGGGAAAAGAGCCTGGAGGGACCGGAGGCTGTAGGCGTCGCGGGCGCCGGACGTGAGGATCACGAGGTGGCCGTCCGGCTTCATAATCCGTGCGGCCTCGGTGGCGAGGTCGGCCTGGCGTTTGGAGAAGTCCAGGGCGCGTCCGGCGAAGACGAAGTCGATGGCGGAGTCCGGGAACGGGAGCTGGTGGTCGCTTCCCGCGACGGCGAGGGGCGGGGACCGCTTCTTGGCGACCGCGATGGCGCCGAACACGCCGAGCTCCCGCAGCGCCATCGCCTCCTGGGCACCGCCGAGGCAGACGGCGTGGGAGGACGCGGAGAGCAGGCCGTCCGCGAGGTGCCTTCGGAGGATGGTGGCATGGTGATCCACCGCTCTCCTCCACTCGCGGCTGCGCCACGCGTCCGGCGACCTGACGGCCGCCCAGGCGTGAGTCCTCCTCCCGGCTACGGCGGCCCGAACGGCAGGGTCTGCTGCCCTTCGGCCACCGCCCACGACGGCGAATTCCACCCATAGGAGACAGAGCCCGAGCCCGCCGACAGCGAGGAGCATAACGCCGCGCCGGAGCGCCCCGCGCCCCATCGGGTTCATGCCAGCCCGCGTCCTGCGCTCGAGGCAGACGACGGCCAGTCAGGCCTGATTGCAGCGGAAGCAGGGTCGATTGCGTGAGGAGGTTCGATTCAACTGGAGCAGAAGCGATCGGCGGCGCGGTTGCCGAAGACGAGGCGGCGTACGGACATGTGATCGATACTGGAGTATGGGAGAGGCGCGTGTGCGAAGTGCCATGTCCAAATGGCAAATGGGTGATTGGGTGGGTTGCGAACTTTATTTGCGGGCTGCATCCTCTGCTGCTTCCATGGGAACCGGAGCTTGAAGACGCGGAACTGAAGAGAGCAGAAGATCGGTTATCTCTGCTCTGCGGTATTGTGAAGTTTGGATGTTCAAGGATCCATTAGGCTATGGACAATGCAAAGATACCTGAATAGACCCCTGAAAATATATGATAATTCCGGGGAGCTAAATGGCCCCAAGAGTCTTAATCTACAGTGGAGTAAATTGATTTCTGATGTTATTAATCGAGCCTGCAACTGTCGATTTCCATACTTAATCAAGCAGAGGAGGCACCAACAGTAGGCCATGTTTGGGCTCTAAACTTTAGATCACTTTATTTAACTTGTAAGAGTCTAAACAAAAGCTTGAGAAAAGAGCCGCTTAATGATCTAAAGTTTTAGTCCTCAAATGTAGTTTAGCAGGCAAGAACATGACATTTTCTATATAAAAAAGGCAAGAACATGACATGCACATGCACATGCACATGCACATAAAGTACGAGGCAATGGACAGTTTTGATGCAAACCGTTCGGATAACTTTCGTACCAAATGTTCGTTTTGATTTTTTTCCTGCACCATTATGTTTTTACGATGAGATCTACAAAAGTAGACCCCTGATGCATATATACTTTATAAAACAATTCATATCCTGACAACTTATATGATATAGAAGTAGATAGTTATGTATTACTCCATCCCAAATTATAAGACGTTTGACTTTTTTTTAGCCCAAGTTTGACAACTCGTCTTATTCAAAAAACAATTGTGGAAATATAGTCAAATTTAAGTCATTGTCGAAGAACTTTTATTAATTAACCAAGCCACAACAAAAGAAATGATATTTTACATAAATTTTTGAAGAAGACAAGAGGTCAATCTTGGTGTCAAAAAGTCCAATGTCTTATAATTTGGGATGGATTGAGTAAGTGTCTATTTATGCTGATAGTTCAGCTACACGTGGTCAATGCTCAATGGTGATTCATCCATGATGATTAGGAAGGCTACAATACAAATACCAACTAGTTCCTATTTGTTTGTCAATTTTACTTTAATTTTGTAAGGTATGTTGTCAATTTTTAATTTTAGTTTATTTTCACTATTTTAGTTTTTAGTAATTTCAATTTTAGTGTTATGCTTTTTTTCCCTTTGTGTCCAGTTTATTTTTCATTTTTGTGTTTGTCAACTTTAGTTTTTTTTTTCGGTTGTCAATTTAATTTTGTTATAACTGCTGTCGTATTTACTTATGTCTTAAGCATGTGGCAGCTTATATATTAACCTTCTAACAATTATTAAGCATGTATCAACTTTTGTCGCAAAAAAACTGAAAAAAAAATTGAAAACGGAAACTATAAAAAGCCTCAATACCAAAATTCGAACACAAAGTCACGGCAACTAGTGGACCGTCGGATATAACTTCTCTCATCTGGGTCGCTCCTCCCACAGGCGGCTCGGGTGAGAAACCCTAGCGCCACCACTTCTAGCGCCGCCACCCCTTCTCTCCTACCTCGCCACCGCCCGAGGGGGCGCTGCCGGGAATCCGTGCGGGTCTCGATGAAGGCGGTGGCGGGGGATCTCCCCCTCGAGGCCCGAAGCACACACGGGAGGTGAGCTATTCAGCGAGGCGGTGATGGCCGTGCACGGGCTTGGTGCGAAGGCACGGGGGCGACCGTTGGCGGGGTGGGCGAGGGGCGGCATTCTTGCGCGGCGGTGGGTGGCGGGTTTCGCGGCGTCGGCATGGCCTATTCGGCCGGGGCGGCAATGCCCGTGGGCTAGCCGGCTGCCTGGCGGCGCTCTGAAATCTCATGTTTGGTTTTGGAAATTGATGACACACTTGTTATGCTAATCCTTTGCTCTACGTGTGACTTGAGGAGATAGGATTGCATGGATGACGTGGAGCATGATGATCATGAACATGGACGATGATGATGGACATGATGGATCGTCAAGCTTGGATTGTCGGTTTGGAAGGAACCCGGAGATCAAGGCAAAGGTATACTTGATAGGTTTTTCTTTCGGTGATCAAGACACGATAGCGTGTGATCACATTATAGGACAAATAGCCGACTATCAAGAGGCGATGCCGCGACTAATCCTTTGGTGAAGTGCTTCTAGGTCATTTGACTTGCATATTGCATATAGACTTGAGAGCACTAACTTTCGTTCTTGCCTTATCGATCGCGATATGCTAACATACATGATATTGGCAAGAGGCGAAGCAAGGTTGAAGCAAAGGTGACAACAAAATGAAGAAACACGCAGAAGCGTCGACCGGACACAACGACCGGACGCCTCCCCGACCGGAGCGTTCGGCCGGCCGAGTCCGGTCGAATTCCGCACAAAGATGTGTTTTGGGCTCGAAGAAGAGGATCGACCGGACGCTGGAATTGGAGGTTCCGGTCACCACCGGATGCATCGACCGGACCCATGAAGGAAGTTGTCAGCTGTGGGCCAGGGGGCGTTGTCTTTTGTGACCGGACGCTCGGTTTGGCGGACCGGACGCTCGGACCGGACCCGCTGGTGCGTTCGGTCGATGATTCCAGTCAGCACGCAGAAACCCCCCAACGACTATGTTTTTGAGTGGGCTCTATATATACTTGGATGGCCGGGTTTTTGAGCTCTCTCTTGCACATTTTAACACTCCTACACACTTGTTAGCTTGTGAGACTCCACTCCACTCATCTCTTCATCCTAACTTCGAATCTTGTGTGAGATTGACAGAGATGAAAGTGCATTTGCTTGTTTGCTTGCATCTAGAGGCACTTCATCCTTGGAGGAGCTGCGGGATCTTGTTTCTCTTGGGAATTTGCTTGGTTCCCTAGCGGCTTGGTTCCCTAGGGGTGTTGAGCTCGATTGTAGCTTGTTCGAGGCCACACCGGTGGACTTGTGAGGGGTCGTTCCTTACCCCGTGGGAGATTCGTGAAAGGAGCACTAGTGGATTGCTCGTGGCTTGTGAATCCTCTCTTGTGATTGGTGTGCTTGAGCTCCCGCCGGGGATTTGACACCGTGTCATTAAGCTTAGCAACCATCAAGTAAGTGTATCGCCACAACGGGGGACTAGCGTGCCGGCAAGCACGTGAACCTCGGTGAAAAATCATCGTGTCACTTGTGTTGTGCTCATTGGAGATTTCTCTTAGTCGGTCTTGGCCCATCTTTGGGGGGGGGGGGGTTGGGCTCGGCCGGGGCCCATGCCAAGGAGGGGCCCGAGCCCGGGTATCGGTATGCAATACGTATGTATACCCATGTAGCTTGGCCCAAGAAAATAGAAAGCGAAGGCCGCAGTACCTAGCGGCCGTGCGTGGTCTCAAGGCCCGGCACCTAGCGGCCAGAAGGCCAGGCCGCCGCGAGTCCGCGGATCGGATCATGGCATCGTCGCGCCGCCCCGCCCAGCTGAGGCCGAGGCTCGTGACTAACTTCCTCCGTGACTCCGTGGACTCGATCGCGGATCGGGGCGGCCGACCGGGCATCGTGGATCGTGTCGGCCGGCCGATCGTTATCGCGCCATGAGCCTTCGGCCGACGCCGGTTCTTGGCCGAAGGTATTTCCATCCATGATTCCACCTATTCCTATTTCCTAATTCCTCGCTGCTCATTGCTACAAGCCCACAACCTGCGGTTTAGTAATCCAGTTCTTGTTTTCTAATTTAGGTGTTTGAATTTTAGAATGCCGTCTAAAAAACATTTATCGGGGCTGAGAAACGAAAAAGAAAAAGACAAGATATATAATAGTCTATAGGGGCCTTGGCTCTGTCTTCGCCCTAGGGTCCTCAAAAACATAGGGCCGGCCTTTGCTCTTAGTACGGGTGATTGGCTTCCACCTCTACACGTCGACGTCGGTATATCGATCACACTCTCTCTAGCATTTACATTCGATATAGTTGTGTAGCTTGTGTAGTTTGATATAGCTTGATAGAATTGTTTAGCTCCTAGTGTTTGTTTTAGTTAGCTTATCTTGTTCACCTAGGGGTAAATTAGCAACCTATACTTTTCTTGTGATTAGAGATATTAGAATTGACTTGTGGCTTGCATAGCTAGTTTGTAGCATCGCTATATTTGCTTCGCCATCTTATTTACTAACCGCCTTGTTTAGTGTTGTTGCAAGAATTTTTAATAGGCTATTCACCCCCTCTAGCCATTAGGACCTTTCACGCCGCTCGGCCCGGCGATATCGGTGGTGGCCTTGTGAGGCCGCCACGCCTTGGGCCATTGGCCGGTGGGCGACGCCGAAGATGCTCCGGTTGGCGGGCGAGGTGCGGGGACTCCGTTGGGTCCAATCTTGGCGGTTGTGGAAGGTGTGGTCGGAGGAAGTAGAGGTGGAGGAGTCCCGACGACTGACTTTCAAGGATGTATCTGATGCTCCGAGTCGTGGGTGGTTGCACGACGACGACCATCTAGAGCCACTCCCAACCATGGCCATGTCCGGGATTCGGCGACGGATCCGGTTCCCTTGCCGCCTGTGGCTACGTTGCCTTTGCGGCATGGATGATGGTGGTGCACCTTCCAAAAATTCCTCGGTTATGGATCCGGTGGTGTTTTCCCTCGATGGTGTTAGGCGTAACAACATGGATTTCAGCGAGATAGTTGCTACGATCGGGCGGCGGTGATGCCCGTGGGTGCCACTTTCTCGCCGAGGCGTCGTCACTTCTTCAAGCTCATGTCGCCATGGGGATCTTCCCGGATGAAAATCTGGTGCAATTATTCTCGGTCGGGCGATGATGACATCTTTGCATGTCATGTTCTCGTTGGAGACGCCGCTATAGGAAGTTCCCTCTTTTGGTTGATAGTGTTGGGGCTAGCTTAGTACTAGATTCTTATGTTGTTGCCATTCATCTAACGGTGTATTCTTGTCTTGTTGACGGAATGTTGTGGATGATTTTTTTCTATGTTTTACGCCCAATGGCCATGTCTTTGTAATAATTGGCCTGATTCTACCTTTTGGTAGATGAAGCCGATATGAAACATTATCCATTATCTAAAAGAAAACCAAAATTGGAACACCACTTGTATATTATAAAATTAACAAGCAAACAGGAATCGGTGTGTGTGTGCCTCTGTATATTATAAAATTGACAAGCAAACAGGAATCAGCGTGTGTGGGTGGGTGGGGGAGGATTGACTCTGAATGCAATGCAGGGGCGTGCTAGGCGCCGACCACCCTGGAGGTGAGCCTGCCCAGCTAACGGCCCAAGCCGCCACTTCCTTCTTCCTCTCGGCGCTCATCGTCTTTCTCGCGACTCTGGCTTCCCGCCGCTTTGCCCCACCCTAGGGCACGCCGGAGACTCCGGCGAGCCCCAGGGGCGGCGGCGTCCGCCTTCTCCTCCCCCTCTTCTTCTCCCCTCCAAAGAAACCCTAACCCTAGCTCTGAGCTTGAATCTTTGGCCATGGCGCCCCAGGCCCCTACCTGGCCCAACCGGCCCGACCACGGGCAACTGCACCTAAGCCGCCCGGCGACCATGCCAACCGGCTGGGCCTACCTACCTTCCCCGGCCCGGGTGGGCAATCTATAGCCCAGGGGAGGAGGTCGTGGCCGTGGGAGGCACCGGCGAGCTACCGCGGTGGGGCGGTGGTGGTGCGGTGAGGCGTCGTCATCGTCTTCATCATCATCACCACCGGCGTGGGTGAAGGAGGCACGGCGGCGGAGGCCGCCTTTGGCCTTTACTGGGTCGGCCCACCTAGGGGTGGTTGGCGCCGACTAGTTGGCGCCGAAGATTGCCCTACAATGCACCGGCGCCGCACACTTTATGACCGACGATATGACTTCAGTTTTCATATCGATAAGAGTGGGTTATTGAGATCCGTTTCATTTTCAGTATTTGACAAATAGTTCATTTGACGAAGGAGCAAGTTGATTGAACTGGATACCAAAATGAGTGTCAAAAAAATACCAAGAGAGTCACAAACAAGAGATGTAGCAGCAGACAAACATTGGAGACCGATAAACATTTCTAGGAAGACAAGCAAAGGTTGGTGCATAAGAAATTACACTAGTACATCAGAACCCAAACACATCTCAATATGGCACTCTTTTCCATAAGTTTATGTGGCATAAAGTACATAATGAAATGCATGTAGAGACTAGAACCACAAAAGCTAGAAATTGTTCTACTAAGAGACTCTACTATTTCTTGCAAGCAAGACTGCATCTGTTCCTGTGTTAATTGTTCTCCTCGATAAATCCTATCTAGAGCAACATACCAAGTCCATTGCTCTTTTCTTTGTGGTTCTCTCTTGTTTCCAGTTCTACAGAGTTAGACTTAGCAAAGGTAGAAATTGAATCGATAATTGCTCGCTTTGCGCCTTGGTAACTTCTAGAGGGTTCGGGTTTTGGCGCTTCCTCGTTATAAAACGTCGTCTCCAAGAAAAATCTTGATTTTTTGCTTTGAAGGTATTGGTATTATACATCCCTTTATGGTGCGCCATCCAAAAGTATATAATACCATCTCCCCTAGAAACCAACAAATTGTACAACAAAAAAAACAAGAAATAATTAACAGAAATGTAAGAGAAAATGACCCTAGCTAAGTTGCATCTAGGCAGGCAATGGAAGTGATGTTGTAGCATTAGTTTCTGCTGAATACCCAAACCTTGTTGTCCTAGCTAAAGACCCTAAGCCGAAGGCCACATCGAAAACTAAAATGGAAGTATGGGTTATGGCTATTAAGATCCGCCCGTAGAACCATGAACCACCGAGCACACAAGAAGGTGCACAGAGAATGTTGGGAGGAATGGAAGCTCTCTATTATTGAGCCACTTTCATGGATGCCTTTACAAAGGGGGACTAGCCCCCTATTTATAGAGAGGATCTTGGGTAGCTCTTTCGAAAGATCTTCTCTAGATATTTCCTCCTTAGATATGTCCACTACACTCTAGACTTCTCTTGTTCACTAGAGTCCACCATACTCTAGACTCTTCTCTTATTCCCTTGAGTGCTAGATATTTTACTCCTTGCTTTGAGATTCACCCACACACACATGGTTTCACAACAATGGCCATATGCTTTGTAAGGAGGTGGTTCAAGTGCACATTTTTCAAAGAGTTAGTGTGCTGCGCAGCATTAACACAATCAAACAACACCTTGCTAGTGATTATGACCAACTAGCCGTCAACTAGTTGCCGACTAATCAGCCCGGTCGATTAATAAGTGCGACGACAACTAGCAAAGATCAAGTGATTCAAAAAAAATGAGTACATTACTCTTGTACCGTCTGCTTCGATTCAAGGACGTATGTCTTATTGCCGCTGCTTGAACCTGTGAATTGAAACTAGGGTAGTCCTGATCAAAAGAATTTCTTACGCAATACAACAAAATTAAAAGAAATTTTTTGGTAAAATAGCTATAAATTAACTAAATTGCGATTATACAATTAGAAGATCCAAAACTTATACATAAATAAGCCCCAAACTTGCTCAAATTGTATACATAAGATAAGATAAGTTCTTACATGAATATAAGAGACTACAGTCTACAATACTTTGTGCTTTCTCATTGCCATGAAAGCATGAACTATGTCATCCTCGCTTACAGTGAAGAATATATCACGCTCAACAAAGGTAACCAAATAATCATTCAATAACATGTCACTCATACTATTTCTCAACTTATTCTTCACTAAACACAAGTGTTGACACCGCTTAACGATATCAGTAATATAGCAAACTAGCACTTCAAAAACAATGGCGCCCACTAGTGCTAGGTGACAACACTATAAAAGCAATGACCACAAACAAAGTCTTTATTATTATAACATTCATTAAGCCATTATAAACTAGTCAAAGGATAACCTATACTTCTAGTAAAGAAGGTTGATCATTCCATTCTTATGCAACTAGAGAGTATAACATGGCATAAAATGATGTGACTAGGCGAGAAAATAAAATAAGATAAAGAATATAGAACAAGGCTCTGCAAGCGCATTTAATAATAAATACCATTGTAGCATTTTAAATGAGTAAGAGTATCGTATCCACAAGTAAGATAACTTAAACTACACAATATGTACACTAATAAAGTCTTTATATGGAATGTCTATAACCAATAATGATAATGCTTCTACTCAACAACAGGGGTTAATGTCACATGAAATAATAATAAATATGATAAAGATATGTATGATAAATGCTCAATAAGATAAATGATAAATACAGGGGATCAAGCCATCATGAAATGATAAAGATTCAACAGAACATTCTAGTCTAAGGACTCACATGGTGAAAGGTCCTAAATGGCTAGAGGGGGTGAATAGCCTAATAAAATTTCTACAAAATCACTAGAACAACTTGTTAGTAAACAACAAAGCGTAAATGCGTTTGCTCTAGCTCTACTTTGTCGGCAAGCCTCCTATTGACAATTCTAGTTGCTATAGTCTCTAAATCACACTCAAGGGCTATGTCACTACTTTACCACTAGGTGAACAAACTAATTACTCTAGCAACTAAGCAAGACTACTCAAACTACACTAGCACAAGATATATGAAAGTAATGCAAGAGTGTAGAGATGATATACCACAATGTCGAGGCTAGTCAATCCAATCACCAAGGATGCAACAATATGATAACCAAATTGGAGCCAATCATCGAGAGACAAATGGAGACACGAGATTTAACCCGAAGTTCATTTGAGCACCCTCAAGCTAATCTCCGTTGTGCCTACCTTCTCACGTGTGGGTCAAGGTGGAGCTCACTCCAAGCCAAATGCCTTTAGGCTTCTTGAACCCAAAGCAAATAAGAGGTACCCAAGACACGAGCAATAGATTACTCACACTTTGTCTTCCCGACGAGGAGTGTGTGACCCTCTCACAAATCACCGGAGGTGGCCAAAAACATTCACCTTTTCTTGCCAACGCCTCCACCAATCACCAAGCCGGCTAGAAGTGGTGCTCTCCAAGAGCAACAAGAAAACCACCGGCTCACAACGATCCCCAAGTGCCACTAGATGCAAAGATCAAAGCAAAGTGCACTTGAATCACCTCAACTCACTAGAATAGATGCTCTCAAGCAAAGGAGTGAGGAGGAGGATGAGTGCTCAGCTCTAGAGGTGTTAGGATTGATTCAAAATGACCAAGAGACCTCCCATGGCCGGCCAAAGGGGTATAAATACCCCACACCACGAAATGTGGCCGTTGGGGTGCAAACCACGCACAAATCAGCGACCGGGCGCACAGACCCGGACTCACCAGGTGAGTCCGGTCGGTGGGTCCGGTCACAACCGACAAACCCCACCTGACCGCCAAACCGAAGCCGCTGAAAGTGCGTCCGGCCGCACGTCCGATCCAGCCGGCCGCGGCCGGATGCTTCCGGGCGGCCCCGGCCCGTCGGTAGCCGTCGACCACCGACCGAGAAAACAAGCTTATCGGAATTTTGATCGGACGCGGTGACCGGCGCGTCCGGCCGATTTTCCATGCGTCCCCGGCCGCTGAGTCCGGCCACCGCCCGAGCCGCGAAAAACTGGCCGCTTTGTCGCCGTTCTTCCGCCTTTGCTCCAAACTAACTTCGTCACTTGATTCTTGTTGCCGACACGTCGAAGAACACCCCGACACCATGTGTTAGCATTTTGAAAAACATTTTCCATCAAGTACGGAGTTAGCTCTCTAGGTTAGAATGCATGCAAATGATTTTGAACCTAGAGGCACATGAGGACCGATATGTACGATAGTTTTCCCCTCTTTATAGTACGGCTTATCGATCCTATAATCACTCACACCCTCTATGGTGTCTTGAGTGTAAAATCAAAATGGCCCTATGATATACCTTTGCCTTGAGCCCATTTTGATCCTCGAAACATGCCATATCATGCACTTGATCAACAATTGGATCATCTCGACCCATCCATCATGACCACCATGCACAAACCTCGGCTTGACCAATCTCCAACTAAATCAACACTTAGCATAGAGAGATTAGTCCTAAGGATGTCATCAATTAGCCAAAACCAATCTAGAGATCTTCACATGGGTAATATAAGGAAAACTTAATGTGTAACTATCATCACATGTTATTGCTAAACTCTAATTAGTGCAAACATCTAGTTATCATGGCTACTACCATTACTTAATATCAAACTTAAGGGTAATCAACTATGAAGGATTCAATAATGAGATCTTCACCTTCTTCGTGACACACGACCTACCGTTCACTACACACGGAGGGGGAGGATTATAGAAGACTCAATAGAGTTGTAACCTCTACGAACTACCCCGCGACTCGGCATATAGCGGGCATTTGTAGATATAACATATATAAGCAACACGCTTACATAAGTTATAACACCTATCTTGCACGTTACAAGATGAGGGCTATACAATCCTAAGCATGCAATCCATAATAAATAAATAACTCTACTAGACATATTAAATCAAACAATAGACAAAGCAAATGATAATATAATAAAGATAAAGAACAATATCACAGATGATTAGTGAGTAATGAATATATCAAAGATATAAATTTATCAAAAGATATAGCAATGTACCTATGAACACCTTGATAGAATCTGAAGCTCAAGCCTTCCTATGCTTGGATCTCTTTCTAATCTATTACTAAGTAGCTAATCTCTCTAGATCTAGAACTATTCTGAGGAACTAGAGTTTATGGCTCTGGACTTGATATCCGGAACTCGGGTTTTTGATCTTCGTATTGAATTAGGGTTTCGGGGGTAGCCCCGCCCTTCTTTATAGCCCAATAGGATGAATCTCAGCCCTTGGATCAAACTGATTTGATTGGACGGATCAGATCTACTCCATAGGTCGGTTGTAGGAAGGTTCCAGAAGCAGGACACGTGGCTCCACCAGGAGGTGCCGCGCGGCATGCCCCTATGCCGCCCGGACCCCACCTGTCGCCAGTGGGCCCCAGCCTTCGCGAGCTATCAACAGGGGAACTCACAAAGGAAGAGATGAAAGCGGCGAGAGCAGAGAGGAGCGGGGCGCCCTAGCCACCCGACGGGATGGGGCGGGCTGGTGTTGTGTTCCCGCCATCGGGGCGGGTTGGTCTAGTCGGCGGTCGGGGGCGGCCGGTGCCGGCGTCGCGGGATGGGGGCGGCGCCACGGCGGCTGGGTAGGCGACGACGTCACCCATCTCGTGCTTACTTCTAGGAGGAACGATGAAGGAGGCGGCGCTCGTGGCGCTCCTGCTTCGGGGTGTCATGGTCCGGATGAGCATCGGAGCGAAGCCTGGATTGGACTCGCCTTGGAGAGATAGAGGATGAAAGGAGTATTGGGCCAATTTGGTGGGTTGTGTAGAGTACTAAAAATTTTGGGCCAAATTCCGGGGGTAGTCCTAGGTCAAGGTGGAAGGCTTATCTAATTTGGATATCCATGGATTTTGACAAATGAACTAGAAATTTAAATTTTTGTAGGGGACCACCTCTTGCTAGTTTATTTTTTGAGCTAGAGACTATCCATCTGGACATCCATGGATATCCAACTTCCACCTAGGATCCTAGGCCTACCTGGACTACCCATTAGGTCCGCCACTGCTTATTGCCCTAGTTGGTAGGAATTATGTCGTCACTTTGACCACAGAGTCTCATTGCTGTCTGCATGCATACATATGTATAAGTCAGATCAAGGGTCTGCTGCCCTTCCGCCACCGCCCACGACAACGAATTCCACCAATAGGAGACAGAGCCCGAGCGCGCCGGACGGTGAGGAGCATAACGTCATGTGGGAGCGCCGCCACGTCGAGTTCATGCCACCCCGTCCCCGCGGCGTGAGGGCGGTGACGCCAATCGGGCCCGATTTCAAATGAAGTTGGGTCGATTTTGTGAGGAGGTTTGATTCAACGGGAGCGTAGTTTATCAAGCACGGTTGCGGCGAAGGCGAGGCGGCGTACAGACTTGTGATACTGGAGGACGGGAGAGGCACGTGTGCAATGTGCCATCCAAATGGCAAATGAGTGGGTTGCCTGCATCCTCTGCCGCTTCCATGGGAACTGGAGTTTGGATGTTAAGGAGTAACTCCAACAGTTCCCATGTGTGGTTGGATAATTGTCCTTGTTTGCCAACTCCCAAATTCATATGCCAAATTAAAAAAGAGCTCATCTTAATTTGGCATAGTTCACTTGTCAACTCATATCTAAAATACATCAAGAACCCTAAGAGAGAAATAAAATTATATTTATGCCCTTCCACCTCTTGAAAACTTGCATCGAAAACCCCGAGACGTAAACAAAATTATATTTATGTCCTTCCACCTCTTCGATACGTCATGGATGCGTCGTGAATGCCAAACGTCGCAGACGGGCTCTTTTGCCAACTCCCCCAAATTATCAAACCTAAATGCAAAACTGTTGAAGACTTGTTTTTTTAACTTTTTGCCAAAATATAAGAGTATCAAACACAAATGGCAAACTATTAGAGCTACGACAATGCAAAGATACCTGAACATATCCGTGAAAATATATGATAGTTCCGGGGAACCAAACGACTACAATGGAGCAAATTAATTTCCATACTTAATCAAAAGAGGGGCACCAACCGTAGGCCATGTTTGGGCTCTAAACTTGAGACCTAGGCTATGTTTGGGCTCTAAACTTTAGGGCACTCACGGTGCGGGGACTCTTCATAGAGTCTAAGCTTATTTATTACATTTATATTTATTGCATTTTTGATGATGTGGCAATATATTTATGGGAAAAAAATCAAGACTCCAAGTCTTATTTAGACTCTAAGTCCACAATAACCGAGGTAATAAATATTCTTAGACTATGATAGAGTCTGCATTATTGTGAGTGCCCTAAAACTACCGAATTTTAGAGTTTTTGTTTTTTGCTAAAAGTATTTATGGATTGTCATGATATATTGATCTCTGAGGAACTGAAAACTACGGAGTTAGAGTGCGATTGAACTCAATATTCAAATGCAAGTAGGGTATCAATCAAGGCACAATCGCTCATTCAATAATCCCATTGGCTTAATGACTAAACACTTCACGTAAATGACACTGCCAATGTTGACATAAGCACGCATCAACGTATTTCTATTTCTATGTATAGGGGCTCGTTTGGCACAGCTTTGTGAGCAGCTTCGTGAGCTGTTTTGCAGCCCGCTCAGCCAAACGCGTGCGAAGTTTTCGGAAACTCAGTGACATAAGCGGTTGCACGCGGTGAAGCTGGAAAAAGCAGTTCCCTCCAATACGTCCATAACATATAGGCAAATCATGCATGCATGTTTTTTAAAAATGAAACTAGTAGTTCATGCTAGCAAGAAATCTAGAATAAAAGATGACATTATTTGGAGATCTAAGGATGTCATTTTTTGGAGATCTAATTTTCAAAATTATCGAAGAGTTTTTTTTATCAAAATCTTTATTTCCTTTAGTAAGGAAGGATATGTTTCTCTAACCTGTCCTATACCTTTTCGCTCTTCCCGTCCTCTACCTTTTAAATAACTTCAAAACCTGCCTTCGCTCTCTACTCATGGAGATGTAGGCAAGCTCTTCGAGTCGCCATTGACTCCACATCTCCATTGATGTGTTTGGGTTACATGGCTCTTGGGCCCGTAAGTACCAAAACAACCACACATACCTTAGCTTAGGACAATCCCAACGTATAGTTTTTTATAGATAGTTTATATAGATAGGAGAGTGCAATCAACACCCATGTAGATCTAATTTTCTCAATGCACAGTTTCCATATTAGTTTTTGTGGAGAAGCAAAACTAATTGTGACAATTAGCCATGTAACCAAAATGGATTCGAATGACACAGCTCTAATGGCTACCAGATTGCCACAAAGATATGTGAAGAAGCTCCCCATCAAATAAGAACTATGAAAAATCTTTAGTTCCCCTAATCTAAAAAAAAAAGTTACAAGGGAGTAAACATCGTAGCAGAAAGGCTTAACTAGCTGTATGCTGTTAATTCCAGCACATGAGTTCTGATAAGAAGCAATAAAGAAAAAACAGGTGAATGACCCGATTAAAAAAAAAAGAAACAATGAAGAAAAATAAAAAACACAAACGCAATAGCAGCTACTATCTATGGCATTGTATTGAATATTACAGGTATGGTCATGTTGTTCACTTTTTGAAGATACTTCTTCCTTTGTAAACATTTTTAGCTTTTTATACATTGTCATTTTTTTTCTATACAGTGTATATCTAAATGCGTAACAGAAGCTATATATATAGAAAAAAACAAAATATATTGTAATCGATAACCTAGAGTAGACTGCTTGTGATTCAAATTGTGTCAAGTATGTTACAAACTTGTGCTCATAAATCACAACCCAAGAGAGAAATGGCATTTAATCTTCCCTAATGTCAAATTTAATAAGTCACAACGATCTTTGATGCCACTTTGATGTCACTAGAGACCTGATCCTGACACGTTACAGGACAATGGACGCTAATACGCTACAGACGAATCAGTTCTCGAGTTACTGACAAGTGGGCCCGAGCCCACCCACGGACGGAGATTATTCTACTGATGAGTTCTGGTAATTATTGGAGCAACCGCTGATCTGTCTCACTCTGTCTGTGCGAATGACGTCGCTTTGCTTCGCCTCTATGATGCACAAGTGCCTTCCCGAATCACACACAAAGCACTTGTAAATAAAGCACTTTTATTTTTTAATAATAGCTCACAGGCCCGCGCTAATAGTGTCCCCCTTCCTTCCCTTCCCCACTCATCCACCACCTCGACGCTGTGCGCCGCAAAGCGATGGCGATGGTCACTACTGACGCCGCCGCCGCCACGGCCACGGCCACCGCCGCCGACGAGAAGCCGCAGGACACCGAGAAGCCGGACTACGCCCCTACAACGGCGCATCCACCGCCGCAGATGGCGGCACGGGCGCCCGCCGCGGCGTCTCTGGCGGTGGCGGTGGCGTGGTGGACTCGGTGGTGGCGCGGTGGCGGCGGGAGGACATGCTCGACAAGAGCCCCCTCGCGCTGCATGCGGCGGCCGCCGTCTTCGCCTTCGTCGCGCTCGTGCTCGTCGCGTCCAACCAGCACGGCGACTGGATGCAGTTCGACCGCTACCAGGAGTACAGGTGCGTGCGCGGACGGCGGTTGCTGGGGGTTCGATTCAAGCTCGGCGTGCTCTTCGATCCGTGTTTATTTTATTTATGGCTTATTATTTCGTCTTCTCTCCCCTAGGTACCTGCTTGCAATCGCGTCGCTGGCGGTACTCTACTCGCTGGCTCAGGCGGCGCGGCACGCGCACCGGATGCGCGGCGGCGTCGACCCCGTCTCCTCACCATCTGGGAGGCTTCTCGATTTCGTTGGTGATCAGGCGAGTGATTGCTTCCAACTTTTAGCCTGCAGCTGTAAATCTTGTGCTGTCATGCTGACATGAGTGTTTCGCTCAATCAACTAAAGTCTCGATTTGGTCGTGATTCTTGCTTAGTGAAGGAAAAGGGACAAGAATATGAGAGATGGGGTGGGGGCTAAATGTGACTGCAGTTTATAAAGTGATGATAAGCAAGAGTAAAGGTTCCAGTACAGACATTCTACTTCCATGGTGAAGGAACACATCAATTCAGTAGTAGCGTTTAGAATAATTCTCTCCAGTAGCATCTGAACAATACAAGAATGGTGCGAGAAACTTTGTGAGAAGAGGCACATCGCCTTTTACTGTTGGATCAGTTAGATTGGTCTATGATACTCCTTTTCCAGGCACACCTTCAACTAGACAACCTTATACCCCTTCAGTTTCTTTTTTGGAAGAAACTAAAAAAAAAAAAAAAGGATAGTGGGCTATAAACTCCCAAGAATGGTCCAATAATGTGGGCAATCTATATACTAGTACCAGCGCATGACGGGCCAACAGCAGCAATCATGGTAATGTGGTGCCCATTATAGGGAGATTGAGTGGTTGGACCAAACTTTGAAATGAACTCGAAGTTTGGAGTATGTTTTGAATCTTCAGTTGGTTGGAGATAAGTACTACATGAAAATTTTGTTCATGATGCCCAATGGATTATGCTTAAATTCATTGAATTACTCTGGTGTGGAGCAATGAAGTTTGAAATGTCTGGGGGACCATGTCCACTAGCATGCTCTTGAGGATATGACTGTCTTAGGCATGCAACTGCTTCGTCAAAATTTTTTGGGTTAGTGGGTGGGGAGTTCTGCAAGTAACATGGCTATTTACAGTTCCACTTTTTTCTTGCTACTTTCATAGCTTTAGGTCTTAAATCTCATGAAAAAAAAAATTCTAATATTTGAGTCTGGCCCCACTTATTTTAAGAACACTTAAAAGTTAGAAGTACATTTGCTGGAACTTGAATTTACTTTCCAGTGCATACCTCGATTTTGTTGTCAAAGGGAGTTACAATAATAAGGTTCAAGGGATGTATGTGACATTACATGAAGTAACCCCAATGTCATCTGGTGTATTCTTATAATAGTTAAGCTGGCTAAGAGGGTTTTCTATCAAAGTTCATGCTTATCCCTTCTTAGATTCTTTGTTCAGGACTCGGGATCTTATCTATTTTATGTCATGATACCATTTCTAGTGTAGCAAGATATAACCAAAAAAAAAAAAAAAAAAAAGGTTGGCTACAACTTCGTTCTTTCAAGACATGATCTGTACTGAAACTAATAGTTACTACAATCTTCTTTAGACGAAATTGATTGCAGTGTTTAATGATATATATAACTGAGCTGACAGAGATTTGTGACGTCGTTTGCAGGTAGTTGCATACTTGCTCATGTCCGCACTGTCGGCTGCTGTCCCTATCACGAACCGCATGAGATCTGCAGTTGTCAACAATTTCACAGATGCGACTGCTGCAGCAATCAGCATGGCCTTCTTTGCATTTGTAGCTCTTGCCCTGTCAGCAGTGGTTTCTGGTTACAAGCTCTCCAAACAAACGTACATGTGAATCATCGCTGTAGAAGTAAAACCCATTAGGTGGAATGTTCATTATGGATTGCTAATCCAAAGAAGAGACGTTTCTCTTCAACTTGAAGGTCATCTGTTATGTGCTAAGGTGATTGTTGTTGCTTGCAGTAGCTTCCATGTGTGTACATAGAATTATACGTGGCATTCCTGAATATGATTGTTTTCCTTTCTAAAAATATTGCTGTCATGATGAGAACATTTAGCTTCTCTCAGCATATGCATAGGCAGAGCTGTATGCTTATTTCAGGGCTTATAGTTTTCCTTGATCTGAAAAGTGAAATGTTTGCTACCTTTAGGCTTTCCTTCTCCAGCTAAAACTGATGTTCCTGGCAGGAAGTCGGAAATTGCTAAGAACTCTCTTCGTCAACTCTCTTCATCTCATTGTTTTGAAGTGCATTCCTTAAATGAATCCGTGCAAACCACGGACACTATACTAGTAATGGTAGAAGAGCAATTTTTACTGTGAAGGTTCGGGACAACACGAATCAAGCCCCGCTACAATTGAAGCTACTATTTAGGATTTTTTCGAATTAGTAAATCACAAGCAAGACAAATAGATCTGTTGGAATTCGGGTACAGATCGTTGGGAGGGAAAATCAGTAAAGCTCGTCAGCTCAATCAGAGAAACAAAGTTTGCACTAATCTCCTGCCTCCATCCATAGTTGCAGCTCCATACACACGTACGTATGCGCAGAGCAGCAGACCACACAGCCGGTGTACTGCTCAGTTAACATATACTACTACCATAAACTTCAGGGTAACACACTATGACAGAAAATTAAGTGACAACAATACCAGCAGCACAGGTCTTAATATAACCGTACCAACTTACATGTGCTCGAGAGGAAATCAAAGTAACAGTACTGCGCTGTAACACTGCATAAACACTGCTAGACATAATACAAAATGCGTAAACGAAATCAGAGCAACTCTCGCTCCATACATCTTTGTTGATACGTCTAGAGATCTTCCACTCCTTATTGTCGTCTTGTCATCCATTTGACAATCACTGCAGACAAATTACCATGAAATCATGTTACACATGTAATAAAGAAAAAAACAGGATTATAAATAGGCAATCACAACAATGTCAAATGACAATCAGAAGCATTTATTCAACACTCTCATGAACATGGAAAGAAAACTGAAGGAACATAAAAATTTCACAGCATCTAGCAAAGATCAACTAAATATGTGCACAACACTAAATGCACACAAACAAGAGGAAACGGTGCTGCAGAAATGCTCAAGCTTGCAAGAGAACCACAATTTCATATTCTGTACTGTCTATTGCAAAACATAAAAACACTGCAGTACACAAGAATTTCTAATTTGAAAACACTGTCATTTACCTCTCCATTAGCCATCGGTTTCACTTCAAAGTCCTTGTCCTTGGCAACTGTTAAGCTAAACTTCAACAGATAAACAATGCATGTCAGTGAACTTCCTGCACATACACACACAAAGAACAACTCACAAAAGCTAATGATGCTGTCTTTTTTTTGCATTTCAACCTTGATCTCATTTCCCCGTTCAGCTTCAACTTCTTCTGCAACTCTTGTTCTTCTTCTTCTGCAACTTCCTCCTCCTCTTCTTCTCCAACTTTTTCTCTCTTCTTCACCAACTTGCTTTTCTTCTCATCTGCATTATTGTCCTTTTCACTGTTACAGACTCTAGAAATAGTAAAGACCAATTAAATGCCACTAATAGGAGTGCTATTCTCACCATCAGTTTCCTGAGCCAACTCTTCCTCAAGCTTGGTCAAAAGTACCGCTGTACATTCGCGAGTATCGTGAGACATTTTGAAGTCCCCAAAGAGAGAAGGGTCATCAGATATCAAGTACCCCTGAACTAACTGAGCCTCAATTGTCGAACCCTTCAAAACATTATTTCACAATTGGCAACAAGAAGCTCGTCAACATAAAATGAATGGACTACAAATTACGCAGGTAGTGGTAGGTGCACGCATACGCATACCAACATGGCGCCAGCGACAGCATCCGCAGATTTAGAACCTTTGTAGAGCATAAGCTTTGAGGCAGACCGTCGGATCTGATTGCCAGAGGAGAAAATTTGGTTGCTGTTCCAGTTAGGGCAATCCTTCAACGACTCTGAAATCAGTTCAGCCTCCTTCGCGATACACTTTGGAACCATCATTAACATTTGGTGCAAGAAAAATAGGGATTAACATCACATATTGCTACTAGAATGAGGAACATGACAGTTTGGTGTAGTTTGTAACAGGCATACCACCAGGCCCACAGCTGCAACAAAAGATCCACCATCTGATCTGAGGAGCTCCTTTGCATGTTCCTTGATATCTTTGCTCAAGAGTTTGTCTTGAGGAGTGAGGTAATCTCGGCAGTGCTTGAGAAGCTTTCTCTCAAACTTGATACACTAGAAAGGATCAATAAGAAGTTAATTAGCAACTGACAAAACAAATAGGGCATGACATGATTTGACTTAGGACCTTACCAGGTTAGCTGCAGCATGCAGGTCAACTGCAGATGCCCTACATGATTCTTGATGTTCGGCAGCAACGCCTTCTCCAACTGTCTCAGGCTTCTGTTTGCCACAAAGAATGGGAACTTGGCCAGCATTGTGGTTGAAATAGTCCACGAGATACTTCTTGTAATCACACCACTCAACGTCATAACAATTGTAGGCCACCAACCTATCCCACCCCCAACCTCTCTTAAGAAGATCTTATACCATGTGGGGGCAGCAAAGAAATATTTATCAAATTCTATGATATTGTTAACAGATACTGCAGGAAAAAAACGAAGGACCATCCAAAAATCTCAAATAGGAGACAGATACATCATCAGCACAGGATAATTCAAAAGGGCATTCATCTGTCAACAGACTAGGTTTGCAGCAAATCAACTAACGATGTCGATTATATATGGTTTCAATCCAGCACCAGCCAAGCAAATTCGGAATAAATTCCTGAGCATTAAAAGACAAATCCGCAGCCACAACCTAACAAGTGGTGGAGCTCTGCTTCCGGCGCGACTAGTGCCAATAATATCATATAGTTGGACCTCCGCCAGAATAAGAACCCCCTGCTCCTCTCCTCTTCAGCAGTTTCTCTCCTGCTCGCCCTCGCCCCGTCTCCATACCCCTCATATTCGGCTGCCCACCGCCGCCAGCTCCCGATCAGACAACCTACCAATAAACACCGGAACCGCCCGCCATCCCAAACACCGAAACCCTTTCGCGGCGGAGACTCGATTGCAGTTAATATGACCTAGTATCAAAGAAAATGTGAAGAAAACAACAAAGAAATTCATACCTGCGTATTTGACTATATAAGTCGGCGGCATCGGCAGATTTGTGTCGACCTCCGCCACATTTTGAACCCACTCCAATGCATCAAAATGACGATAGTCACCAGGGGCAAATCTTCGGGCTCGACGACATCGGGGTAGACGAGAGAATTCTCACCCATCCCAGGGTCAGTTTGGGCTCCCTTTCAAACGTGGACCTCTAAAGCAAGCGAGCGACAACGTGTAGATCGGGGCACATAAAGGTTTGATCGGGTGCGCATAATGTAGAAATCATAATTCTCGTGTACTCACTCTATTTCAAATTGGAAAACATTTAGATCTTAATTCCTCCGTTCTAAACGGTAGGTCGTTTGACTTTTTCAACCCTAACTATCTTATTCAAAATATTTGTGTAAACATAATCAAATTTAAATGATTTTTAAAAAAATTATTAATAAAACATTCTACAATAAATGAATTGATGTTTCGCATAAATTTTTTGAATAAGAGTCAAAGTTAAGGTTGAAAAAATCAAACGACCTATAATTTAAAACAGTTTAATATCTT
Source organism: Hyparrhenia diplandra (assembly GCA_015847255.1). Classification (NCBI taxonomy): domain Eukaryota; kingdom Viridiplantae; phylum Streptophyta; class Magnoliopsida; order Poales; family Poaceae; genus Hyparrhenia; species Hyparrhenia diplandra. Next base: position 103,561 of record JADLZK010000268.1, on the reverse strand, counting down.
AGTATATAATTTTTCTTTCTGCCTAATGCAAACCGACCCCTCCTTCTAATATATAGATATACACTATACCTAAATATGTATTAAAATAGTATATCCAAAAAAAAATCAAAATACTTAATTGAAATAGAGAATATCGTTTCAAAAAATAGAGAAAATATTTTATAATTTGGAATAGAGGGACAAGGGTATACGAGTAACTCAATAAGCTAACCTGATATATACATCTCCTGTTTTCCTCTTCCACCTTCCTATCTTTCTCTTCTCTGCTTCTCACCGTCGAGTCACACCGAGCCAAACCCTAATTCACGACCGCCGGAGATGGGGCAAGGTTCTCCCGGCGGGATGGGCAAGCAGCCCGGGCTCCCGGGCGACCGCAAGCAGGGCGACGGGAAGAAAGAGAAGAAGTATGAACCACCCGCCGCCCCTTCCCGTGTCGGCCGGAGGCAGAAGCGACAGAAGGGCTCTGAGGCGGCGGCGCGGCTCCCCGCCGTGGCGCCTCTCTCGAAGTGCCGCCTCCGCCTGCTCAAGCTCGAACGCGTCAAGGACTACCTCCTCATGGAAGAGGAGTTCGTCGCCAGCCAGGAGCGCCTGCGCCCCCAGCGAGGATAAGACGGAGGAGGACAGATCCAAGGTCGACGACCTCCGCGGCACCCCCATGAGCGTCGGTTCTCTGGAGGAGATCATCGACGAGAGCCACGCCATCGTCTCCTCGTCCGTCGGGCCCGAGTACTACGTCGGGATATATTCCTTCGTCGATAAGGACCAGCTCGAGCCTGGATGTGCCATTCTGATGCACAACAAGGTATATTTGAAATCTTCGCATTGATCTCATGCATTATTATACTTGAAAGTGTTACGCATGATTCAGTTAGCGATTCGGTGTGGTATTGAGGAGATCAGTGGTGGAAAAAGTTTAACTTTTTTATATGAAGATTAGGATTTCTATTGTGTCTAGTTTAAATAAGTGGCAAGTAATAAGCTGTTCTGGTTAACTTGTTGACTTCACTGTAGAATATTGGGTTTATTTTGTTCTGTATATGGTAAAATGTGGAGAAACCTTAATATTTTGAAGGACACAATTATAGCTTTATTATCGTGTTTCATAGGTGCACAACAAAGAGTTCATAATTCCAGGAATTCTATATTGCTAATTCATCTAGGCTTATGAACTGTGGGTTCACAGTTATGGCTGTATAATATATCTGTTCAATATGACCTCGTGTGGAAGCTAAAGAACATGATTTATTTGGTTTCTATCTGTAGATCATTTGCATAGTTTTTAGGCTGTTGTGTTTTGCTTGACATTTCTGCTGTGTTATTATTGATTGTGTTAGTCATGTGCTATCAAGAAAATGATTTCTTTTCCCATCGCGTGCATCAATTTGGCATATACTATGGTATATGCAGTTTGGGCTATTAGTGATCTATAAATGGCAGGTAGAAAATTGTCACTCTAACTTCAAGTGATAATGCATTTCACAGTCCTCAGAGGTTTGCCTTGGTATATACAGCAGTTTTTTTTTCATGTTTGTTTTAGCAGACACGATGCTGCCCTTCAAGTGATTTACTCTGCATTTTATATACTTTCTTGATTTGAATGCTTACTAAGTAAACAGCTTGACCAAATGATTCCCTTAGGTTCTGTCAGTGGTTGGTATTTTGCAAGACGAAGTTGATCCTATGGTTTCTGTCATGAAAGTTGAAAAGGCACCTTTGGAGTCTTATGCTGACATTGGTGGGTTGGATGCTCAAATTCAAGAAATCAAAGAAGCTGTTGAACTTCCCTTAACACATCCTGAGCTATATGAGGACATTGGGATCAGACCTCGAAGGGAGTTATACTATATGGGGAACCTGGAACAGGGAAAACTCTACTCGCAAAGGTTTGTGCTGATTCCTTGAGGACAGTTCCAAGTTTTTATTTCCATGCCTTAGTTATTTTTGCTCATCGATAAAGCTGTGAATTAACTAAAGACTTTTCATTCTTTTTATCTTCCTGGTGACCTAATATATTCTCAAGTTCTGGTATGAGAATACTATGCCTCTCTTCCTAAAAATCATTTTTAATTATGTAAAACTTTTAAAACGCTGCAGGCTGTTGCCAATTCTACATCAGCAACGTTCTTGCGTGTTGTTGGGAGTGAATTGATCCAAAAGTACCTCGGTGATGGTCCCAAGCTTGTTAGAGAATTGTTCAGGGTGGCTGATGATCTTTCTCCTTCAATTGTCTTTATTGATGAGATTGATGCAGTTGGAACAAAGAGGTAGGATATATCAGACATGAAAGTTTACCACAGTTATTTTCTTTGGTTATGAAAAAAATTGCTGCTGGAGCTTCTAATGAATGGATTAATATGAGTTTTGCTGTTTCGCCCTGTTATAGGTATGATGCTCATTCTGGTGGTGAGCGTGAGATTCAGAGAACTATGTTGGAGTTGTTAAATCAGCTGGATGGTTTTGATTCAAGAGGAGATGTTAAAGTTATTCTAGCAACAAATCGCATTGAAAGTCTTGACCCAGCCTTGCTTCGCCCAGGTCGAATTGACAGAAAGATTGAGTTCCCTTTACCTGATGTCAAGACCAGGCGGCGCATCTTCCAGGTGCTTCTGTGTGAATCGTGTGATGAAAGCTTCTCAGTCCTATTCTTTTTATACAAAACAGCTTTGTTCTTAACGGGTTTTGTTTTGATGAGCAGATACACACATCGAAAATGACACTGGCTGATGATGTAAACCTAGAAGAGTTTATTATGTCAAAAGATGAGTTTTCAGGTGCTGACATCAAGGCCATTTGTACTGAAGCTGGCTTGCTTGCTTTGAGAGAGCGGCGGATGAAGGTAAGACAACTCTGTACACCGAATGCCCCCTTCTATTTTTCCATAAATCTGCTACTTTGGCTAACCGCTAACCTTGTTTGTTGGTACCTGAAGTCGTCACTTTTTTGGTACCTATAAGCAAATTCACCTGAATTACTTTTATTATTAGTCTATAATAACTTTTATACAAGGTCACTTGAAATATCCACTCATGATCTGCTATTTGTTTTCTGTTTCATTAGGTGACGCATGCAGACTTCAAGAAAGCCAAAGAAAAGGTCATGTTTAAGAAGAAAGAAGGCGTGCCGGAGGGCCTCTATATGTGAGACTCATCAGCAGCGCTAGATGCCTTAGTGAGAGCAGTGCCGGAGGGCCTCTATATGTGAGACTCATCAGCTGCCTTAGATGCCTTAGTGGGAGCACTGGCGTTTGTAATCTGCTTAAATGGCCAGAGGATGTTTGCTTACCTGCATTTTTTTTGTTGTTCGAAACACACAACTAAAACAATTGATATCCTATTATGACTACTTGGATATATGAAGTGGCAGCGATGAGTCAAGATGAGGTTGAATGCTGGTTGCCTGTGCAGACGTGGACATGCATGTGGCTATTCTTAAATGTAGTTCTGTTTATAGATTGTTGCGTTCTGGCTTCTAAAAACAAAGATTTTTGCATGTTTAGCAGTTCGACTTGCGGCTGGGATAAGGTTTTATTTTATAGGATGTAAATATATTGTATGGTACATATAATGTTGATTCCACAGAAGTTATGTCAAATTTAAAAAGATTGACTTGAAAATGACTGTAGGAATCTATTTATTCAAGGGCAAAGGGAGTAATTTGAATCAAACAAGCCTTGAGTTGCACTGCACACACAGCGTCCAGACGACAGGCACACAAAAACATTAAACCCAACAATGATCACCTGACCCGAACCGCCTCAATGCCATCTTGACAGTTCTTGTGCGGTGCAGTTCTTGTGCGGCGCAGTGGGTGAGTTCTATGCCAAGCAGCTCGATCTCACCCGAAGAAAATCTAGAGTTTCTGGAGTAGCCCGCTCAACAAAACACCGATAATTAGCCCTCAACTCCACTCTATTTCTAGAGCATAGTTTGTAGCTATTTCCTATAGGCGGTAACAAAAAAAAGAAAATTGATACATATATATGGTTAAAAAATGAAACAGTTCAGATAAATATGGTAAAAAAGATATAAAATGTACATATATGGTAATAAAAATAAAAAGTGATATATATAGTTTAAAAAAAGAAACAGTTGAGAGATATGGTAAAAAAGAAAAAAATAGAAACTGATATATATGGTTGAAAACAAATTGTTGACGTATGATTAAGAAAATGGAAATGTACATATAGGGTGGAATTTTTTTTTAAAAAAAAAAAACTGTTGAGATAAAAAATATAGATAATAATGTTGAGAGTGGGATTTGAACCCACGCCCTTTCGGACCAGAACCTTAATCTGGCGCCTTAGACCAACTCGGCCATCTCAACTTTATGATTAGAAAAGGCTATTTTGTATATGTATACGATACAGTAAACAGTCAAATCATGCCTAGATACGACTTTTGGAGTTTTTATCCTGTGTCCACTTGGAGGACCTATATGTCTATAAAAAAATGACCTATTTTAAATTGCAAATTGTTTTTAGTTTTATTCTAAATTAAATTTAACCACTTGGGGATCGAGCAATGAAGAGCTTATTCTAGGCTTTTTTAATAAAATAATTTATGTTTAACATCTTTTATAGTACTCAACTGCCCTAGGGAAGTCGAATCCTCATTTCCCCTGCCTCCTTGAAAGAGGTGTTCTCAACCACTAAACGATTGGGTCAAAGACCAATGAAGAAATGCATGTAACAGTGGCTAGCTATGCCATAGAATATCTTGCCATTCTTTGTACGTTCAGTGAAAACTGAAAACCCATTCTGATAACCACTTTCCTGATACAAAATTAACACAAAAAGGCCAGAGAAACGAGGAAACCCTGAAACATAGTAATAATAAGAATAATACAGTGTTTGTAAGTTTGTAACTCACATAGTGAAAGAAAAAAACTGAAAATACAACAATATATCTAGCGATACTGCTAAATAAACAGGGGCATAGATGGATTCGTTGATAGAACTGCATCTGAATCTTCAAGTGGTAGATTGTGTTGTTTCGCTCGTTTGTAGTCACTGCAGCAGTGGAGGTGCTGGTACAGCTCCTGCAAAGGAAAAGGATCTTCTCAACCAGATATCAAATGGTCCAAAGAAACGACCAACAGAAAGTGCGAATTTACACTGCGTGACAGAGCATAGACCTTTCAACAAAGATCAAATTCGATAACCTTTGGCTTTCTGTGCTAGAACTAGAAGAGAAGTTAAACAGAACAGTAGAGTTCCAGTGTTTCTAACATTGTCACTTCTGCTTAGATAGGACTACTCTGGTCATGACTACATAATTTTTGTAGAACCACTTAACCAATTGTGACAAGGAAAAATTAAACGTCAGCACAAATATGACTAACACGTATGAATGCGACATGGAAAAAGGTCTAACAAGCTACCATATCTTCTTGATGATACTGTCTAATTAAAATGTTTTCCAGCTAAATGTATAGCATACAAATGAACTAACAAATATGCTTCAATTATTAACTCAGTTACGATGCTTAGCTACCAGGAAAGGGCACATGGAGGTACATGAAACTTACCCGCCCATTAATGTCAAAATCTCAAATTTTCTTATTTGCATATTTCCTTAGCATCATCTGAGCCTGAGTCTGAGTCACTAGCATTGTACCCTGCAAAACAAGAGCATGTCAGGTCTAGCATTTAGTAGAAGACCACATGCATCTATACAGTTGTTGGCACGATGAAGGCACCAAAGAACCCTGTAAAAACATTGAAATGAAGGTGGGATATGACCTGGACGTTTATTGCTAACTTTCCAGACTGTAGACCGATATCTTGATGCTTTCTCCATCCAAACTCTTGCCTATATGATGAAGTTGGTCAGTCAAACTTTTGTTGCAAATAAAACAGGAATGATCACAGGATCCAACATAGGTGAGCTGGCTTTTCGTGCTTTTGCAGCTCTCCTGCCGGTTCTTGAAAAAAAACATAGGTGAGCTTAGAAAGAAATGTTCAATGGGACCTCTTCCTCATTACTTTTCATTTTTAACACCCTATACTTCCACCCACTGGATTCCAAACCTATTCTGTGCTGTTGAGAAACCTATTCCCAGCTCCAGTGACAATAGAGGAATAGGCTGGATTCATATCCAGTCATATAATATTTAAGCTTCAGTCTTTAAATGCACACCTATCTGCAGCCTATTAGTCAATTTTATCATTTTTAAGGCCCTATACTTCCACCAACCAAAGATGTTGCCATGCCGTCCAGTGAAATTTTTTTCACCTCTAGAATGTAGATGTCAAATGCACACGAACATGTGATAACAAGAAAGTGGTACCATTCAAAAATGAATTACAAGCAAGGGCTGCTTTCAGCATCTTAACAGCATGACTAGTCCAACTGAACATACAATATATAGTTTTATTATGAACACATGTAGTGAAATTGAAATATGTTGGATGAATCTGCCACCTCTATTCCTCATGTCAGCCAATGCCCCAATTAGGCAGGAAATGTTAAGATCATCTTACAGATCACAGTTTCTGATATTCATTTCTGTTCCTTTTTGGTTTATGATCGTAACATGTCAATTATATATGCAATAAAAGGCCATAGTTCCTTCCAAAACTACCAGTAAGGACAATAAAAGACCAGCAAGTTGAGTGTAGCTGAGAACCTACCTAAGTTAGTAACAAATCACTGAGGAAGTTTTGGAGGCGCCAGTAACTAAGAATTCTAACTAACCGGACCAAAACTGATCCAAAGTAAAACCATTCAATATTCACGAATTGCCATACCTCGAAGGCCAAATAACCCACAACAAAAAACATTGACTAAGGCAGCAGCTTCCACTTTGGAATCTTTAATGGCTCACCTTGTGCTCGTTCTTGTTGACACCGTATCCGCTGCGGTACATCTGGCCGACGAGCACCTGCATGCTGATGTCGCCGGCGCGCGCCTCCTTGAGTGCGTCCTGGAACCACCGCCTCGTGCAGTCCGACACCACCTCCGCGAGAGGCACCCGCTCGTCCGCCTCTAGCCCGCACGCCGCCGCCAAATCCCGTACCTCGGCCCGCCCGGAGCTGGCCGCGGCGGCGGCGGCGGCGGCGGCAGCAGATTTCCTGGGCGTATCCAGCGGGGCCGCGGGCGTTTTGGCTGCCCTCCCGGCGGATGCGGCGGCGGCGGTGTCGGATGGGACGCGAAGGCTGCGAGCGTACGAGCGAACCGCGGCGGCGGCGGCGGCGGCAGGTAGGCGCTGCTTGCCCATGCAAAGGTGGGGTTTCTTGGGAGGGGAACAGAAGGGGATTTGAGAGGAATGCGGGGGCCTTTGTGCGAAAAGGAGGTGTCCTCCTTTGCCAAAGGTGGAAAAGTTGGTGGCGTGGAAGGGAAGAGCTGGAGCATGAGTAGTGGTGAATTTAATTTTAAAACATTTTTCTTTTTTTTTCTTTGGATTTCTTTGTTGGAAATGGCGACCGTGTGAAGCAATCTGTGTGATCACGACACGTGGAATTTTAAATAAAAATAGCAACCAAAACCTAATAGTTGAAACACATATAGTTCTGTGATAGTGTTATTTACCGGCAAAAACAAACTCTAATTGATCCCCACGTAAATCGAATTTGGTTCAAGTAAACAGTGATTGGAGATAGCGTCTTCATGTACAATTCACATTCCCTGCACGGCTGCACCATCTGTTTCCTGAAACTTACCTCAGGCGGCCATTGTCTGATTCAGAGCCGAGCCCCGTACAGTCAAGTTGCTTGCTCTAGCAGCTTCAGATTTGTCCAGAACAACTCAACAACCATGTTTCTTTCTGTACACTCACCAAAGTTACAAAAATCAGACTATTCCTAGGAGGCATATACAATCTAACAATCCTCACCAAGCACATGAAATTTTCAGGAGGCGCGTCGAAAGATATAATAAACATGTGACGCGCTTCGAAACTCGTTACAGATAGTACAGTAGAGACGCACACTATGTTTGCGGTTGCAACGTTGCTTCTATGCTGCCCATCCATGGACATCACCTGGTCCAAATCAACTGTCTTGGCATGAAATCCTGCGCTAAGTGGGCTCCATTCCATATTTTGCTCAATGCAAGAACAGGGTCACAAAGGTCTGGATCGACGCAAGCACTTGTGAAAAAGCAGGAGCCGAAATGAATTGCTCTGAGGGAAGAGCCGGCTACTCACTCCAGCTATCCTCGTCATCGTCATCGTCATCAGCAACAGCCTGTTTCAAAAGAAATAATTATCGTTTAATCATAGATGATACAGCTAAAATAGACTGAAATTGTAGCCAGGAAGAAATGGAATGACTTGTAACCTGGCGAATCGCATGGGCTCTCTCTAGAATGGCCACCACTTGTAAGTTCGTTGTTGGACCACCCATTACATTTGGTCTCTTTGCAAGAACAGGCTTCAAGTTCAAAGACTGTGAAACAAGTCAAATTTGTTTAAGGCACTTTAAGCTTAATTTGACTGTATTTGCTTTCATTAGGAAAAAACGATGTAATGATGGTGATGCGGCTTAATGCACCCTACAAGGATTACCTTGTTCTTTATCTGCTCCAAAAGTGTGTTCTTCTCATCTGAAAGTGGACTCGAAGGCTGAACCAAAGTTGGAGCCTTTCTCAGCTATATATAAGGGTAAAAGAGAAACGATCAGGTGAGGATCTTAAAATCATTTAAGAGCAAATATGAAAGAGTCCTACATACCATGCTTCTTTCATGAGAAGTAACAGGAAGTAGAGGATATCTAGGTGCTTTTGGCGCTGTATGAGATTTTTTGACGATTCCTCTTCTAATGCAGAGGAAAACTCACTTGCCTTGTCAACACCATCAGGATCGTCATTTTCTGTTTTGCTGGCAAGTCAGGATTCAGCATACCATCCTGTTTAATAGCACCATTTGGTCTGTTTTCTTCTGAATTAGCAACTTTGTCAGTACCTGCAGCTGAAAATTCCTTTTCCTTATAATCTGCAAAAATTTCAGGCTTCTGGCTGGTCTTTTGTGCTGACAAATCAGAAGTGTACATGCCATTGCAAACAGAAAGTCCATTGCTTAGGCGGTGTTTTCCTTCTTGTTCCGGTATGAATTTTATATCACCAAACACTGACCATTCCTCTTCCGAACAACTATAAGCTCAGGTAGCTGCAATGTGTGCAGATTTTCACTTTTTACTGAAGCAACTTCTGACGAGGGAAATGGATTAGAATCCTGGGCATCATACTCCTCTCCTTCCTGGTGATGATTGTCAAGACAATCCATGTTAAGGATTTGATTTATCTCATGATCACTAGAAGTAGTTGCCTGCACTACTTCATTCTGCAAGCTCAAGCCTTTGTGCAGACTCTTTTCCTGAAGAACCCAAGAAGCATCACTTTCTTGTTGTTTTACTGAAGGTTTTGGCCTTGGCGGTCTTCCGATCTTTGCAGATAACGGTGATGACCCTGGCTGTAGCTTGTTTGTTCGCCACTGCATTGGTGGAAGAGGTGGAAGTGGTGGCAGCGCATCTTCAGAAGAACCATTTTCTTGTGCATTTCCATTAGTTGGATGAGAAGGAAGGATATTGAATGACTGCTGCATTTCACCATTTAGCATCCAATCAAAGCTTGAGATGACTGGTGGACCATCTCTGAGTCAGGAACTAGTGGAACTCCAAAAACTTCAGTACTGCTATTTGATGAATTCGATGGTTCCTGATACACAGCTTGATGAAACTCATGCTTTTCCTCTGTGTTTACAGTTAGTTCTGGAGTTACAGCCGCAGTGGTTGAGTTGCATAGTGGAACTTGCCCATTTTCCCCTACAATTTCATAGCTGCCGAGAATCGGATCTTGTCCAAAAGTAGTTGATGGAAGTTCATTATCTGGCATGGCATGTTCACTGTTCATTACTGACTCAGTTACCACATTAGGTTGATCAATATCCGTGAATGTTTCTGACAATGTAATATGCTCCACTTCAGGGCAGTCCATGATCTTACATGCCACTGTATCAGCTTCGTCTGCGAGAGTGAGTGGAGTTATCCGACAAGGATCATCCGATTGCTTGGATGAAACCGGTGAAGAGATCACACCATCTGAAACTACCTGCTCTTCTATATACTCGGCAGTTTCATCATCCAACACATATGCATCAGATTTATTGCTTTCCTCAATATCTTCCACATTCACCTGCTCCGTCTCCGTGTAAATGCTGACTTCTTTCAAGTTTTCACGCTTATCAGATGTATTTTCAGAAATGACTTCTGTATGAATGTCCTTATTCACTTCCTTGTCAAGATGTTCCTCAAACTTCTCTTGAGCATGTTCCGAAATATAGTTGAGCATTGACATAGATGAATTCTCATGCAGTGCAGTACTAGCACATCCTTCTTCCTCTTGGGAACTGGAAGATATGATGATGCCTGCCAAGTAGACCATGTTGGAGTCCTGAAATCCATTTCCTTCATCAGGGACTGAATCATGTGGACTGTCAGTAGGTGGAACATCATGCTCATGCTCATGGTTCATTTCTTCCTGCAGGCATTTTCTTGAACCCACATCATCATAAGGTGAATCTGATAGAATTTTGTGCACATCACTCTCCTTAATTTCAACAGGAGGATCAGAAATTTCCTGATACTTGACTTCACATCCCACACCGTTTGCTTCAAAGTCATATAAGTCGCTATCTTGAGTGCCATCATACTTCAGTTCAAGGAGTCGCTTCGCCATGTACCGGAGGGAATCAGAGAAAGGGTCATGCTTCTTGGAGAGTTTCCTTGGGGAGAATGCCAACTTTTGAAGCAATGAACTCCATGCTGCCGACATACTTGGACCTCTTGCTTGCTATTTTCTTTGAAGGAAATAGTTGCAATGTTGGAGTTCTCCTTGACTTCCTTGGTCTTCTTAGTAGTATCTTGTATGTCATTTGATACAACACTGGTGACATTGCCATTGCAGTTCTGTTCTTCAGTAGATTGCTCTCTTACTCCAGAATCTGGAGCATTGAAATCTTCTGTGAGCAATTCCTCCAAGGAGCTAGTCCTCTCATGATCCCAAGAAGCAGGTTTTTCTTGGTCAAGCAGTTCCTCTAACGAGCTGGTCCTCTCATGTTCACCAACAGCTGGTTTGGTGTCTTGTGTGGAGACAATGGCTTCTTCATGCTGGTTACTCATATCTCTGTTTGCTGAGGCATCTGACTTGTCTTTCTTCTCGAAGCTGCTAGTTCTCGATGCCATGGTGTTTTGAGCATTGGAGAATCTATTGTCTGAATCCATCCGATCGAAGGTACATTGTCCATGGCCCCTGTGTTCGGAATCTGTTTCCACTTCAGAATCCATCGTAGTTAATGCATCCATGTACATATCAAATTCAGAGTTGTAGCCCTTGCTGCTTCCGGCTGACCGAGCATCTGAAGAATGTGACGGTGCTTCTTCAGAAATTGATCTGTTCTTGCGAACAGTGACCTTGCCTTTTTCCATCTTGACGGACGTGTCTACCATGATGTCTCTCTTTCAGTGTCTGGCTCAGGCGAATCATTCATAGATATATGCACTTTTGACTGGTCACACGTGGCAAGTTTCTCCTCTGATGAAGACTTCTCATACAGATTCTGCATAAGTGGTCTGAAGCTTTGAAATACAGATCCATTTAGTTGGCGGTACTTCAGTCGTCTGCGGTTTGTGGGAACTTCATCCATGGCTTCGCCAAATAAATCTGTCTCCAGTCTACAGAGATGGACAAAGTAACGTTTTTAGAATAAGTTAGCAGAACAATAGCATACTGATACATTTCAAAGAGTGTAAGAAGAAAGGTACTTGGAAACATTGTCGGCTGCGTTTGTGGCTCGAAAATCTCAGCATTCTGAAGGTTAGGCCTGATTTCCTGCAAGAGTGGGATAAAATTATCTTTATGTTCCCATCATTAAGTTCAGTCGAACCAATGCAAGTCGTTCTCTTCTCTCTTTTTAGTGGAGCTGATTTTTGTTAAGTGCACAATATTAATAAAAAAACATGTAGCAATTGATACAGAAAAAATATTCAATCTCTTTATTTCCAGCAATACACTGGGTCTATCAAATTTCCTGGAGGAGAGCTAACGATGCTCACTTCAGCTACTGAATATATCCATATGAACTTGTGAGAACTCTGAAGTGTTTATTACCATGGCTTTTAGAGGTCTTCTTTCATTCTGAATTCCGTCCTGCAGCAACGTAGAACGTGTGGAATCCGTCTTGAAGAAGGATGGGTCAGTGTATCTCTTCAAGCATGCCCCCTCACCGCCAATATCATACCTGCACGTTGAACAATGCTGCAACCGTCATGATTCAGATCTTCAGTTGCTACATACTAGAGATAGGCCATCATACTTGTCCAGCATGAAGAGTTTGGGTGGTCCGCGGCACTGCTTGATTGAGTCCATGATGAAGCGAGGCGTGTCACCTCTTGTGACAACCCCATGGTCCAACCTTGGATTTGAATGCCAATCGACACCTGCAAAAGGGATTAATTTTATGGCTTTTACAAATGAGAGGGGGAAAAGCAGACTGGACTTGTTTTTTTGCTGAAAACTGAGAAGTGGTGAAGCCGTGAAGGATAAGCAGCAGAAGAGAAATGTGCACTTGATACTGAACCCACCCCTGTTTGAAGCAACATACAGGTAGTCTCTCTGGCAGGAGTCTTTCTCTAGCAGTGGCAGCTCTGCCTCCAGCTGCTGCACGCGGAGCATGAGCCCGTGGCCCCGCGCAGACGTGCTCATCACCTCATCATACAGGCCGTGGAACACCTGTGCAGAAAATCTGCAGCCATACAATGAGGGGAGTTCAGTTGCATCATAGGGCAGTACAATATGAATTTGTGCTGTTCCTCTCTGAAATTCTGGCTTCTGCAATTCATGATGGCCAAGCTTTGGTCTTTTTTTTGTTGCATTTTTTTGTATTGTTTTCTTTTCTTCAGTCTTCAGGTATCAGAAATTAATCAGAGCATTCTTGCATAAATGATAAATAAGAAAAGTTTTTCGGTTTTGTTCTTTTTCACTTTATAGAGGGCAGATACTTTTTTTTCTGTACAGGGTAGCTAGAAGTGCTTGATCACAACTCACAATTATAGTACTAAATTAATAGGAACGGAAATACTCCAGCACAGTGGTCTGTGCTGCTGAGCTAGCACAAGGCCATCAGCAGCAGCAGAGTTTTTTTTTTTTTTTTTTTTTTGACAAACACAGCAGCAGAGTTAACGACCTCGAAAAAGTCAAACATGTAATACATCAATCACCTAACGCTTCTCGAAAAGGAGAAAGCATTCGAAAACCTACCGTTCTGTTCGTAACATAAGAAAAGGCATTAGGTGATCTACTACGACCGAAATCAAAGCAAATGCGATCGGTCGGGGAACCATGAATGACGCAGCAATTCCAAATGCATGACATCAACAGCTCGTCCAGGAAAACGAAGTTGCTCGAATCGAATGCAACGGGGGAGCGGAAACCAAACCACCACACCCGGAATTAAGACGAGAAGAACAGGAAGATCCGTATTCATTCATGGCGGAGAAAGGAAGAGCGAGACAGGGAGGACGAGAATGGTGTGCGGCGCACGGGCACGTACTCGGCAAGGTCGCCGAGCTGGCGGAGGACGCCGACGAGTCCGGCCATGGCGACGCCATCGAGGACGGCCTCCGGGTCGTGCTGGTCGGCCGCGCGGTACAGGTCGCGGCCGCCCAGCGCGTACTCGTTCCCGACCGTGTGCCGCGACAGAGGCATTGCGCCGCTGCTGCTGCTGCCGTGGTAGCTTTTTTGCCCGACCAGGCGAGGCGACCACCAATTCCGGCCGGCAGGAGCGCACGCCCTGGCCCTGTTACACTTTGGCTGCCGCTGCGCTAACGAAGCCGCCGCAATAGATTGGCGAGGTGGTGGTGGTGCTCTCGCGGCAGGGCCGGCCTTTTGTTTCTTCTTCCTCCCGCTCGCTGTCTCGTACTTGCAGGCGCGTCAACACAAGACATGAGCAAGCACAGACACAGGGAAGGGAGGGGAGTCGAGTCGACGGGGTTAGTTTTGTTGTCCCTTGATTATGTTCGTGCTGCCTCCCTGGGCTGGGAGGTCAAGCGGGACCCACTAGGGGTGGGGTCTACCGTGGGGACTGTGGGCGCTTCTTCATGCTCTGGCGCGGTGCATGTGAACTGGTTAACGAAGCCTGTGATAACGTGTCCATTTACTGCCGTGCCCGTGCATCGTCGGTTATTAATGGATGGATTCTATTCGGATCACAAGGTAATTATCGTGAGCGATTACTGATTATTTATTACAGTGAAATGTACTAGTAGTAACAGGGTGCCGTAAGCCTTGCCTTGGCACCAGTCATTATCGCTTCATCATTTTTGCAGCGACATCATCGTCGTGTCGTGCTCTTTTTTTATAGCCTTTTCCGCCACCCTCCTTACGCCTTTCCAATGTCACGGATGAGAATAGAGCCAAGAAACTGTGCTTATGTTTACTCTCTGATGGAAACTGATTGCGTTTTCTATGTTTTCCCGTACACACACCTCACTGTTTTTGTCATTATATTTATTGTGAGCAACATCATCCCGAGAGCAGTTATAGCTACCGATCCCGATGATTCCATGCACTTCTTCGCCGTGACGTATAGTAGTACGGGCCGGCATTTACTTGGAACTCCTACGTAGTACAACGTCGTATGACTTGCCATTTCAGCTCTTTTACTGCCGCGTTGCCGTCAGTGTCAGCAGCAAATCCAGATTACCCAACCTGTCCTCTGGCCGGTCGAGAGGTAATTCCTCCAGGGAAAAAAAGATGGGTCACATGCTCTCTCCCGCGCATTACAAGACAAGATCACTATTTCACAAGGCTACAAGATTTTGATGCTTTGTTCGCCACAACAAAACGGCGCCAGGACCAGCGACAAGCCCCAACAAAAACTCAAGCCAACCCAACCGGCCAACCTATTCCAACCAGATAAGACCAGCACAGTAGCATAGCTTACACGGGTGACGGGTGAACACTACCAGCAGAGACGCACACCCAGCAGAAAAAGGGACCGGGCAAAGCCAAAGCCTACGACTACGAGCACACACGGCTACGCCTCAGCCTACAGCATCTGCATTGCCGACCGCTCGAGCAACGAACGAACATTGCGAGTGCATGGCGCGCATGGTTACACTACACGCACATTCATCGACTTCAAAGCTACTCATACACAAACCTAACAGGCTATGCTAATTGAGGGCCACGAAGCCAACAGCAATCCCATAATGGCCAAATAGTAGGAACAGAAGGTTGCACGCCTCCCGTTCCATTAGAAAAAGGCCGCCACGAAACCTACCATCCCACTACTCAAATACGTGTTCGGCAATCATGCCTGCGACTACTTGGTCGACACCTCAGATTCTGGCAATATACTATGGGAGCATACACCTCATTCACCTTGACCAGCCAGGGGATGATATGGGGTCATGATTTTCTCTTGCCTTCAAGCGAGAGATACGGCCATGACCCGTCCAACTTCTACCAATGTAGGCAACAGATAATCAAGACAGCATATATAGGCACAATACCAGACTTGACAAGAGCAAAAGTTAAAATAAAGACTGAGGACCAAACCTGATTTAAATGTGGCAAGCGTTAAACTTCTAAATTAAGCAAGTGCTTTCCAAAAATACATGCCGGAAAGTAGATGCTGTGGCTTGATTTCGAAAGGCAGAGCGAAAAATCTTGAGTACAGGATTCCTGGGGGTTCTCATTTTTTGGCATAGGATATAGCCATGGGGTTCTCTGGGGTTATCTTGAAGCCCTGGAGAGCCTGCATCGCAACCATGGACTGACCGTCGTCCTCGAACTCCACAAAAGCAATGCCTGGTTTGGCTGCGATCATCCGGACTTCCCGGAAGCCAGGGTACTGCTGGAACAGGATCTCGAGCATCATGCTCGTGGTCTGGTCTGGCAAGTTCTGGATGAAGAGGATGTTGTTCGGAGGAGCAGGTGGCTCTTGTGAAACCTTGCCTAGACGAGACGCTTGATAGCCCTGTATACAAGTTGTCAAAGAAGCTCAACCATTACTATGCGCATGAAGAAACTGGCACTGAAGTCTGAAGTACAGATTACAAATTCTAGAACTTCATTGACAAGACATTTATTAGTTAAATTCTTTGACATCATTGGGCCTATTTCAATTCAGATACATTATCATACATAAGGGTGACGATCCTTTCAGTAAGGCTATTGGACCAACCGAAGGATATGATATCTTACTAACTAATCTCCTATTAAATCCACATCATGTAAGATGGAGCGTCATTAATGTGAGCCTTAACAGTTGATTCTTGTAGGCAAGATGGGCGAAATCATATGACAGCAGACTTTTATCAGCACATGGGTGAGCTAATATACCTAAACCGGAATTAAATATGGGAACACAATCTTGTGAACACATAGGTTTTATTAGGCTAGTCTCACTCTCAGAATACTTAACAAACACCTTAGTGGCCCAGACAATGGTTTCTTTTCAAGAATCCCATGCTCAAATTGACCACATAGACCAATAAAACTCAAAGAAAACTTTACAGTTGTAGACAAAAAATAACCAATGATGCCCTGAATCTTTCAATGATACCATTGAGATTCACGTCACCACTGCTACAACTAAATGTTGGTAGTTGAACTGAGTGACCTGGTGCTTTGTACTCCAATTTTTTCCTACATCTAACATCACCTAAATGGTGATGTAGTGATGTTTAGAAACTTTATGTACAGTTCTGAACCTAACAGGCATTGTTTATCTAAATCTTTAAAATACAACCTAACTGTACCAAATCAGTGGCAGGCTTGTCCTCACCTTCCAGGTGGCAGGAGTTAGCGCAAAAAAGAAAGTACAAAAGTAAAAGTACTATCTGCTGCAAAAAGGATGGCTTTCCACTTTGATTTTCTTTTTTATCATTAAAAATTAAATAGAATGGCCAAAATAGGGGAAAAAAAACTACTGCAAATAAAATGACAGCCACAACAGTAATTAGCAATTTTTTAGCAATCAAGTAGAATATAGCACAAGGCATAGGTAAATTGCTTATTTAGGGGAGTTTCAAGTGAGACTATTAGGGCAAACATTATTAAATTCACCAGAAACTTACAGCCCATAATTACAGGATGACTCAGTTATATAGTGTCAAAGAACCTTTCCAGATTCTAGAAGGGAAGAATTTTAGACACTGAAGCAACAGTAAACAACCGAAAAAAAAGTTGACACATGACTACTGCATTGACAAGTTAATATTGTTAAAAGTAGTGGAAACCAATATAGTTTTGCACAATACTTTAGTTTTCCAAAACTTCTGGGTGTATGGATGCAACAAACCTTTTAGTTTTTTATTAAAACTATGGTATTGTCAAAACCATAGTCCTTTTGAAGTTCTACAAAAACCATGGTTTTGCATGTCTTTTTGGCCTATAAAGCTACAGTTTCTTGATACCAAAGTTTTCTAAAACTACAACATCCAAATAGGCCACAACAAATGCTTAATCATAGTCAGATCCTGACAAAGTAAGCCTTTATACTTACAGTTGGTCCCTAAAAGCAATGCATAAAATTTAGTGTAAACCCGCAGGTTGGAAAGACAGTTACAATCACTACCAGAGTAATGGTAGTCCTAACCCATGTCACTAGGTCATTCAGACATTTATATAAAAAAATACTGAGCAACAGAAGACTTGCGTCAAATGCATATGCAGACTTTTTATATTATGAATGAACATATAACTAAACTAATCATATAATGATAAGCCATAATAACTGTCTTATCTACATGGGCACAAATAAGATGACTCAAGCACAGAATATAAACTTTATTATAGCCAAATGCAGCCCTAAAATACATGAGTCCTAACAAAAACAGGTTAGTTGCCTAGTAGAACAGGCGAAATTCGGTAATACAATGAACTGTTGTACTAGCACGGTGACAGGCTGACAGCCTTATTAAATAATAAAAGCATGAAAACAGCAGCTAGAAGATAATAGGGCTTCTAAAGCATAAGAAAACATACAGTTCCATTGCTTTGGGTAGCAGCAGCAGCATTGGGGCCAGCTTGTTGTGTGTCTTCTGCTCGTCGCTTTTTTCTCAGCAGCTAAAACAGAAACAAGAGGTAAGATGGGGAACTAGTAAGTGCTCATTTTTTCAACACTTCCAAATGTAAAAATAGAGGATAATAAAATTAAGTCCTGAACCCATAACTCAAATAGAGCCATATGAAAGAGATAAAAAAATTCAATATATGAAGAACTATGACAAAAATAGGATGCAAAACAGGACTGCTTCAGTGCTTCCCTTTGCCAAACTATTAGCTACCTGTCCAACCACATGCCCGTGGGATAATATCATAGATTCATAATAACAGACATCCGCATATGAAACAGCAGAGGTCATGCTTGAATTAAGTATTCAGGTCCCTAAAATTGAATATGATGCTGAAGGCTATTTAGCATAAACTCCTTTGTTACATAATTGCACTGATAAGATAGGACCTAAGTTAACTGCTTTTGCAAGTTAAAGACCAAGGGTAATGCGTTTGGATCTTTTACTGGCTATGCAAGGAATTGGCAATTTGCATTGGACAAAGCATTTGGATATACAGCCATCTTTCTTCGGGCCTGTGTTTTCCAGCAATTTTCTTTGCCAACCCAAAGCCAAATTGGCTCTCCAACCCTAGCAAGGCTAGCCTTGCCCAGCCATGCAAGGTAAGCAATGCCAGCAAACAAACTAAACGTGGCCCAAAATGGAGGGCTCTCAAGTTTAGATAGAATAAGATAAATGGAACAACATGTGAGTTCAAGGACATATGTCATAGTTCAGTAGTTCACTATCACAAACAATGAGGAAGGCTTAATTTTATGTTAGATCGGTATATAATTATACATGCATTTAATACCCTAACATATACCAGTATCGTTGATCAGTTATAACATCTGGCAATAATAGCTGAACCATGCAGTTAGAATTACCTTTCTCCTCTTGTTTCTTCCTTTTCTCCTTAGGAGCATAAGTACCATCTTCTTTTTGCAATACAGTCTGATTTTGTTTTTGCATATTGTACTCGCTGTACAAGGGAAGAAAAGTTAAAAAGTTAGTTCTTAACCCTCATATATGACAGCACATATTAATAAGCCTCCATTCCATATTTCATAAAATAATGTCATTAGGGGTAAGATAAGATTAACCTTAAATAAAGGTAAAGAAACAAGAAGATGCACCAAGAGCAATAGACAAAGATATGTCCTTCAGTTGCTTAACATTTAGATACAAGAGGAGGAAATGAGTGAATATTTCCTATAAAATCAAAATAAAGATGTGTTGATCCAAAAACAAAGAACGTGTGCCTATCCCAACATTCTATGAAACTCAACATTCAATAAAAGTATTGAGAAATGTAAGCCTTTTTCGCTTCAACACTGGCCAGTTATCATGTACCACTAGATGTCTCGACAACACATGGACGCTCAACTGAGCAGTAAATCACAGAGTAAATTGCAAAACTTAAGCTTGTGCAGGCCCACTAACGTCTTGCCCAATACTCAAGGTAGGATATTGCTCCACTCAAACATGCAAACCAAATGGCCAGGGAAAACATATCTATGATGTATCTCATGGCATATGAAAAAGATAAAAGACTCAAATATCAAATAAGATAAAGGTGTAATACCATTTTTTTGCCGTAGAAATCAAAGTCTTGCAATCCACGGAAAGCATTGGTAGCAGCTGTAATTTCGCTAAACACCACCCATGCTTGCCCCCTCAGTTTTTGAGTTTTCAGGGCCACCACATCAAGTATCCTTCCATACTGTGAGCACAGGGCATAAAGAGATCTCTTCAACTCTGCGCAGAACAGAAGCATGCATTTCAGCAATGAACGAAACGATGGTTCATGTTGATTAAACAAAATCAAGCTATCGCGTACTCATGAACACATTTAGGAGGTTTGGGTCACAGGGCAGGCATATTACTCGGCCACATATGACTCCCAGTACAATCAACACGACACCCCTAACACTTTTGGGCTGGGTTGTCGCTAGGCCATCACGGCAAATGTGCAATGTTCTTGTTCTGTGGAATAAAGCAAGAATTTAACGAATTTCTCCCGAGTCCGTGGATCAAAACGAACTTAAATGCGCCACTGGGTTTTTTGCATACGAATAGCAAAGAGTTTTCCCTAATGTCGAAAGCTGACATGGCCCATTAAAGCATAAAAGGAGCTCAAAACCTATCAATTTCGAACTCTGCTGCAGCCAAATTCCCAAAACATTCAAAATCGCACACTACACATGAGGGAGCCAACCAAACCCTAGAGCGACGCGACGCCGAGCAAATACCCAGATCGGGAACCTAGGGTTTTAGGAGGAATTCGGCGTGTGGAGCGGTACCTTCTTTCTTGACCTTCTCGTTGAGGTTGTTGAGGTAGATGGTCTGGTTCGGGGGATGTCGCCGGACAGCATCTCCTCGACCTCCTCGGCTGCTGCCGCCGCCGCGCCGCCGCCAAAGACGAAGAGAAGAGACGCAGAGATTGCTGCGGGTGCTTTCGGTTTCGGGCCGGCAAATTCTTGCCGCGCGCGAGAGCGTGTTGGCTCCAAGTCGGTGTGGGAAGCGGTGTATTTGGGCTGGGACACTACGGCTGGCCTGTGTGGGTTGTGGGCGGTAACCGTTATGGGCCGAATAGCGTCATGGTTTCCGAAACAGTTTCTGGACCAACACGATTAATGTGGAGAAGCTTGTTGGGTTACTGAATGAAACACTCAGACATATCTCAAAAAATTAAGCACTCAGACAGAGTCCACATCGATGAATTCTACGAGCAAAACTGATGTGCAGTGTCCAAAACTCTTGCGCTTGAATCAGCCCCTTGCGTGTTAGTACGATATGAAGTTTTGGCTTTCTTTCAGCTTCTAGCCTAGTTTTTAGGCCGGACCGGACCGGCGGTCCGACCGTAAAAGACCGAACCAGAGGGTATAGCGGTTCGGTTCACTTAAAAGACCGCCTGTACAATTGGACCGGAAAAAACCGGTTGAACCGGCCGGTTTTTTTTTTTACGAAACCGCTGAACCGGCCGGTTCTGTGTGAACCGCCCCGGTTTGAAAATCTCGTCTGTTGGTGCGCGTGTTGCTGTGTCTTCGTACCCGCGTGAGCAACTGGCGCTGGGCCCGACTGCCTGCTACTGCAGCGACATGCATGTTTGAGGCAGCCACATGCTTCAAGCTGCATGCAGCACCTGCCGCGAGTGGGCCAGGCTGCTGCCATGTTGCGTGAAACCGTGTGTGTGCATGCAAGTGTTGACTTTTTTCAATAGTTTTTTTTCTCAAAATTTTATAACTGTTTCATATGAGCTCTAAATTGGACAAATAGATATCCGTTTTAATTATCTCAACAAGCTCTTGACAATGATACACTCTATTTTAGCTTTTAAGGTTGTTTTGTAATAATGAATATTTCAATTACAATTTAAGTCTTTTTTCCGCCAATTAGTAAGTGCTTCATATATTATTTTGTCATGCTTGTTTTTTTTAGTTGTTACTTAATACATGTTTTTTGTGGATGACCAGAGAAGACACATATGATTATGGTGTAATGCATATAATTATTAATTAAATTATATATATATATACACGGTTCAATGTTTTTGTGGCGATTCGATAAAACGGTCTATAACTATCGACCGCGCGGTTCAACCGGTTCTAGCGGTTGGACCAATGAACCATTGAACCGATGGTCTCCGTCGGTTCGATCTCGGTCCGGTTTGAAAAACTAGGCTTCTAGCTAGCCTACTACGTATTCATCCTCCAGGCCTCATTTTCTTGGACTTGGTGTTTTGCCGGCTTCATTTTCGTTCCTCTAACTTTTGCCTAGTCAAAGAAGCGAAGAAAATAGCTACAGGTTGTGTGTAAAACCGAGCGCCATATGTTGTCCTCTTTTTGAGGTTTGAAGTGCTCAAATCTTGCTTTGATGACGGAAAGCCGGTCTTGGCTCTCACAGAACGACTGGCGCGAGTCAAACTTTTACTGCGTACTACATCACAATTCAAATCGCCGCCCCTTAGCACTTAGCAGGGTCTTTTTCTTTACAGGCTATCTGTAGTGTGCCTGACTGACCAGGCGTTTTTTTGCCAAACAGAGCAAACGCTAATTCCTTTGAGACAGCAACAGGTTTCTTTGAACGGGTGTCCTGGACTAGATCCATGTAACATCTGTCGGGCGATTGTGTTTCCATTTCCCTCACCAGATAAGTCGCAAAGCACGCCACGTAAGCCCACCTCGAACGCTTGGAGTTTAGCGCCCAAGTTGCAATGCTCGATCTTGTTATTACATACTAGCTTTAGCTGTCGGGCTACGTTAATTTGGAGCCCAAAATGTGCTGATCGCCATGACAGCGCCACTTCTGCTTACAGGAAAACGACAGCGCAGCGCAAGTGGGGGGTGTACTGCCTCTAGTGGGCTGTAGTAAATTTTAAACCCCGGTGGCAGTAGTTTTGAGCATTACTACTACCAGTAGTGTTTTTTTACAGATACTACCAGTAGTGTTGGAGTTAGTTTTGGCACTGTGCTAGCTGCCAAGTGTTAGTGACCAACCATGCTGCTGCTAGAGGAAAGCGAATCCAATTTTTTTACCGTGTGAAGCTAGCTAGTCGTGAGATGAGATGAGAGGCCGTAGGCAACACGCCAACACTTGTTTACCGCTGAGCTGCACATCATCAATACCATCATCGTCGTCGTCGTCAGACATGGGTGTTCAGCGTTGGTGAAACAATGCAAGAGGCCAGTTGCCAAAGCAGGTGCAGCGTTCCTGGAAGCTGTTGGCTTCGTCGATCACTCCATCCTGGAATCTGGGATTTTTTTCTCTTTGCTCACGCTCGCATCTCAGGATCAGCCGGCCTGCAATAATGCAGAGCCGGGAATGATCATCCGTCACCGTGCTGCATGCATGGCTACGCTGTTGCGCTACTGCCAGCACTATCTCCCTCTCATTTGCATCGCAGTGGCAGCATCGATCCTCTCTCTGGTGCCCAAGTTGCATTGCAAGCTCTGCTTGATCTCGCTAGCTTTAGCTGTCGGGACCGTTGGTTTTGGGCCCGAATTCGCAACATCTCCACTTCCAGTTCCAGGAAAAGAACAGCGCACGCAACGCAATCGTTGCCTTTTGCAGCCCGGCAAGTGGGTCTAGTGGGGTTATAGTAAGCTTATATTAAGGCAGGATAAGCCGGCGGCACTGCTTTCTGAGCCTCTGATTAGCCAGACAAGATGTTGATTAGAGCCCAGTTGCATGGGCTAGTGGCGTTCAGTCTCACTTCTCTGGCAGCACACGAACTGGGCATCAGATCAGGCATCTGCCATAGTACCTGACTCTCACGGATACGGAGTACCCATGCATATGCATGGAAGTTGGTAAGGACGTCGCCAGTCGCTGTTGTAGCCTGACGAACGCTGCTCCAGTCAACCAACGATGGATCGGATCGGAGCGAGCGTCGTTGCCGAGTTGCCATCAGCCAACAGCCATACTATATTATAAGAGTTGATCAACATTATGGGAAATAATAATCCAAAGTCGATGCACCAAACCGATAACTACAGTAGCATATTAGTGGTCGATCGGTCATTACATTAGAACTAGAAATACTCGCGGCGTTGCCGCGTATGGCCAGTGTGAGCTGCTTGTAGTAGATGTTTCTTTTTTTTTTTTTTTCCTGTATGACAAGATCTACCTAGTAGGATAAGTATTTATTTGAAGTCTTTTATCTCAAGAAATCGTGTTGCTTGTACCACATGTACGATGGCGCTAGTCTTTGTCCTTAGTCGCCACCAAATTCGGGCACCATTTTGGTCGCTGTGTGTGTCCCCAATCTGCTCGTGCCGGCACAATGTTGCTTTGGGCCCTTTTTAAAATTTAAAATCATGTTATATAGTTATATTAATGCTCTACTCACGCCAATTCCATAGTCAAGTAGTTTATGTTTTTAGCTTTGCCTATAATAGATTGTTATGAATCGATTTTGGAAATGTTAGTTGTTTGTAGGACACAACATTTTTTATTTTATGTTTTTGTGAATTTATATAGATTTTAGAAATTTTAGCTGATTAAAACATAAAACAAAAAGAGAACGAATCTCTGTATAAGATTCTATATAGAAATTCTGTATATAGGATTCTATATTGTATATATGAATATCCTAGTAGCATATTGGGGTCACAGCTAAGCGTGTTGTCATGTCCTGTTAGAGACTATAATGCGTGTTTAGATGTACAGGCATGAATAAAGATGAAAATTTTACCCCAGATCAAGCATCACATGATTATCATACCATAAATTTTTTCATAGTAATTGGAGGAAGATAACTACAAATATGAATTTCACACTGAAAAGCATAGACAAACATCTACAGCAAAACTTTGTACTCTGCATGGATCTATACGGCCAGCTCAAACAACTGGATTCGTCATTTTTGTTTTTTTTTTTTCTACTAATTTCTACAGATTTATCATATTTTTATACGATGTAAAAATTTATTAAAAAAAGAGAAACCCACTAAAGACAGAGGCTTTGCAACTGAACCTTGAACTTCTAAGATATTTAATTCGTAGCACATGAGCACTATGGGGCACTATTCATTTGAGTGTCAATCTTTTCATTGGGAACCTTGCAGAACTTCTCTATTCAGTTTCCTCCTTCCCTCTATTCTTCCTCACGAACAGAGCGGGGAAGCGGGCTCGACAAAGCCAAATTCCAGCGAGCCGGCGGCGAGGGACAACGTTGTGGCTAGCCGGGATAGCGTGCTCCGTGGACGGACGAATCATGAGCAGAGGTGGCCTGTAGCCCCGTAGCCATGAGCAACGGCCTGGAGCTACCGGGTGGCCAGCGAGGTTCCAGTGATGCCGATCCGGCCGGGCGGCCGGAACGACCACGATCGGGGCGGTTTTGACCGGGCCGATTGGCTGCGCCCGGACCAGCGGCTGTCCGTGGCCGCCAGCGGCTCGGTGCGGGCGGGGCGTGATCTGCGGCGGCGCTTCTGCCCGGCTCGTTCGTGACCTCAGACGCGCTGGCGCGGCGACGGCGAGATGGCGAGAGGGGATGGAAGGGATGCCGCGCCAGCGCTGGGGCTGCCGGCCCCGCCCCACGCCGGGGGGAGGGAATCGCGGCCGCACGGAGTCGCCACGATCGGGTTTGTGAGGATCCGCGACGGCCCGGTTTCACGGGGGTAACGGGCGAGGACCCGCGAAGAGCCCGATCCAACGGACCAGATCACTTGTTCGCTCGATCGAGACGGTTAGCGGGTTAACGGGCGACGTGGCATGATGGTGTGCCCGCTTTTGGTGCGTGAATCGTTTATAGAAGATAGGACGAGACTGAGCTCATCATCGATGTGACGGACATCGTTCTCACCAGGAAAGGCAAGCAAAAATTAAAGGGAGATCGATGCAGGGGTGCGGTTGAGCGCCCGCGCCCAGCAAAGAGCGCCAGCCGCGCCCGACCTAGCTACCCACGCTACCGGCGTAGGTGGTGGTGGAGCCCGAGCCTCCGACTCAACCTTCTAGAGCTGGAGGAGCCTTTCACTAGTTTCATTCAGGGCTCTGACCTTTGACCAGGCGAGTCAACGCAGCAGCGGTCATCGAGGGAGACAGGTCATAAACTTCGAGCCCAAGCCATGTACGCGTGCAAAGAGCCCAAAGACAAACAGCCATGTACGCGTGCAAAGAGCCGAAAGACAAACAGCCATGCTCCCTGCTGAAAATACGTACGAGGCTTCCAAACCGTGACAAATCTGAGGATGCTCGGAATTGGATTCTTCTTGCTCGTTCAAACTTTGCAGTCTGCTAGTACGTACATTACGTGCTGGTAAAAAAGGGAGATCTAATTTTTGACTCGATCTCTAACCAAATCGAAGAACGAACGTACGTGCGTCTCAAAAGAATTTTATGCCGCCTCATATCGAACCGAATCGAAGAAATGAACGTGTGTTCACCTTTTGCATTTTTCTTTTTGTTTGTTTGATTGGTCCTCGAGCCGGCCTTCTTCTACGGTTCTATCACACGTACGTACGTCTTGCTGGCCTCTCCGTGTTTAGGTATAGTGCATTGACTGCCTCAATCTACTAAACAAATATGCCCATGCATTATGGCGCTTAATTCTAAGTTCCGATCGGTTTTGATATTTTTCATTGCGTGCCTCACCCACTGCCTATACAAATCTTTCCAACCGCATTGTTTTATTATCATGTACAAACAGTGCCACCTGGATTTATTTCAGGATTTTCCGGCGCTATGCATTAAGTGGTAGGCGACGTTCCGTCGATAATGAGGCACCGGTGGTGACTTGAACTTCAAGATTTGCCGGCTCGATCCTTCGAAGGTGCTCATAGGGGTAGGGTTTGCGTCACGCGTGTGTTCATAGGGATGAGTGTGCGTGCGTGTTGAAAGCGTCTGCGTTGTACTGTGTAATCTCAAAAAAAAAAAAAAAAAAAAAGCTAGTGCCAGCCTCGAAGCTAATTATGTGATCGGTTTTAGATCTCCAGAGCTGATTGTGCGGGGATGATGTGCGTAGATTAGATTGGTCTAGATGGAATCAAATCTGACCGTACATCATTTAAATACCGACTTGGGATACAGATGATCCACCGAGGATCTACTTGTTAATCAGGTCATGACTCACGCGATCTTTAGACAAATTGTGTGGTTTCTGCTCCTATATTGTTTGTTGCTTGTATTAATTAGCCGTTACTCATTTTAAGTACATGGAGCATTCCATCCATTTACAATTTATAAAATATATCCTCATTATACTCCATTCAAAAAAAAAATAGTTTTCTAATGTGCTGAACATTTACATAGTTTTTAGCATCTTAATACTTCAAACTAAGAAACTCAAAACTACAAAGTTGTAGATCTTGTCGAGATCTACAATTTTCATATAAAAACATGATTTTTCAAAAGTTTAGTCTTGTCACGCCACTCCTAGTGGCATGACCAACTTTTTCACGTCGGAAACGCCAATTATAGGTTGTACTATATAATTGGTTTAGCGTCTGGAAAGTGGTTTTGCTGACAAAAAAAGAACACCAACCAAAATAGTGGAACCTAAAGTTTTTTTTTTTGAGAACAATATGCTTTCTCATAGTATATTTTTTTTCACAACACCTTGGATCCTACGTTTGGCTTTTGGCTTTACTACGCCTTTTCAAATCAAATGAGTATAAACATAGAGATGTTTTACAATGTGTCGGCGTTCGAGAACCGGGGTGCCTCGGGTGCCGGCAATAAAGAATTTGTATGCCGTGTGCCTCCTCCCTCGATGGCGTGGCGCAAGATGGACCGCGGACACGGCGAGTTTATCCCGGTTCAGGCCACGGGGCCCTCGTCCCGGGGGTGTGTCCTGCTTTCGTGTTACCTCGCGCTCAAAGGTGAGCTCGTAGTAGGGGTTACAAGCGGTGCGAGGGGGAGACGCTGGTCTCAAGCCCCCACGATCGTGGTTGTGGTGGTGGTGGTGGACCGGTTTTCTCCGTGCGGATCGGAAAATCACCGGATCGGAAAAATCCTCTCCCTTCTAATGGGGCATTACTCTCCCTTTTATAGAGGGAAGAGAGAAGTAATGTTTACATAGGTGGATGCCTAGGTGGCTAATTCGAGGCTATCTTGGTTGCATGTGCGCGGCCGAGGGTTGGTTGGCTTGGCCGTCGCTTGATGAAGACACGCGTCCCGATCCGATGATGGGCGTGCCGTCCCCCAGTGCGGCCCCGAGGATCTGTGGAGGCGTCCCTCACGATCCGCATGGCGAGGCCGGTCCCTGGTTACCGGGCTATGCGTGTCGGGAGCCCGAGGGTGCGGCCCAACGTGGCGTCTTGGCGGTGCTTCGGGAAATGAACGATTGTCGCCCGGTTTCCCGTCTTTGCGGCGGCGTACGTCACCGGTTCAGCCTTGTGTCCCATCAACTGGATTGGGGAAGCGATTCGGCAGCCGATTTGGTCAAGCGTGTCGATGGCGCCGGGCGCCTCGTCGCCGTCTGCACCGCATTGAATGCGGCGGTTTCCCTTCCTCCAGGCGGAACCTCCCATGCCCGAAGGTATGCGACCACAGGTGAGTCGGTGGGGCTACCTCGCCCGGGATGGAGAGCTGGGTCTCCCTCGGGCGAGGCGGGCGCCTTTTGCGCCCGAGGGGTGGTGAGCTAGGCCACCCTCGGACGAGGCGGAGATTTCTCCCGGGGCCGGTGAGCTAGGCCGGTCTCGGGCGCGAACGGAGATTCTGGGCTTAGCCCGTGCCTTGGTTCGGCTTGTAGATAACGTGGAGCGTCGGGTCGTCGTCTTTGTAAAGGTTCATGACCTTGTCCTTCGTGGCCTTGCGCGAGCTCTTTTTCGTCGTGGCGACTCCGTTTGGGCCGCTTGTGGGCGTTTGTGGGCCGATCCATGGGCCGACTCGTCGTTATATATACGTCGTGGCTCTTTGGCCTGGTCCATCGTCCGTCGGGCCGTCCTCTTATGCGGGATGATAGCGGAGACTAGGTTTTCTTGGGCCTTGACAGTCGGGCGGATTCTCGTTGTTTGGAGAATGTCTCGGGGCCCAATATTTAGGTCCCGACCGGTAGCCCCGAGCCCCGGCGAATGTGGATTCGCCTCAGGTTTGTGCCGTTCCGTCGCCTTATTTCTTCTCGGGGTGGTTAGGTCTACAATGGGTGCTGCGCACCCATTGGGTGTAGTGGAATCCCCGGGCCTCGAATGGAATGGCGGATTCCTTCGAGGTCTTTTTTACCTCGCCGCCGGCAAGGCTGAAACTTGACTCTTAAATTGCGCTTGTTTGTGTGGAGTCTGTTCATTTTTTTAAGTGGGCAGCCGAGGCCCGCGCTTATGTGCGCAAAAGGTCGACCCAGGGCTTCCTCGACTTTAATTATGCGCTCCTCTACGTCGCCCTCCCGAAAGGAAGGAGGAGGGGAGACATGCCACATTGCCCTCGTAAGCGAATGTGACATGCTCCGTGAGCGTTATAGCGGTCGGTTTTAAGCGGGTGCCCGTGCCCTTGCGGAGCAAGGGTCGGCTATGTGATCCGGATTCACCCCATGAGAACCTACGGACCGCTTAGCGAGATCCCGGGGTTTGGGCGGACCAACCCCGAGGGCTGTGAGGCCTCCCACGGATGGGACATCTCTATAAGCAAAGACCCGCGGGCCTTAAACACGTTCGAAAATCCGTCAGAGCCCGGGGCCGGGTATAGCCGGTTGTGCATTTCCATCCCGTCCCTGGCTCGGGTCATCCCGAGGCGATCAGAAACCCATGCGGGCCCACCTTTGTAACCTCTGGATCGTAAGGTGCACGTTGACGTCGCGTCGGCCGAGGCTTCGTTTGGTTTCCGCCGGGCGGGGAACCGTCATCGGATCCGACTTTTTTGCCCCTTAGGGCTCGGGCGCTGGATATGGATGGCCGGACGGTTTTACCCCCGGGCCGGAAGACGGGCGTCTCCTCACCGCGCCCGGAGTGGCGTGCCTGTTCCATCCGATGGGGCGCGCCCCGTGGCTTCTTGTCGGGGGTGGTAATCGAGAGCACCGTCAAGGTGCATTAATGCCCTGACGGCTCCACCGCGCTAGGCCGAGCCGTTGGATGGCGGTTTCCGTTCCATCGTGGGCCGTCCACTCGGGAGTCGGTTCGGTTGCCCAAAGGCGGCGGTTTGCCTTCCCTTTCCTATAAATACGGGTCGCCGGCGGCGGATAGTTGCTCCTTTGTTCTTGCCATCGCCTTCTTGCCTTCTTTGCTGCGGCAATCGGGAGATAGAAAGAAAGAGTAGGAGAGATTAAGGGAGAGATTCACTTGCCTTAGGCTCGTGTGAACGGTGTTGCCGCCCGTTCTTTGTTCCTTGTCTCCCCGTTAGTCCATGGCGCGCCCCGGTAGCGGCGATGGCGCGAAGGAGGTGCTCGATGCCGAGCCGTTGCTTGCGGGGACGACGGCGACGGAGGAGAAGCTTCGCCGGTCGAGGAAGGGCTTCTTTGTCCCACCGATGCCGCGGCGGCGGTGGATTGCTCCACATTGGGCGGAGGAGGAGCCTAACCCTCGGCGGCTATGTGGTGAGCCCGATGGATCTTCATCGGCGTGGGTTCGGGATCTTGCGGGCGATTCATCGGACGATCCTCCACTACTACGACGTCGAGCTTCACCACCGCCCCGAACTTCGATCTCCCGGGCCGCCATCTTTGTCACCCTTTGTGAGGATTCACGGGGATCGAGCCGCATTGGGACCTCGGTTGTGGTTCTTCAAGGCGGATCTCACCACCGCTTTGCCGATTGCGCGGGGGCAAGCCCGCGGAGGGCATTGCGGCGTCGGCGGTTCTGGCGCTCAAGTCCGATCGGAGCCGACGAGGCGAACCGAGCTGATGGGTACATCGTCTCCAAGCTCACCACCTCTAATAAGGGGTGGCAAGATCGGTGGTTCTACCTCCGCAACGACGGAACGCGCTTCCCGCATACACCGGGCGTGTCCTCAGCGGCGTCCGGTTAAGTGGAATCGGGGGGTCCCGCCTCGCGGATCATTCCGGTTGGAGGGCTTGAGGCGGCGGTGCTGCGGCTCCGAGAAAAGGAGGTGAACGCCGCGGCCGTGGTCGCCGCTTTCCATCGGCGTCGGGTGCTGCCACTGATGGCTCGCCCTTTGCTCATGAACCAGATGACCCCCTCGGCCGTTGGTCTTGAGGAGTCCCGGATGTCGCCTCTTCTGCTTTCCACCGATGGCCTGGCCAAGAGGGTGAGGGAGGTATTGGGGTCCAATACCCCGTCCAACATCCCGGACATCCCGATGCGTCCCACTCGCGGATACATCTCCTTGGTAAGTGCCGCTCGGCCTCGGTGTTCTTGCATTGCCCTTGTTGTCGCTGCCATGGCGGTTCTCATTTTTTCTTCTTGCAGGGTCGTCTGAACTACCACGACTCCCTTCCACCCGCACTGGATTTGGACGCGCCGGGCGGCGGGCCGTGCTCGGAACGAGCAGCAGAGGGCACTGGCGTTGAAGAAGGAGGAG
Source organism: Hyparrhenia diplandra (assembly GCA_015847255.1). Taxonomy (NCBI): domain Eukaryota; kingdom Viridiplantae; phylum Streptophyta; class Magnoliopsida; order Poales; family Poaceae; genus Hyparrhenia; species Hyparrhenia diplandra. The sequence continues at coordinate 72,598 of JADLZK010000268.1, read as the reverse complement.
AAGAAGAAGAGAAACGTGGCCCGCGCCAACCGTCGGGTCGAGCAGCAGAGGCGGGGCGAGTCACCTGATACCTCGACCACCGAGGAGGACGAGAATCCGGAGGATGAGTTCGCCGTGAACTCGTCGGATGACGACGTGGCGGCTCGGATAGACCGAGCCATGGGGTTCCCGACCCAATCGGGGCTTCGTTACGAGCCCGAGCCTGATGCGTCGGGGTCGGCCGGGACCGCGCCCGAGAGCTCCTCCACCGAGGTCCCCGGTCCACAAGTGGCGGCTCGGGGGTTGCACCTGATGTGGGTGCCTTGACGCTGCATGGTGAAGCTCGGCGGGAAGAGCAGATGCCCCCCGTTGTGAGAACCTCGATGCCGCAAGACGCCGTTCGGGATGAAGAGCCGGTGACCCCCGTGGGATCCGATGGAAGCCTGAGGGGGTGAATAGGCTTAACCCTTGAAAATCGACCGTAAAAACTTAAGCACACCGTCGATGTACACTACGGCGCGGCACCGCCACAGTAGGGAGCGGCACCGCCGCACAAAGCCGATGAAGGAGACGAAAATGCAGAATGGACTTCTCTCGGGCGGTGGGCGCACCCGCTGCCCCGTCCACTGGCGGCGGCATCCGCGGTCACTTCACGAGTGACCTCGAGGTGGATCTGTGAGCTTGCACTTGCTTGATGATGATTCACCTAGGTTCCCGCATACAAGTACCTCCGCGAGACACAAGCTAAACCCGGCGAAACCTTGCCACAAAGTAGATCGGGTCGAAGCCCTTTCTCACAAGACAAATATGCAACAAAAGTAATGAGACAAGGTGACACAAGGATTTGACCCGTGGTTCACCGCGCCACACAGTCGGGCTACGTCCACGTTGTTGAGGTTGCCACACAAGGCTTAGCTTGCCCACCGCTTGCTTTTTCCCTCGTTCACAAGTCTAGGAGTTAACCCTAGAGATGTGGGGTAATGTATTGTCAGATCGAGGTTACAAACCTCCCAAGGCTGCCACACGAAGGGGGCAAGCTCAAGGGCGACGCCTAGCCGTCTAGGAGCAAGCTCCAAGAGTAAAGAACCCTAGGGTTCCGGCCAAACGTGAACCAAATGCTCTTTTGAGTGGGGAAGTCGTAGATCCGGTCTCCAATCGAAGTTTGCAAAATTTGTTTCCCTCAAGAATCCTGTGTGGGAAGTGAGAGATTGAGTGGGGAGCTCAAGGTGCTTCAATGGAGGTGAGAGAGAGAGCAAGAGGTGGTCTCCGGGTTGTTCTGGTCGGAGGAAGAAGAAAGTGAGCCAGTGACCGTTGGGGAGGGGTAGAATGGGTATTTATACCCCCACGGTCCCCAACGGTACGATTAAGTGTGGCACGCCAAGATCGACACGCTGCATTTACCGCCGTAAGGGCGCGCACATCGCCGCACCAATGCGCTGCATCTTGCCGCGCCCGACTGCCAGGAAGTGTGAAACAAGGTGAGTTCTTTGGTCGGGTCGGGCTTGGAGTTGTGTGTGTGGTGTCCGGATTTGATGTTTAGAGCACTTGGTCCACGAATACCCGAGAATCCTATGATCCCTCTTAATAGTACGGCATTTCCTAAACTCAAGATTCAAAACATAAAGTAATTTAAATGCCTTCGAGCGGAAACACCATCGTCTAGTGTATTTGGTACCTTTGGACTGTTCACCAACTCCATATTTTAATCCCCGCATGTCATCTTCGTAAATCTCATTAGTCCCCTAATTAGGTGGTCATCAATGCCAAAACCCACTTAGAGCTTGATTGCACTTACAATCTCCCCCCCTTTTTGGTGATTGATGACAACCAAATTAGAGCTTACATAAGATGTAAAGTCAAACTTAGATTACGAAGATCATGGATGTAGAACCCTTCACCCAAATATGTAAGTGAGATTTGAATTCTCAATATTGACATAAGAGGTCAATTTTCACATATTTAGGTGTAGTGAGGCCTCCCCCTAAATGTGTGTGGAAGATTTGAATTCTCATTTTGACATGTAAGTCAAATCACACATTTAGAAGTGGTGGAAGACCTCCCCCTACATCCCTGATTGCTGTGGGGTGCTCAAATAGTGTCATACAAATATACCCGTGATGCATATGACAAGATAAAGAACCAGAGCACAACAATTTTGTGCATGCGTGGCGATGTGCGCGGCGGCTTGCCGCGCGCCGGTGCTTACTTCTTGCCCGCGCTGTCGGCGTAGACGGCACAAATGTAATCATCAAACCACAGCATATATGACAGGATTAACACTAAACCAGCAGCAAGATATATAAAACAGAGTTTAAGCAATCAAATGACCAAATCCAAGAAGTAACAAGTCATAGGTGGTATTATTACATAAAATAGAGTTTCTCTCGAACTCACACCTAACAAACTACTCTCAAAGGATCTAAACTCTGAAAATCTGCTGCTGCTTCATCCTCGAACCATCTCCAGGGCGTCGAAAAGTTTGACCCCCCTCATTTCTTCTAATTTTCTCCCCCTTTGGCGTCTAGCACCAAAAAGTTCATAGAAAAGAGAAGAAGAAGAGTGGAGTCACTCATCACTGTCATCCCCACTGCTAGAAGCAGTGTCCTCAGCCTCCTCGGAGATAGCAAAGACGGCCCGAGCGCGAGCGAGTAGAGCGACGAGCTGGGATCTGCTGAGAGATGGATCCAAGCATCTCTGACAAGTCCTGATCTGAGCTACTAGTGGCTGAGAGCTCTGGGAGATCGTACTGTGGTGGCCTAGGGATAGCAGGAGGAACTGGAAGTCCTTGCTTCTCCCTAACACTCTTGAAGGCCTGCCTCACCTCCCTGCGTAGCTCATAAGTCTGCTGAGAGGCATATGAGCAATGTCCAAATATCGCCTTGAGCCACTTCTTGATCTTCCCCTTAGACTTGCTTTGCCTCCTGGGCCTAGAGCTAGATGGCTCCTCCAAGTCCTCTCTGCCAGCTGAGGTGCCTCCTACTGATGGTCTTGCTCTGCCACTGGTCTTCCCTCCATCCAAGCCATGGGTCTTCTCAATGTTGTAGACTGTGTGGAAGCAGTCCTTGGGATAGATGTTCCCTGAGACCCTCTCAATCACAAACATAATGTAGGGAGCATATGGCAGATTTCTCCTAGCATCATCCATGGCATTTGCTAGCTGCCTCCAGATGAACTTTCCAACATTGAAAGTCTCATCATTCCTGAAGTGAGCAAGCAAGTTCCTAGCATAGCCATTGATGTCAGAGGCTGCTCCATCTTTTGGATCAATAGTGCACCTGCATAGGTTGTTCATCACATAGAAAAAGTCTTTCAACCCCTTCCTTTTGCCAAGCAATCCCTGATCAGCCCAGCAATTCCTGATGGCCTTGGCTTCAATAGGGTCTATCTCATGTATGTCAGTGTACTCCCTGTGATCAGCCCCAAAGCCAAGTATTTGACAGAATGTGACAAAGTCCACTCTGTAGTGCCTCCCGTCGATCATCCAAAGGGATAGTATCAGAAGGCCTGTCCCAGTAGTAGGTGGCATGAAACTGACTAAGGATCTCTTCATTCCAATCATGCCGGAATGACATGATGTCTGTCAGCTCAAACTTCTCACATGCTTCTATGGCCTCATCAAATGCATCCTCCTCTCTATCTCTCATCCTCTCAAAGTCAATGTAGTGCATCGTGGTGATCTTGCTCTTTGTGGAGTGGAGAAGGACTGTCAGGTAAAAGTTTGAATGAAAGGCTGTCCAAAACCTCTCATCAATGCCTTCCTGCTGCTCCTCTGCATAGACATTGATAGCTCTAGCATCAGCAACCTCCCTTTGCTTCTTCAAATAACTCACCACTGGGATTGGTGGGTCATTGACAGTGCGATCATCTCAAACACACCCTCAACCTGCTGCATGTAGTCAAGTATCAAATACTAGAGGGTGGTCCAGAGTGCCTTGTTCCCCCTGCAGGTACAATAGTGTACCCATACTTTGCGTAGCCGCTCCTCTACAGCCGAGCCGCACCACCGCCCTCTGCCATGTTCAGATTGTTTCTTCCTCTGCCCCTTCTGTCAATCACCTTGACCCTCTGCTTTCTCTTGCCATGGGGATCACTTCCAGGGTCCATCTATGCCAAAGATATTGATTAGAAACTGATGTGAATAGAAGGTCAATAATGGTCAAATATATGTAACAGAAGGTTTGAGAGATATAAAATTAGGTAGTTAGAGCAAGCCGTCCCGGGTAAGAACACCGGCTGGCGCTGCTTCGCTTGCCGGAGAGGCACGCAGATCGCTTTGCCGTGACCGCTACGACCGCTGCCGCAGGCAGTCACGCGGCACTGCCGCTCCCCCTTGCTCAGACCACTTATTTTTATCTTCCAAACAGTTCTATGCCATCTACTTGACGCATTTTCATGTTTCTATTCCAATTTCTGAGATCAAAACACAAATAGGCGTAAAATGTCCATGGATTGTCTATTAGGTATGAACCAAAGTGAAAATTTCTTCGACATATGGATTCACCAACTTTCCCATCTTGATTGAGTAGATGATTCAAGGGATATTTACTGATTGAATCAGTTAGGGACTGTCAGGTCCTATTTTGGGGACGGCAATGCCGTGCCCTGCCCCTAAATCATCCAATCAATCGAAACACGAAAACTATTGATTCCATTTAATCAAATCATTTTCCTAGGGTTCATACATCATTGAGCAGTAGAATCCATGAACACTTTCTACACATTGCATAGATCGGGCAAGAAACATCCATGGCTAGGGTTAGGTTTACCTCGTTGATTGAAGGGGAAAGGAGAGAAACTGCTCGGGGAGAAGGGAGCGTGAGGCGGCCGGAGACGAAGAAGATGGCCGGCGGCGGCGGCGCAAGGCAAGATCGCCGGGCGCGCGGGCGGCCGGCGGCGGCGACGGCGGCGGCAAATAGCTGGCGGCGGCGCTCTTCCTCACGCGCGGGAAAGAAGAAGTGGGCGCGTGGGGAGGAAGTCGGGCGGAGGAGAGGAGAAAACCGGTTGGGCCAGGGGGTAGAAAAGGAAAGAAGAAAGATTTGGCCCAAAAACGGTTCGGACCGAGGCGGTCGGGCAACCCTAGGCGCGGCACTGCCCGCGCTAGGACGCGGCATCGCCGCTGCGGCTCGCGCGGCACCGCCGCAGCAGACACCTGCCGGCATTGCCGCACCGGCCGGCCGTCCCGCTTATATATTGCCACTTTTGACTTATTTCTCCTCAAATTTGATCACGAGACACCAAAATTCATTGCCGGGGACATATCATCAATACTGAGAACTATGGCATTGAATTTCGGATTAGAATTTGAAATCTTTTGAAACACAATATGAAAGTTTTCACAAACTTTTCCTATGTCGATCTAGTGTCTCAAACAGTTGCATGTGTGCTTGAATTCAAACCAAGTTACGAGAATCGAGAATATTTAGCTCACTACGCAAAGCACAAAACCTTGACTCATCGAGAGGCTTGGTGAAGATATCGGCTAGTTGCTTTTCGGTGCTCACATGGCGAATGCGATATCTCCTTTGAGTTCGTGGTCTCTCAAGAAGTGATGACCGGATGTCTATGTGTTTTGTTCTAGAGTGTGCTACCGGGTTATTTGCGAGTTTGATGGCACTCTCGTTGTCACAAAGAAGAGGTATCTTTTGTGAAATGACATCCGTAATCTTTTAAGGTTTGCTTCATCCAAAGTAGTTGAGCACAACATGCGCCCGGCCGCAACATACTCGGCCTCGGCGGTGGAAAGGGCTACACAATTTTGCTTCTTAGAGCTCCAAGACACTAAGGACCGTCCAAGGAATTGACATGTCCCCGAAGTGCTTTTTCTATCTACTTTGCAACCGGCATAGTCAGAATCTGAATAGCCAAGTAGATTGAACTTGGAACCCTTGGGATACCACAAGCCAAGGTTAGGAGTGTGTACTAAGTATCTCAAGATTCTCTTAACAGCCACATAGTGACATTCCTTTGGATTAGCTTGAAAACGGGCACACATACACACACTAAGCATTATGTCTGGCCTAGATGCACAAAGGTAAAGTAGGGATCCAATCATGGAGCGATATACCTTCATGTCCACGGCTGAACCCTCCTCATCAAGATCAAGATGTCCATTGCTTGGCATTGGTGTTTTGATAGGCTTGGCCTTCACCATGTCAAACTTCTTTAGCATATCGTGGGTGTACTTTGTTTGGCTAATGAATGTCCCTTCCTCCATTTGCTTGACTTGAAACCCGAGGAAGTACTTCACTCACCCATCATGGACATCTCAAATCTCTTGGTCATTGTCCTACTAAATTGCTCAACATACACATTGTTAGTGCTACCAAATATTATGTCATCGACATATATTTGGCATACAAATAAATCATTGCTAACTTTGTGAGTGAAGAGAGTAGGATCGGCTTTGCCTATCTCAAAGCCTTGTTTGAGCAAGAATTCCTTAAGGCATTCATACCATGCTCTAGGTGCTTGCTTAAGCCCATAGAGCGCCTTATGGAGCTTGTAGACGTGGTTGGGAAACTTGGGGTCTTCAAAACCGGGTGGTTGCTCAACATATACTTCCTCTTGTAGTGGACCATTGAGGAATGCACTTTTGACATCCATTTGGTACAGCTTGAAGTCATGATGGGCAGCGAAGGCTAGAAGAATGCGAATTGCTTCTAGTCTTGCCACCGGTGCATAGGTTTCATCAAAGTCCAAGCCCTCTACTTGAGTGAAGCCTTGAGCCACCAATCTTGCCTTGTTTCTTGTCACCAACCCATCTTCATCTTGCTTGTTGCGGAAGACCCACTTGGTACCAATGATGTTAGTCTTGGGTCTTTCCACCAACTCCCAAACTTCATTTCTCTTGAAGTTGTTGAGCTCTTCTTGCATGGCCAACACCCAATCCGGATCCTTGAGAGCATCATCTACTTTCTGCGGTTCCAAAGAAGAAACAAACGAGAAATGTTGGCGAAAGCGGCTAAATGAGATCGAAGTGGTCACTCCCTTTCGAAGACTCCCAAGGATGTTGTCAACGGGATGATCCCGTTGAACCGTTTGTCGTGAGTCGTGGGTGATCAACGCCTTCAGCTTGTTCTTCTTGATCTTCATCATATTCATCATTAGCTTCAAGTATTGGTGCAAGATCAAGTGGTTGAATGGGTGATGTAGGTGGATCGATTCTTTGCCGAGGTAGGTGGCGCGGCACTGCCGCTGCGTTTGTCGGCACTTGCCGCGCGGCACTTCCAGCCAGGTGTGTCTTTGCACTTGGTCTTTGAGTACGTCAGCGGAATCTTGTGCAGCAACAACTGGTGGATCCTCCTCTTCATTTGCTTGATCTTCTTGAGGCCTTATGTCACCAATAGCTAGTTGCTTGATTGCCTCACAAGGTGGATCCTCCTTTCCTACAACACTTTGATCAACTTGCTCTACTTGAGAGCCGTTAGATTCATCAAATGTCACATCTATAGTGATTTCAACCCTACCCAAGGTTTGATTGAAAAACACGATAGGCATGCTCATTTGATCCGTAACCAAGAAGAAAACCTTCATCAACTTTAGGTGCAAACTTAGAGGTTCGGGGCCTTTTGTTCAAAATGAAACACTTGCACCCAAACACCCTAAAGTATGACACCTTTGGCTTGTTACCGGTTAAGAGTTCATATGAAGTCTTCTTGAGTTTCTTGTGTAGATAGAGACGGTTGATGGCATGACAAGCGGTGTTGATAGCTTCGCACCAAAAGATGTCCGAAGTCTTGTACTCATCAAGCATTGTCCTTGCCATCTCTATGAGTGTACGGTTCTTCCTCTCTACTACACCATTTTGTTGAGGGGTATATGCAGCTGAGAATTCATGCTTGATGCCCTCTTCATCAAGATACTCTTCAACTTGGGTGTTCTTGAATTCGGTCCCATTGTCACTTCTTATTCTCTTGACAGGAAGATCGAATTCTCTTTGTGCCCTCTTGATGAATGTCTTCACCTTCTCTTGTACCTGGCACTTATCAAAGACAAAGAAAACCCAAGTGAAGCGGGAATAATCATCAACAATAACAAGTCCATATTTGTTACCCCCGATGCTAAGGTAGGCCACCGGTCCAAAGAGATCCATGTGTATCAACTCCAAGGGTTGAGTAGTGGTCATCAAGCTCTTTGGTGGGTGAGGTGCACCTACTTGCTTTCCGGCTTGGCAAGGTCCACATATCCTGTCTTTGTCAAAGTCAATGTTTGTTAGTCCAATGATGTGGTTGTCTTTTACTGCAGGTTTGGCCAAGTTCCTCATGCCAACATGTGCTAGACGGCGATGCCATAACCAGCCCATGCTAGATTTTGCCATTAGACAGGTATCAAGCTTAGCCTCACTTTTGTTGAAATCAACTAAGTAAAGCTTATTCTTGAGTTTTCCTGTAAAGACAACAGAGGAATCCTTCTGCGAAAGACTTCCACACCAACATCCGTAAAGAGACAATTGTAGCCTTTCTCACACAATTATGAGACCGACAACAAGTTGTATCCCAACGAATCAACATGCAATACATCTGAAATATTATGCTCGGTTGTGATAGCAACGTTACCAAGACCGATCACACTTCTCACATCATCATTTCCAAACCTTATGTTATTCCTATCGTCATTGGTTTGGGAATATGATGAAAACATACTCCTTTCTCCTGGTCATATGATTTGTACGGCCCGCCGGTCAAACACCCAACTTGACCCACCGGAGGAGTATGCCTGCAAAACAAGTTTAGTTCACAAGTTTAGGTCCCCCAATATTCTTGGGACCTTTTACCTTTGTCACAAGAACTTTGGGAACCCATATAGAGGTGTTGCTATAAAGCTTCTTTTCACTTTGCCCAAGTACTTTGCAAACACCTCCCCTTACTTGTTTGCCTTCACTTCAAAGCAAGGATTGGAGTTCAACTTGCTTGCTTTAGCCTTCCATTGATAGGAGTAGCTTCTTGGAGTAGCCTGCACAAGATTTTCTGACTTACTGACCTTCTTCACAGCCTTTTGGACCCTCTTCTTGGGTCTATTCTGAGCCGAGGCAGTGTAGGTGACCTTCCCTTTAGTTGGGGCGCGGCATTTCGCCCCCGCGGCGCCGCCCAGCGTGTGGCGCCGAGTGCAGCTCGGGTTGGCTTGTGTCCAGCGCTGCAATGCGGGTCTCTCTGTACCCTCATGTGCCTTTGCTCAAGAATTTTACACATTCAACACCATTGATCATCTTTTCGACCATTGGTCTTGTTTCCTTGTTTGTGTCCAAGTCCATCCTTGATTCTTGGATTTCTCCCATCAATGTAATTGAGCTTCTTTGGAGCCTCAACTTTATTGCTCACTGTGGCTTTGCTTTTTTTTTCACCTTCTTTTCTCACCATAGCCGTGAGCCTAGTGATCTCTTTCTCCATTGCTTTCATGTTGGCAAGGTTAGTGGTATAAACATTCATATCAACATTATAGCATTTACCACAACCTTGACTAGTGGAGGGAGTAGAAGTATCCTTTGTGGTTGAGAGATGTGAGTTGCTCTCCCAAAGAAGGCTATATTGAGCTTCAAGCTCTTTGTGCTTGTTTTGCAAGTCACAATACTTCCCATTTAGGGCAACCATAGCTTTCTTTGTGAGAGCATGGTCTCCTTGCTCATTAGCTAGGCTCTTTTTGCAAGGCAGCCACCTCACTCCTCTCAGCTACAAGAGCATCCTTGTTGTCAACATAGAGTTTTTCAAGTCTATCCAATTGACTATCTCTAGTTGCCAACTCCGCTTGGGTACTTTCTAAGTCCGCCATTAGTTGAGCAAGAAAGCTTCTAGTTTTAGGATCTAGATTCTTGGTGAGTCTAACATATTCTTCATCATCACTAGATTCATCTTCACTAGAGCTTTCACTAAGATCACTAGATTCATCACTAAGAGAGGGAGAGGGTTTGGATTTAGTTTTTACCTTCTCATGCTTGGCCATGAGACAAACATGAGTGGAGTCAAGGTCCTCATCCTCATCATCGGACATGTTGTTGAAGAGCTTGGGTGTAGAGGCTTCTTGCATGGCAAATGTTGCAATGTGAATCTCCTCTTCACTTGTCTCTTTGGTTGAGTCCCACTCATGACCGATGTGAGCTTCACCCATGTTCCTTCCCCTTCTCTTGTAGTCTTGCTTCTTATCTTTGCCATTGTCCTTCTTGTATTTGTTGTTCTTGTTCTCATGTGGACAATCGGCAACAAAGTGTTCGGTGCTTTGCCACAATTGAAGCAAGTTCTCTTTTTTCTTGTTTGGGAATCTTCGTTGCACCATTTTGTAGCCATTTGCCTTCATCCCCTTTCCATACTTCTTCATGAATAGGGCCATATCATCAATCTTCTCGTAATCAGCCCCATCATCTTCATCATCACTTGAGGAAGAGATTTCATCAATATTTTCTTGCATCTTCTTCACTTCCTTGTCTTGACTTATGGATGCTTGCTTGCTGCCTTTTGTCTTGTGTGATGAGCATGACTTGCTTGTCTTGGATGCCTTTAGAGCAACATCCTTGATCTTGATGCCCTCAAGCTTGGCTTGCAACTCACCAAGCTTCTTTCTCTCATTTGCTTCTTCCATTTGCATATCATGAGTGATCAACCTTCCAAGCACATCATTGGGTGTAAAGTGCTCAAACTTCTTCTTGTCTCTAATCAAGGTTACCACGGTGGGATTCCTAGGTGTGTAGGCCTCTAGCATAACCTTGACAACCGTGTGGTCATCAAGATCCTCATCTCCAAATCCTCTAATCTTGCCAACTAGGACCATCAACCTATCAAACATTTCTTGTGCACCCTCACCATCAATGATCACAAACCGATTGAGCTTTGCCTTCAACATGTCAATCTTTGCTTTTCTCACTTTGTCAACACCTTCATGTGCAAGCACCAAGGTGTCCCAAATCCTTTTTGCAATGTTGACATTCATCACCCTATTGTACTCATTTCCTTCTAGAGCACTTAGGAGTATGCTTGTAGCTTGACCATTGATGTGGGCAGCGGCTAGCTCTTCATTTGTTGGCGCCTTTGGGTTCACCGGTGGTTGAAATCCACTACACACAACTTCCCAAAGACCGGGGTGAAGTGCTTCAAGGTAAGCCCTCATCAAGTGTTTCCATTTGGCATAGTTGGTCCCATCAAATTTGGGCAACTTCCCCACGGGAACATTGATGTATGACTTCTTGTCGCGGGTTAGTCAAATAAGAAGAATAATTGAAAGAGATGGCAGCAAACTTGTTGTTGTTGACGCTGCCCTCCTCCTTCTTGCTTTCCTTCTTCTTCTTCTTGTTGTAGGAGACATCGTCATCTCCATCTTCGAGCTACTTGATAGCTCACTTGACTCCGCTTCTTCTTCTTGTCTTTGCTTTTCCTAGCTGCCCTTCTAGCGAGCCCTTGCCTCACGAATCATCTTTCTTTGCTCTTTTCTTTGGAGCTTCTCGGCGAGCTTCAAGCTAGCTTGCTCTTCTAGCTTCTTCCTTTCTCGCTCTTGTCTTTTTGCGGCTCGCCGTGCTTGTCTAGCGGCCTTTCTCTCGGGATCGGTAGCGTCACCCTTGATGGTGCTCGCTAGCCGTACCAAGAGAAAGCTCGCCGCCGCCAGGCTCTAGCTCCTCCACAACGGTGGACTTGCCTCCTTTGTTCGATCCCTCCGGTGCCTCCATACTTCACGCGGTGAAGCGTATACGAAGTATCCTAGCTCTGATACCACTTGTAGGATCTGATGGAAGCCTAGAGGGGGGGTGAATAGGCTTAACCCTTGAAAATCGACCGTTAAAAATCTTAAGCACACCGTCAAGATTACCTCTAAAGGGCACTGCGCCAAGAGTAGGAGCGCGGCACTTGCCGCACAAAGCTGACAGAAAGGAGACAAAAACAGAGAATGGACTTCTCTCTGCCGGGGCGCGCACTGCCAAGTCCCCTCGGCGGCATGCCGCGGGTCACTTCACGTAAGTGACCTCGAGGTGGATCTGTGAGCTTGCACTTGCTTGATGATGATTCACCTAGGTTCCTGCATACAAGTACCTCACAGAACACAAGCTAAACCTGGCAGAAACCTTGCCACAAAGTAGATCGGGTCGAAGCCCTTTCTCACAAGACAAATATGCAACAAAAGTAATGAGACAAGGTGACACAAGGATTTGACCCGTGGTTCACCGCGCCACACAGGCTGGGCTACGTCCACGTTGTTGAGGTTGCCACACAAGGCTTAGCTTGCCCACCGCTTGCTTTTTCCCTCGTTCACAAGTCTAGGAGTTAACCCTAGAGATGTGGGGTAATGTATTGCTTGTAGATCGAGGTTACAAACCTCCCAAGGCTGCCACACGAAGGGGGCAAGCTCAAGGGCGACGCCTAGCCGCCTAGGAGCAAGCTCCAAGAGTAAAGAACCCTAGGGTTCCGCCAAACGTGAACCAAATGCTCTTTTGAGTGGGGAAGTCGTAGATCCGGTCTCCAATCGAAGTTTGCAAAAGTTTCCCTCAAGAATCCTGTGGGAAGTGAGAGATTGAGTGGGGAGCTCAAGGTGCTTCAATGGAGGTGAGAGAGAGAGCAAGAGGTGGTCTCCTGGCTGTTCTGGTCGGGAGGAAGAAGAAAGTGAGCCAGGTGACCGTTGGGGAGGGGTAGAATGGGTATTTATACCCCCACGGTCCCAACGGTACGATTAAGTGTGGCATTGCCAAGATCGACACGCTGCATCGCTGCTTGGCGCGTAAGGCATCAAGCTTGCCAATGCGCTGATTGCCAGCGCCCGGCTAACGGCAGAAGTGTGAAACAAGGTGAGTTGCTGGCTGGTCAGGCTTGGAGTTGTGTGTGTGGTGTCTGGATTTGATGTTTAGAGCACTTGGTCCACAGATACCCGAGAATCCTATGATCCCTCTTAATAGTACGGCATTTCCTAAACTCAAGATTCAAAACATAAAGTAATTTAAATGCCTTCGAGCCGGAAACACCATCGTCTAGTGTATTTGGTACCTTTGGACCTGTTCACCAACTCCACATTTTAATCCCCGCATGTCATCTTCGTAAAATCTCATTAGTCCCCTAATTCGGTGTTCATCAATGCCAAAACCCACTTAGAGCTTGATTGCACTTACAACCCCCCTGTCCCGAGCCGCCCCCGTGCGCACGCGAGCCGTGGGGAGACGGCCCAAGTGCGACGCCCAGGTCGCAGCCTTCGCGCCCCGGCCCACCTGCAGGCGATTCCTGGCCCTCGTAGTTTCTTTCGTGCCTCCGGAGTTGGTTTCCTTCTCGATGTTTTTGGCTTCTTTCTGACGTGTGCTTGCCTCCGTGAAGCGGGGGCCCCCGCGACCGCACCTACACCCCAAGAAGGCCCTGAAGGCCAGCCGACCTCGGCCGGGCCCAGAGCCGGGGGTCGCCCCGACCAAGACGTTGCCGCACCCGTGCCTGGCCTCCGTGGTGTTAGCCCCCCGAGCCCCAAGAGGGCCGGACCAGCCGGCCTGCCGAGGCGACCCCCCGAGGTGGCGCAGCCCATGGTGGCGATGGCGGTCGTCTGCCCGGTCCGATGGTGATCGACCCGAGAGCTCGGCCGTGCCGTATGACGCCAGCTCGGTACCGGAGCAGATGGTGCCATTCGAGGGAGCCGTGACGCCGCCGCCCTCCCAAGGAGCCGGGGCCCTTTGTTCGGGAGTTTTTTCAAGAGGAGCTCTTCGAGGCGGCGGAGACCCGAAGTCTCTCGCTGCGCTAACTCGCCGATCCGGGGTTCACGAGGCGCATAACCCCGACTTCCCATGCTTCATGCGCCCGGGTCGACGCAGCCCTCGGCCGCGTCGCTCGGGCGATGGAGAGGGCCGCGCCTCGTGGTCAGCAAATGCGGGCCCTCGGACTTCATTATTGGTCTGGGTTCCCCGAGCCGCGGAGCTGCCTGCGGAGGAGATGTTCCCTCCCGAAGCCGACCCGCCGGGGCGGTCCTCCTCCGACCTTGCAGGTGCCCGGGGTCCGGCCGCCCGGTGGTCGATGATCGCCCCGAGGTCCTCGGCGTGGAGGACTCACGAGCAGATCCGCCGGTGGGTCGCCGATGGCCTTGCGAAGACGGCGACACCATAACCGGCGCCTCACCTGAGACCGATGCGGCAGGGAGTGTCTTGAACGCTACTGCGCGCCGCGCTTTGCATATGCCATAACTCGGGCGTGTCTTTGTCGCAGAATCTCCGGCGGTTTGCCCGGGAGAAGTCCGAGCTCCTCCGCCAGAATGTCCTGAACTGGGATGCCCTCGGGCAGACTCGGGCGAAGCTGACCCAGGCCCGGAGCGAAGCTTCTCGGCTTACCGCTCTTGCCGAGGAGAGGGAGTCCCAGCGGCGGACCTTGGAGGCCGAGCTCGTCAAGGTCAGGTCCGAGGCTGCCACGGCGGCAGCCGAGACGGCTCAGATGAGCCGAGACTTTGAGGAGGCCCGGAAGCAGTCTCTCCAGGTCCTGAAGGAGGCTCAGGACGAGCGGGACAGTTCTCGGGAGGAGGCGAGGAAGCAGGCGGAGATGTGCGACGCCCTGAATACCCGCATCGGCGAGCTGGTGTCCGAGGGTGAGACCCTTAGGAAGGAGAAGGAGCGGCTCCAGAAGTCGCTCGCGGAGGAGCATAACACGATGCTGGGCTGGCAGCTGCAGTGTCAAGGTATATCTTCTCCCTTGGCAGGCTTTGTCGCCCTTGATCGCCTCCTCTGCTAGCTTGATTTGGGTGCTCGTCGCCGTAAGGAGACGGCCCGACCGAGGCTGTGAACACCGCGGCCACGCTTGCGCAGGGGCTGGAGCAGGAGCAGAAGTCGCACCGTGAGCTGGAAGATGCCCTGTCGGACTTCATCCGCCGCTTTGGGGCACAACCTGGAGGTTGGCCCCAGCCTGAGCGCTTGAGCGCCGTGGGTGGCTACCTCAGGTCCGAGCCCGAACGCCTTCCCGTCCGGGCGTGCGGACATGGCCGCCTTCTCGCTCCTCACTTCCCGGCGAATTCCGAGACGTTGACGGCGTTGCGGGTGGCTTCTTCTTCGGCTCGACGACGAGGGCGGTGGTCGATCCCGCCGAGGGATGCCGCCGCCGCCGCCAAGACCCAGGAGCCGCACACCTTGTGGACGGGCGCTACACCCAGCTGGCCTCCCGCTTTCAAGGACGAGGTGTGCCTCCGTACCCCCCATAGAGTCAACCTATGAGGCGGATACACGAAATGTTGGATGCCATCTCCGAGGACACGCCGATGGGCTCCGACGCCACCCTCGGGAAGCCACCACCGAGGATGTTGCTCGCGCCGTTGCTTCTACGTCGGCCGGTCGCGCGGCGCAGGTGGACGAGGCCCACGCTGCCCCCTGACTTCTCCTTGTACGAAAAAGTTAAGTTTGTGAGAAGGTTGTACATAAACGACAATGCTGCCCGAGGTCCGTGGCCTCGCCAGGTATTTTATGCTTAAGTTGCGTTCCTCAAATTTCGCTTCATTGTGTGGCCAGGTCGCTGTTTTCTCCGTTCGTGAGATAGTGAACATGGATGCCATCGGGGCGGTCCATACGGGTGCCACTAGGGTGGTCCGTTTGCCTCGGCTATCTCACTTAGGATTTGTGCGTCTTGCGCGACCTTCGCAGCTCAAACGATCAATTACAAGTAGGCGCAAGAAAACTTTTTTTTTTTCCTTGAAAAAAGTTTAAAAAAGAAAGGAGAGGGGGTCCCCGAGGGGGTCCCCATGTGGGGTCCCCATGTAGCCCCCCGAGGGAGTTTTAGTCTTGTCTTTGGGCGAGGCTAAGACTCCCTTAAGGTATGCACGAAGCACTTTTTCATAAAAGATGTAGATCTTTTATTGAGCGAAAAAAACACATGTGTTTGACTTCTAGTGCGAATTTAAGGGTAGAAGCGACGTAGGCGTTCGATGTTCCAAGCGTTGGAGTAGACTTCGCCCTTCTCGCTTCTTCAGCTTTGTAGGTCCCGGGCCTTAGGATTTCGCGATGAAATAAGGCCCTTCCCAGTGGTGGCGTGAGCTTGTGGCGCCCTTTGTTGTCTGTCTTCAGCCTGAGTACGGGGTCGTTGACTTGGAACTCCCGAGGCTTCAGTCGCTTGGCATGATACTTGCGTAAAGCTTGTTGGTATCTCGCCGAATTCAGAAGTGCGACGTCTCGGGCCTCATCGACTTGGTCAATGGAGTCTTGCCTTGCCTTCTGGTTGCCTTGCTCGGTGTAGGCTCGCAGCCTCGGGGACCCGTATTCAATGTCTGTGGACAAGATCGCCTCGGCCCATAGACTAGAAAAATGGGCTGAATCCCGTGGCTCGGCTTTTAGCCGTTCGGAGGCTCCATAGAACCGACGGCGGTTCGCCGGTACCATCTTTTCCCCGTATTGGTTTAGCTGATTGAAGATCCTCGGCTTGAGTCCTTGTAGGATCATGCCGTTGGCACGCTCCACTTGCCCGTTGGTCTTCTGGTGAGCTACAGTAGGTGTGTCGACCCGATGCCATAATCGTCACAAAAGTCGAGGAATTTCTTCCCCACGGTTGGTTCCGTTGTCCGTGATAATGGAGTTCGGGACTCCAAAACGGAAATGATATTCGTAAAGAATTTCACCGTTTCCTCCGTGCGAGGTTCACCACGGCTCGGGCTTCAATCCATTTGGAGAACTTGTCGATGGCGACTAGGACATGAGTGTGTCCCCCTGCGCCCTTTTCAGGGGGTCCAATTATGTCGAGTCCCCATACCGCAAATAGCCATGTCGAGGTATGGTTTGCGGGGCTTGTCTTGGGAGATGTGTCCTGCGCGCGTAGAATTGGCACTCCTTGCAGGTGCACGCACGACTTGATTCGCGTCTCTCGCACCGCCGAGGGCCGAGAAGCCTTGCCTCAAGACTTTACCGACTAGAGTCCCTCGGGCGGGCATGATGGCCGCACTCCTCGGTGGGTGTCCTCGAGCAATTCTTCGCCTTCAGCCGAGGGTATGCACCGCATGTATACTCCCGAGGCTCCCTCTTGTAGAGCTCTTTTTTTGTCTCCAATCGCGAAGGATTTTGCCCTTCAAGCCAATCGGCGAGAGCCTCGGTCTTATCCTCGGTAGTTCCCTCAGTGAGGTACTCTACCAACGGCTGTCTCCAGTCGGTCTTGGTCAATCGCCATGGCTTCGGTAGCGGTTTGCTCGAGCTGCCTTCGTGAGCCCCGAGGGTGTTTCAAGGAATGTACTTAACCGAGGGTTCGTTGAGATCTCGGTGAGGACGCTCGGGAACGGTACTCGGTCGCGCGACCTTGGCGAGTTCGTCCCGCAGCCTTCGTTTGTAACGCCTTGGTGTGTGCTTGTGCTCAAGCCCGTGGAACTTTTCCTCCAGTTTGCGCACTTCTCGGCAATATGCCTCCATCTTGGGGTCGTGGCACGCCGAGGCCTTCATGACTTGATCAATGACCAGTTGCGAATCCCCCGGTTTCCGCCGCCGGATTCGAGGTCCGCCGCGATCCGTAGACCGTTGACCGCCTCGTATTCTCAAGCGACGTTATTGGAGGCGGAAATGCAACCGGATGGCGTACCTTGTGTGCACCCCGAGGGGTGAGATAAAGAGCAAACCGGCCGGCACCCGCCTTCATCATGGATCCGTCAAAGTACATGGTCCAAAGACTCACCGGATGGGCGCCGGGAAGCCGCGTGTCAGTCCACTCCCCACAAAGTCGGCCAGACTTGAGACTTGATCGCCTTGCGAGGCAGAATGATATAGTTTCGCCCATAAGTTCCACCGCCCACTTCGCCACTCTTCCCGTGGCCTCTCGCTGAGGATTTCCCCGAGGGGGAACGAGGATACCACGGCAATCGGGTGCGCGAGAAAGTAGTGACGGTTTCCTTCAAGGCCAAGATGATGGCGTATAACAGCCTTGATTCGTGAGTATCGAGTCCTCGTGTCGGAAAGCACTTCACTGATGAAGTAAACGGGACGTTGAACTGGCAACGTGTGCCCCTCTTCCCGACGCTCAACTACAACGACCGTGCTGACCACCTGAGTAGTGGCTGTGACGTATAAGAGCAGGTTTCTCCCGGATTTGGTGGCACTAGGATCGGTGGGTTTGTTAGAGCTTCTGAGGTTGCCGAGGGCTTCCTCGCCTCGGGGTCCAGCAAAGCGCCGGACTTGCGAAGGAGCCGATAGAGGGGGAGGCCCCTTTCCCCGAGGCGGGAGATGAACCCGCTTAGTGAAGCAAGGTAGCCCATAACCTTCTCGAACTCCTTTTGAGGTCCCGGATTGGCCCAATCTTCGTGATTGCGTCAACCTTGGTTGGGTTTGCTTCGATGCCTCGTTGTGAGACGATGAAGCCCAGCAGCATTCCTCGGGGGACCCCAAACACGCATTTTTCGGGGTTGAGCTTGACTCCCTTCTTGTTTAGGCACTCGAAGGTTTCCCCGAGGTCTCCCACGAGGTCCGCAGTTTTCTTGGATTTGACCACTATGTCATCGACGTAGGCTTCCACGATCCTCCCGATGAGTTCTCCGAAGATGATTTGCATGCACCGCTGGTACGTTGCCCCAGCGTTCCTCAGCCCGAAGGGCATTGTGAGGTAGCAATACATCCCGAAGGGGGTTATGAACGAAGTCGCGAGCTGGTCGAACTCTTTCATTTTGATCTGGTGGTAACCGGAATATGCATCGAGAAAGGACAAAGTTTCGCATCCCGCGGTGGAGTCGACAATTTGGTCGATTAGAGGTAAAGGAAAGGGAACTTTTGGACATGCTTTGTTGAGACTAGTGTAGTCCACACACATCCTCCATTTCCCATTCTTTTTCTCTACTAATACAGGATTAGCTAACCACTCTGGGTGGAATACTTCCTTTATGAATCCGGCCTCCTGAAGCTTGTGGACCTCCTCGCCGATGATCTTCCGCTTGGCGTCATCAAAACGGCGCAAGCGCTGCATGACTGGCTTCGAGCCTGGTCGGATGTCTAGGGAGTGCTCGGCGACATCCCTCGGTATGCCTGGCATGTCCGAGGGTCCCCACGCAAACGTCTTGGCGTTCGCACGGAGGAAGTCGACGAGCACTGCTTCCTGTTTCAGATCCAGCTCCGAGCTGATGGTCAGCAGTTTCTCCTTCGGTTGCTTGGGATCAAGTGGGATCTTCTTGGTGCCCGAGGAGGGCTCAAAGCTCCCAGCGCGGCGCTTGGCCTCGTGCTCGATCGTAATCTCGTCGAACTCTTCTTTGCGTCGGCAATGAGTGCCTCGGCAATGGCGAGCGCCTCGGCGTACTCCACGCTCTCTACGTCGCACTCATATGCATGATGGTGCGAGGGGCCGGTCGTGATGACGCCCTTCGGCCCTGGCATCTTGAGCTTGAGGTAGGTGTAATTCGGGACTGCCATGAATTTGGCGTAGCAGGGCCGCCCGAGGAGTGCGTGGTATGTACCCCAGACTCCAAGGATCTCAAAGGTGAGAGTCTCTTGCCTGAAGTTCGAGGGGTCCCCGCGGCACTGTAGGTCGATCTGCCCTAGGGGCTTCGGTTGCTTTTTGCCGGGACGACGCCGTTGAATGCCTACCTCCTCGGGCGGATCTTGGACTTGTCCACCCCGAGGAGGTCAAGCGTTTCCTCGTAGATGAGGTTGAGGCTGCTTCCTCCATCCATGAGGACCTTGGTGAGCCGGGTATTGGCAATGATGGGATCCACCACCAATGGATAAGCCCCCGGGTTTGGAATGTGCCGAGGGTGATCCGATTGGTCAAAGGTGATGGCCTGATCGACTATTTGCGCAGCCGGGATCGCCGGCTCGGTTGCGTATACCTCCTGTCGCTCCTTCTTGCGCTGCCGCACCGACATGTTGTCGGTGTTGCCGCCGAAGATCATGAAGCAGTTGTTCACCTTCGGGAATCCCATGTTGCCCTCGGCACTACCCTCCGGCGCTCCTTCCTGTTCTTCTTCAGGAATGGCCTTGAGTTTGGCGAAGTGCTTGCGCACCGTTTTGCATTCCTCGAGGGTGTGCTTGACCGGGAAACTGTGGTTCTGGCATGGCTTCTTGAGCATGCTGTCGAAGGTCTCTTGTGACGGGGGCCGGGGCCCCTTGCGGTCGACTGCAGCCACCATGTCCTCATCATCAGCGTTGAGGGCTTGGCCCTTGCCTTTGCGGCTCTTGTCCTTCTTCTTCTTTTTCTTGTTTTCCCGAGGTTGGGAACCCTCGGGCTCCTCCTCCTTGCGCTTTCCTTTGCCCGAGCCCTGATTGAACAGAGCCCCGACAGCCTCTTCTCCGCTAGCGAACTTGGTGGCGATGTCCATGAGCTCGTTCGCCTCGGTTGGAGTCCGTCGCCCCAGCTTCTTCACGAGATCTCGGCAAGTGGTGCCGGCCAAGAAGGCCCCTATGACGTCTGAATCCGTCACGTTAGGGAGCTCGGTCCGTTGCTTGGAGAAGCGCCGGGATATAGTCGCGCAGGGACTCGTCGGATTTCTGCCGGCAGTTTCGGAGGTCCCATGAGTTACCTGGGCGTAGGTACGTGCCCTGGAAGTTACCTCGGAAGGTTCTCACCAAGTCCGCCCAGTTTGATATGAGGTCGGGTGGAAGATGTTCCAGCCAAGCTCTAGCGGACTCGGAGAGATACAGGGGCAAATTTCTGATTATTACTTTGTCATCGTGTGCCCCTGCAAACTGGCATGCCAGCCTATAGTCGTCCAGCCACACCTCGGGACGAGTTTCTCCCGTGTATTTCTCGAGGTGGCTGGGAGGCCTGAAGCGTGCGGGCGGGAGCGGTGCCCTCCTGATGTCCCTTGTGAAGGCCTGAGGCCCGGGTGGATCAGGGGAGTACCCTCGGTCCTCCCGGCGTGCTTGTGCGTCTCTTCCCGCCGGTCGCCCCCGAGGTGAGCCGCCCTCGCGGCGAGCCCGCTGTCGTTCGATCTCATCCCTGAGGTCAGGGGCGCCTCGGTTGCGGTCTTGACGTGGGTCTTCTATGCGTTCCCAGACCGGGCGGTTGCTGCGGTTGTCATCTAGGCGTTCCCGAACCGGCCTTGCCGAGGCTCGGCTTTGATCAGGTCGGACGGAGCCCTGTCGACTTCGCCCGTACTCTTCTCGTCGTCGTGACGTTACGGCCCGATCCCGGGAAGCGGAGCTCTCCGCCTGTTGTACGGCTGCCTTGTCAAGGAGTTGTCGAAGGCCCTCGCGAATGCGCCTACCCTCGGCAGTGGAGGGCTCGGGCATTTCGCGTACTAGCATGGCGGCCGCCGCCACATTGAGGCTGGCTCTGTTAAACGGGGCCGCTATGCCTGGGAGTGGAGGTACTCCGGCGGGTCCGCCGCGTTCGCCGCCGTTATGAGCCTGAGGTGCTCTCGGGGCTTGCTCGCGCTGAGCTTGCTCCCTTTGGATGTTCCGCTCCAGTCGTCGCAGTCGCGCGGACTCTGCTCGGATCCGATCTTGTAGATCCCGTAGCTGCGCGTTCTGGCCGGCAGGCGGTGGCGCCGCTACTGGCTGAACTGGGGCGGAAGCTGCCGGTGCCGGGGCTCGTCGCGGCGGTATGTCCGCATCCTCTTCGTCGGAGACGTCAGTGAACTGGCCATCTTGAGGCGGAACTTCGACGTTGAAGCATTCCCGCGTGGGGTCATAGTAGTCATCCTCGTCGTCGGTACCCGGAGTGCCGAACGCGTAGAGGAAGTTCCTGTTCTCCGGACGGTAGAGCGAGTCCGTGAATTCCCGGGACCAGGCCCCAACCGTGCCTGGACGAGGAGGCTGGACGGGGCCGCGCAGCATCCTCTGGAGGATACGCTCGTCCGAGTGATTGTCCATGGGATAGCGTTCCCGTGGGGCGACGGGGGGTCTGGCCCGCGCTCTCCTCGCGGCGGCTTCGACTGAAGTCTCCCGCCGGCGTGGATTCACCGGGATTCCTTCCAGTACCACCGAAGCGGATGGGTCTTCCCGACGATTAGGGTTTCGGGGTATCCTGCCACGGGCGGGCGCCGGATATGGATCTTCCCGGGGCCTAGGGTTCCTGGGAGCCCTCCTGCGAGTCGGCACCGGGGACGCGTCGACGGATTCAGAATCCGTTGCTTGGATGCGCCTCGTGCGCTGGTGGGTCCGCCTTGCCCGCCTCGCGCGTCGACCGTGATGATGGGCACGCCGCTGCGGCGATGCTGCCCTCCTTTCAGCCGGCATGTCGGGCAGAAGGATCATCTCGTAGTTGTGGCCGAGCGCCACGAATGCCAGCGTTCCGAAGAACAGTGGTGTTCCGCGCGGGAGCTCGTGCTCCGGCGAGCAGGGTGGAAACGAAGGTGAGAACGCCATGAGGCCTGACGGAGATGCAGATTGCACACAGCGCTCCCCTACCTGGCGCGCCAACTGTCGGCGTTCCGAGAACCGGGGGTGCCTCGGGTGCCGGCAATAAAGAATTTGTATGCCGTGTGCCTCCTCCCTCGATGGCGTAGCGCAAGATGGACACGGACACAGCGAGTTTATCCTGGTTCAGGCCAACGGGGCCCTACGTCCAGCGGGGTGTGTCCTGCTCGTGTTACCTCGCGCTCAAAGGTGAGCTCGTAGTAGGGGTTACAAGCGGTGCGAGGGGGAGACGCTGGTCTCAAGCCCCACGATCGTGGTTGTGGTGGTGGTGGTGGACAGTTTTCTCCGTGCGGATCGGAAAATCACCGGATCGGAAAAATCCTCTCCCTTCTAATGGGGCATTACTCTCCCTTTTATAGAGGGAAGAGAGAAGTAATGTTTACATAGGTGGATGCCTAGGTGGCTAATTCCCGAGGCTATACTGGTTGCATGTGCGCGGCCGAGGGTTGGTTGGCTTGGCCGTCGCTTGATGAAGACACGCGTCCCGATCCGATGATGGACGTGCCGTCCCCTGGTGCGGCCCCGAGGATCTGTGAGGCGTCCCTCACAGTCCGCATGGCGAGGGCCGGTCCCAGTGGTTACTGGCTATGAGTGTCAGGAGCCCGAGGGTCTAGCCCAACGTGGCGTCTTGGCGGTGCTTCTGGGAAATGAACAGTGTCGTCCTGGTTTCCCGTGCTGGGCGGCGTAATACGTCACCGGTTCAGCCTTGTGTCCCATCAACTGGATTGGGGAAGCGATTCGGCAGGCCGATTTGACTGGGCGTAATCGATGGCGCTGGCGCCTCGTCTGCCGTGCAACCGCATTGAATGCGGCGGTTTCCCTTCCTCCAGACGGAACCTCCCATGCCCGAAGGTATGCGACCCTGGGTGAGTCAGTGGGGCTACCTCGCCCGAGGATGGAGAGCTGGGTCTCCCTCGGGCGAGGCGGAGATTTTGCGCCCGAGGGTGGTGAGCTAGGCCACCCTCGGACGAGGCGGAGATTTCTCCCGGGACTGGTGAGCTAGGCCAGTCTCGGGCGAAACGGAGATTCTGGGCTTAGCCCGTGCCTTGGTTCGGCTGTAGATAACATGGAGCGTCCGGGTCGTCGTCTTTGTAAAGGTTCATGACCTTGTCCTTCGTGGCCTTGGCGAGCTCTTTTTTAAATCGATGGCGACTCCGCTTTGGGCCGCTTGTGGGCCGTTTGTGGGTCGCCCATGGGCCGACTCCGTCGTTATGTATACGTCGTGGCTCTTTGGCACGGTCCATCGTCCGTCGGGCCGTCCTCTTATCGCGGGATGATAGCAGACTAGGTTTTTCTTGGGCCTTGACAGGCGGGGCGGATTCTCGTTGTTTGGAGAATGTCTCGGGGCCCAATATTTAGGTCCCGACACAATGGTTTCAAGAGAAACAAAAATATATAGTGGGTAGGTCACGGGTTAAAACTAACAATGGAATTTAGTTTGCCGCCAACAAGCACGGGATGGACTATATATTGATGATTGACAAATTTTAGAAGTTAAGTTTAATTGCACTGTATTCTGATTATACAAGGCGCCAATCTGTTCTCAACATTGGCGGAGCCAAGGGGGCTAACATTGGCGGAGCCAAGGGGGCTAACAGGGGGCCATGCGCCCCCCTCAAAAAAGAACATCACATCTTGTCTATGTAATATATAATTTAATAATCTACATTAGAAAGATCTAATAAAAGCTTTTTATTCATGACTTCTAGACAACAAAGTCACACAAATTCATAAATTTTCTTCGGGCAATCCTTTAATTATATATAATTTTTGGTTCTGCTGTGGACAGACACGATTGTCTACCACCGGAAGAACAACGTGCATGGTTAAATGTTGAATAGCAAATAAGTTTGGAAAATAAGAGCCTAGCCCCTATATGCAAAAACCTAACCCCTATGCATAATTTCTGGCTCTATCACTAGTTCTTAATACTATCAGGCTGAACCCAGTAAAGATCATGATTATTGATTTAACTAGCACGAAGTGATAAATTATATCGTCCTGCGCCCATTCCACACGCTCCGAGTGCCAATTGGGCCAGCTAGCTAGGAGGCGATCATGGTCAGCAGCTCCGTCATCGGCCAGTTTAAACACCCCGGATCTGTCTGTTGAGTTTTGAGGCGCCCAAGATTCAGCAGCCGAAAGCCATTGACTCTTGGATGTGGCCAACCTAGCTGGCTGCTGCATGCATCGCTAACAACGAAAGATTATCGCGTGGCTTTGTTGCATTCAGAACATGGCTAGTTAGCTTAGTCTCTCTGGCCTAGACTAGCATAGCCTGGCTAGCTAGCTTCTGATCGGAACTGACTGTAAGCGGGATTAGTTTAAGCAAAACGCACTCATCAAGAGAATAACAGACCCGCCTAACACGCCATGCATCCAACTAACCTCCACTCATAGATACGTACTGTAAGGGTCTTCATTTCTCAAGCCTGAAGAGATTCTTTTTGGGTGAGAAAATACTCAAGATAATATGTTGTTTGCTGTCTGACAAATTTGTTTGCACCATGTACCCCTGCACGCATCGTCGAGCTCGACCGCGTCGTTCTTGGCAGCGGCGTCCGGCTACGCATTGACAGACACGGGTGAAAACCCTGCCAGACTTCATGCCAGTGGCCAACGACGGTGGCGCGCTAGCGTCATCACCTTCTTGAAGGCGTCGTTTTCTGTCTGTCACGTAAGCCGGCCGTCGTGGGATGCTCTTCACAACGAAGTTGACGTTCGTGGACGCCATCACCTTGCTGGAGGCTTCGCTGTTGCATCTCGCCGCTTCACCAGCTATGTTCGCCGGTTTCGTCCCCTCCCCTCATGTACCGCGACGTGATTCTCGCCGCATTGGTTTGCCTTGCCTAGGTCGACGTCGCCGCTCTGTTGTTGCTTTGTGTTGTGGGTTGTTCGGCGTCAGTGGCTACCTGGTCATTGTCGTGCCGTTGGCCACTGGATTCCGGTGACTACCTGGCCACCGTGGAATCCCCCGCCGTGCTTCGGGTTGTTCGGCGTCAGGGACTACCTGGTATCTGTCGAGCCGTTGCCCATTGGACTCCACTGACTACCTGGTCATTGTCGAGTCGAGGTTTGGATGTCGCTAGGCTTTGTCTTCTGTGCAGGCATTCTTTGTGTTGTACCCTATTCTGTACCTCCGGGAGGTTGGGTCGTGGGCTTGTGCTGCCCGTCTGTAGCGTCGTGTGGTGTGGCTTGATGGAGGTTTCACCCTCCCCCTACCGCGTGTTCTTGTTGTTTGTTCGTGTCAGGGGTTTCGTGGGTAACCCGAGGGTTACACACGTCTCCTCTTGTATCCGGTTACCGGCCTCTCTTTAGGCCTTTCTCTTAATGAAGTACGGGTGAAGTCCCGCTTTCGAAAAAAAAATGTACCCCTGCACGCGTCTGAAAAATAACGATATTTTAGTAGTATTTTTTCCTCGTTACGACGAAAGTAAATGTTCTACAACATCGACCAACTGTGCACATCATGTGGAAGTATATGTAAGTTGCATAAAGAAGCTTAGATTTCAGTAGTATTAATTAAGATAGTCGAGAGTGTGAACGTATATGTAAGGGTTTTTTTTAGAAGGAACGTATATGTAGGTTGAGAGGTACTGTACACATGATGTGTCCTTGTTTATTGTACACGAGTGATCCGAGCTGAGCTGCATATAAAGAAGCTTATGCACACCAATCACTCCTCTAATCGTATGTAACTATCTTTTATCACTAGACTAGAGGTGCTATCTAGCATTCTAGCTGGCTCTTATATATGCACAAGTGTCACTTATTCTGAGAGTCTTGGTGAATTGAATCACAAACGACCTCCCTTCTTTTCCCGCAGAAACTCTGGCATTTCTCATTGACGAACCCAGGCATTTCTCATTGACGAACCCACTTGGATCAGCTAGAGATTATAAAAGTTGCCTTTTTCTATTCAAATTACAAGGTTGGAGTGCAGAAGTCACGATGACGTTTCAACGTACTCTACAATTGCGTGAGGGTTAGACTGTGAGATTATTAAAAGTAAACTGTAAAACTGCTGGTTGACTGCTTCTAGAGAGAGCTAGCTTGTTTGAATCCACCAATCGGCCGAAGTGGTCGAACCATGCACGGAGGCTCTTCTCTTGCTTGCTTGCTGCTGGCTAGCGCAATGACATGAGCATCACGTCACTACTTTTCCATGTACTGCTGATCGATGAGTAGTATAGTTATTTGTGCCCGGCCTTGTCGCGATTTCCATAGAAAATACATGCGTACAATACAAAGCACGTACTACAGCTGTATGTACGTGTACGTGACAGAGGGATCCTTGTTGCTTTCGGCTACACATACACGGCAGGACCAGGATATATACCAGCTTGTTCATTCAATCAAAGGGGTTTAGGTGAAGCCAAGATTTGGTCAATTGTTTAAGTCTTCTTCAAGATGGACCCGAAAAGGCAGGGGAGGCTTCGTGGTTGCTGCGATGAGAGCAGCTGCTGCCTCGTCGGCGCTTTTGACTTTGTTTTTCGATGATGAGTTCGCATCGTTTGCTAGTAGCTATGGGCTTTGTTGGTTCGACGACGACAAGTCGGTCTAATCCTGTGTGTATGTGTATGATGAAGGGACAGTTGGGTTTTGGGCTTTGAATTAAGCACTAACTACGTACTAGTGTCCACTAGTGTCAATGTACAGTACCACTTGGATATATATAATATGCCGCAATTATATGTCTTCTCGATCTTGTGTTGTGTGGTTGCGTTCTGGTCTGGCTGGTGTTTTGAATGGCAATGTATCTTAGCAAATCGAAACAAACATTCTCTTGTCGATCGATCGTTTAACAAAACGTAGTAACCAAATTGATCGCGTAATCCCCATGACATGACTCGTGAGCGACCATTCTTCTCTATGACTATCTATCTACGTACTATACGAGAAAAGAAAAAAACAAACAAGTTAGGGCGTGGTGTACGTCCAAGTCCATCATGCATCATCCATGGCGTTGCTTATTGGGAACCTAGCTAGAACTCCCAACAGGGGGGCGCCTTTGCGTAGCAAGTCACGTACCCACTTTGGAATTTGACTTCCGTCGAGTCGAGGATCATTATTCCCCGATTCTAGTGTTAATATATTCATTCAGAAAAAAGATTGTCGTCAAATACCAAACAGAAACAGCTTGGTTGGGCTGGACTCTGGACTCTGAGACCCCACGTACGGCAGAAGAAGAGTTCCCAGTTCTCACACAAGCGGGAACCAAACCAAACCATTGTTGACGTGTCGGTACACACCTACCTACTACCCAAACCCACGTAGCTGCAGTAGACTCCGCTGGCTACAGTAAAAATCGGGACCTCGTATGATGCACAGAACGGGCACGTACTACCCCTGATCGATCGATCTCCATTTATCAGGAGTTGACCCGGCCTCTCGCCATTTGCCCCGTTCAATCAAAAAATAACAAAAAAGCAAGTGGACTTTGACTGATCTACTCCTACCCGTCTACTACAGCATTTATTTTCAGTATCGTACGACACTAGAGGCCGATCAACAACTCGTCTGCCTCAAGCCTCCACGTCCACACATCCGTCAATTCGAGAGCTGGTCTCGCTCGCATGAGGTAAGCAGAGACTCTACACACCAAAAAAAAAAAAAAAAAAAAAAAAGAAGAAGAAGAAAAATTTCAACCCCGATCGATCCCTGTCCAGCCCCGGCTGGTACCAGCCAACACGACCGACCAAGCTCCAAGCTGTTGCCGTTCCACGGCGCCGGTGCCGAACCCGTCCCAACAAAGCCACACACAAGCTACTCCTAGGCACTGGCACGGTCAACCAGTCGTCCCGCGCAACCAAACTCTCCAGGGAGACGGCTCTCCCTCTGTTTGGTCTGCACGTCCACATCTGGAGATGCTTGCGGAGGGGGCTGGGGCTGGCTCACCGCTCGCGGCCACGGGACGGCCGGACCGGAGCAGAGGTCGCCCGGTCACGGTTTCGCGTTCCACACTTCCACGAACGTGCCGCCGCGACGGGCACACGAAAGCGGGGCGGAAAAACCGTGCCGCTCTGTCTCTCCCTCCACTCCACACGAGCGGCCGCCTCCGGCCCCGCCTCAACTTGACCCTCGCCTCGCTCCCGGCGCTATAAGTAGCGGCCCGGTCCGCGGAGCCGAGCAGTCCGCAGCACAGGCCAGGCCACAGCAGCAGAGGAGCACTCGCACTCGAACGCGCCTCCTGTGTCTGCGTGAGTTGTGGTCGGGACTCTGAGACACACTGCTGCATACATGCACGCCAGCCTCGCCTCCTACGCCGCGGCAGCTATGCCGGCGCTCGACCTCCGACCCGAGATGGCGCACGCGCACCAGCCCGTCATGTCGCCGTCGCACCACGGCTGGGACGGCAATGGCGCCGCAGTCGTCGTGCCCACCCCTATGCCCAAGAGGTACTTTCCTCTGTCTCTCCTTCCATCAGTGGTGTCTTGCCTTGTTAGCTATTGTATACTACGCCTACAGTACAGTGGCTGGATTCTTGGAGTTTGCCGTGGCGGCTAATGCCGGTGGCGTTTGTCGTGCAGGCTGGACGGGAAGGTGGCCATTGTGACGGGCGGCGCGCGCGGGATCGGCGAGGCCATCGTGAGGCTGTTCGCCAAGCACGGGGCGCGGGTGGTGATCGCGGACATCGACGACGCCGCCGGGGAGGCGCTGGCGTCGGCGCTGGGCCCGCAGGTCAGCTTCGTGCGCTGCGACGTGTCGGTGGAGGAGGACGTCGCGCGCGCCGTGGACTGGGCGCTGTCGCGGCACGGCGGGCGGCTGGACGTCTACTGCAACAACGCCGGGGTGCTGGGCCGCCAGACGCGCGCCGCCAAGAGCATCCTGTCCTTCGACGCGGGCGAGTTCGACCGCGTGCTCCGCGTCAACGCGCGCTGGGCGCCGCGCTCGGGATGAAGCACGCGGCGCTCGCCATGGTGCAGCGCCGGGCCGGCGGGAGCATCGTCTCCGTCGCCAGCGTCGCCGGGGTGCTCGGGGGACTGGGGCCGCACGCCTACACCGCCTCCAAGCACGCCATCGTGGGGCTCACCAAGAACGCCGCCTGCGAGCTCGGCGCGCACGGCATCCGCGTCAACTGCGTGTCGCCCTTCGGCGTCGCCACGCCCATGCTCATCAACGCCTGGCGCCAGGGCCACGACCACGACGCCGCCGACGCCGACCTCGACCTCGACATCACCGTGCCCAGCGACCAGGAGGTGGAGAAGATGGAGGAGGTGGTCAGGGGCCTGGCCACGCTCAAGGGCACCACGCTGAGACCCAGGGACATAGCCGAGGCGGTGCTCTTCCTGGCCAGCGACGAGTCAAGATATATCTCCGGCCACAACCTCGTCGTGGACGGCGGCGTCACCACCTCCAGGAACCTCATCGGCTTGTGAATTTTAGCTGCGGTGGCTGCTAATTAGAGAAGGGAAAGTGTTGGTAATTTTAGCTCTACTTCAAGTGACCGATTTCATTTGGTTGATTGATTCGTCAACAAAAGTGATCATCTATCTGATGAGCATTGCTGCTGCTGCGATGGCATTTGCATTAGCACTGAAGTGCCTGATTTCTGCTGGTGGTCCTGCCACGTGAATGAGGAACCATTTGTTGGATGATTCAATAGTCCGTGGTACCAAAGCCACCGGAGAGCCTAGGCGGGAATACAGTGGCCAGTAGCAGTAGGCAGTAGCTGACAAAGTACGTTGAAAAGACCACAAATATTGATCAACAGCTGACAAAGTACGATTGAACTGTACCCATACAAAAGTTTAAGCCCTGGGGGGTGGGGGCTCTCCGCTCCGGCTAGGATGGAGCTCATGCTGTGGTCCACTTGCGAGTGTGATTGCTTCCGCTCAACTGTCCTCTCGCTCACACATCTTTTGTGATAGCAACTCTGTTCAATAATACTACCAGCACACTAATTGTATGTTATGTTCGCAAGTGGTAATTCAGTGAGTTCATATCAACAGTCCATGAACCAAATTCTACTATAAAATAAGGTCGTCATAGTGTAGTACACACCAAAAAGCAACATAAAATGTATGTGGAGTAGGTGACTTGGTTTCTGAACTATGACGAAGCTGAAACCAAAAAATTGATGCTAGAACAGATTCCAGTCGCAGTTGCAGAACTGAAAAAGGCAGGGAAAAGAAAAGCTCTGTGGGTTAAAGAAAAGAAGATTTTTGGACAGAACGGACGGCGGCGGCCTTCTCTTCTGTATAGACCCGCAACCGCAACCGTGTAGGGACCCCCGATACGCAATCTGATGTGGTCACTGCATCGATCATGATCCGGGAAGCCAACTGCTCCCACTAACGCAATAATGTTCAGTTCAGACCTGCAAAGTCCTGCTTGGCCAGCACAGTTATTGACGAGGCCTATATACTGTGTGTGACGGACACGGCCGTGACCGACGCTGCAGCTGACCAAGCATATTCAAGCAAGAACCGGTACTCGTTACTCCGTATTAGCTTTTTCTGTAACAAAATTTCCCTCTTGTCAGACGAGAGCCGACGAACACAAAAAGATACTAGATCAAACTTCTAAAGGCGTATTTGCCAACCGCAATGTCTTCTTTGCAGCGACGAAAGAGTTGGAACAAGTACTTATTTGCCAACCGCAATGTCTTCCCAAAACTAACAACTCATGCCGTCTCAAAAAAGACCTAGTCTTCACAGGGTACCTCGGCTCTCTGGTCTCACTGTGAGCTGCCTGCCTATTCACAATTTCACACCAGCTAACAGCTATTCCCCGCGCTGGTTTCGCTGAGAGCTGCCTTGGTATTCCCCGCGCTGGTTTCGCTGAGAGCTGCCTTGGTCGGCGACAACAGGGCTCCGAGCATGGCGGGCACATGTGCTGGCCATCCTGTTTGCTCTCAGCTGAACACTAAACAATACTTATAGCAATAGTAGGATACAAGGAAGTGTCCTGTGCTGGACGGAGGGAGCAAATTGCATGGGTCCGGCGCTTCGGCTCAAGGGACAGAGCAGTGGTACGGAGAATGTGGTGGACGGAGATCGCTTTACAGGCAGCGAGAGAGACAACGCAGAGCTGCTGATCTGCTGGAACTCCACATCTTGCTCAGAATTTTGTTGGCGTCGAAGTATACAGGAGTCCAGACCAAAGGCTCTGGACAGATAAGACACGTTCTGAAGGCTGCCAGAGTTTGAGTAAACAGCAAAGGTTCATTAGGGAAGCAGGGTCACGAGAGTTGGTTTTGGAGTGATTCGCCTCCTTCTAGTGGAGATTGAAGGGGCATTGAGGAATGAGGAGTGTTTTTCTGTTTATTCATAGCTCCCAATATAAATGGAAAATTGATTCTCATCTCTTTCCCACTAGAAAATTGATTCGCGCGTGCTTTGCACTTAGGGGAGTTGTTCCAGCGAGTAATACAACACTAGGTATAGCCGAGGGATGCAAAGGCAATTGTAATTTTCATATTTTACAAGTCATCCGGAATGTAACTAAACTTTTTCTTTTAATACAAAAACGTGCAAAGCTTTTGCGTGATTGAGAGAAAAAAAAAATGGTCCCACAACTCTCTCTATGATGCAGACCCTCATTGTTTCTGCCAAGGTGTAGAACTTTGGATTTGGTTGCCTACAAGCTTACAAACACGCACTCAAGCAGTGACATGCCTTTTATGTGAGGTGACCTTGTCGATCCCTCTGCAGGTAACCTAACAACCTTCAAAGCTATTGGCCCTGTTTGGATACTCTAACTTAGTTAGAGTTAGAATTAGTTTCTAACTTCAACTCTAGCCCTAAACTAACTCTAGCACTAGAGATGTTTGGATGTAAGGGTTAGATTGACATTAAATCTATTTGTCCAATCATTTGGTGTGGGTGGAGGGAGAAAGAAAATACACTTTTTAGTGGATCCAACCTGAACTAACTCTCTAATTA
Source organism: Hyparrhenia diplandra (assembly GCA_015847255.1). Lineage (NCBI taxonomy): Eukaryota > Viridiplantae > Streptophyta > Magnoliopsida > Poales > Poaceae > Hyparrhenia > Hyparrhenia diplandra. Next base: position 40,504 of record JADLZK010000268.1, on the reverse strand, counting down.
GCACCGTACCTTTTGGGTGAGTTAGTTTTTTTGGGTGGATTATATGCAGCTAACCTCAATCTAACCCTCCTGTTTGGATCCTTTAGAGCTAGTTGAGCTCCAACTAGCTCAAACTAACTCTAACCCATAGATCCAAACAAGGCCATTGCTTGAGCTGATCTCGACGTGATCTCGACGCATATACGCCGATGTGGACTCACAAACTAGCAGCCATGTTGTAGCATTGGACGTGGCCTAACAAGAGATAAAGAGAGGATTGTTTTATGCTTCAACTTTCAACTACTAGACAAAGATATCGTTGTGGTAACGGAAAGGGGATGGATTGGATCCTCTCGTTGTCGTTGAGATAAGGAAAGGTCGTGTACATGAGCATGCTCGCAAAACATATGCGCTATTAAACTGAAACCGAAACGCAGTGGGGAATATATGCTACCAATGGTGGCGCACGACGAGAGTCGAAGGCTTTGAGGAAGGAAGAGCAGAAAGCCACGAAATGGCGGTCCACGTGTGCCGGCCGTAACCTGAAAATCACTAGACTAGTTATCAAGGCATGTGTTCCGACAGTGATACACCGTCCGATTTTACTATGATATTGGAGCGGCGTATAATATCACTAATTTTCTCTACAAATCGAATGTTCATTTGAGTTTTCTATCCCTGTGCATATACGTACTAACTAGAATAGATGCCGTGGGAGAGTAGTATTTGAGTAGCTTTCGTCACCTTCAAACAGGCTTTCCGGCCAAGTATCGCCCGGTTCGCCGCGGCTTCATCGTCTGCTGCTTTTTTTTCTTTATATCTTTAGAATAGAACAATAGTGGCCTAAACTTGCTCCGTTCATCCTCAATGTGTCTGGGAATATATCCCTCCAGGAAGACAAGAAAAGATGGAGTGCACTAGACGAGAAGACAAGAAACCCGCGAATAATTGGAATTTGGCATTTTGGAATCGCTAACCGCAGCCGTACGTGCAATGGCGTGTGCGCGTCGGCGTCGCGCAGAAAAAAAAACCACCCGTCGCCGGCAGACCGGCGCGGGGGAGCAGAAGCGACGGCGGTCTCAAGCTAAGCGTGGCAGGGACGGGACAGGCTCCTCCGCACGACAGAATCGCTGTCGCCTCGCCAGGTTTGAGGGCGCCAACACGGGACACGTACGGGGAGCCCCGGGGCGAAGCCGGGATCGATCGTATCGGGGAACCGGCCGTCTGGCTCCTTGGCTCGCTGGTGCGGTGGCTGTGATCATGTGCCGAACCTATCCCTTGCGTTCCTGAACCCTGAACGATTGATTGTCAGAGGAGGAGCCCCGCTGAGACTCCGACTAGGCGTACGAGTACGTGTAGTACTTGCTCGTAAGAGTCGTAACCACCCGTCCGGTTGTTCCGGCGTTAGGATGTTGCTGTTGTCGAGGGATCCAAGTCGGATGCCGTGACGGCGACACACTTTACAGCTGTTTTACTGCAGGAATGACAGGGGAATTTTCTTTCCCCAGACCACGCCGACAGGTTCTGTCTGTCCTTCCGTGAGACCTGGGAATGCGCGAGCGCGGCGACCCCGACCCCGCCCTGTACTGAACGTCCAACGGCAAGTGCAGCCGTGCAGGATGGGCACTCGATTCGTTCGTTGTCGATGACGCCCGGCGCCCGAAACAAACGGAGCGCCCGTTGCGCTTGTCCGCTTGCCGGCGCAGGAATCCATCGAATCAGCTTATGGTTCTGGACTACGGGGAAGAGGGCTACGGACCTACGGGACGGCGACTGGTTTGGCTTGGCTGGCACGACGCGCGGAGTTCTGTTCAGTTGCCGGACTCGTGTTTTGTTTTCTTGGCTCCGTGAATCTCCGCTCCGTCTCCGTCCGTCTCGGCAGATGGGCATCTGTCACCAATGGTTTCTACCAGACTGCTGACTCTACTACTACGTACAACGCTGTGAGATTACCGGCAAGTTTCCTTGATGTGGCTTCTGACGATGCTCGTGATTCACGAGGAATGACTGAATGAAGAGGAAAAACCAAGATTGCCGGGCGTGGTATGATGAGTCTTCCGGTGATTGCTCAATTAACCACCCGATGAATTTGTCAGCTCAGCCGGTAGCAATCCGGCCTGGGGTAGCGCCAGTGGAGTACGTAGCAGCCAGCAATTGACGCTGATGTTTTCATTAAAAAAAGACAAGGTACGGATGTAAATAGTCGTATTCATTAAAAAAGACAATGGAGTCCAGTAGCCGATGATATGTGACGCACGACACCAGGACACGGGTAGTATACGTCGCGTCGTTCAGGCGCGGGCCACGGACGGACACGGACTCCGGGACGACGGCGGGCGGACATCGACAGGTAGGATCAGAGACAACCGGACCCCCTACACGTCCTTCAGGCGTGCGGCCACGGACGGACGCCGCCACGCCGGCCGGGACGCGGGCGGATAGGATAGGATCACCAAAGAGAACCGGACCCCTACTACCCTTCGTCGGGTCGGGGCCCTAGACTCCTGCCTGCTTCCGGCTGGATAGTGGCTAGTCCGCCGTGTCAAATTGAACTGTTAATGGAACAGTGCAATGTCAGAGTGTGCACGCCAGAGCAGCGAGGCAGCGAGCGCTCTCTAGGCCCCTACAGTACTACATCTAGATCGGGCAAAACACGCACACTCTCGGTACGGTACGGCACGGCGGCAGGATCGGTCGATGGCGTGGGACCGTCGGAGCCTCGTTTAGTTGGCTAAAGTTTCTAACTCTTTTCCACCCTCTCCATCACATCACATTAAATACACCAAAAGACGTATGTTTAGAGTATAAAATGTAGGTAAAAAAAATAACTAATTATACAGTTTAGATGTACATTCTGAGACGATTCTTTTGGCCTGAGTTCTGCGTGATAGGATAATATTTACCACAAACAAACGAAACGTCTTCTGAGTGTCTTCTGAGGGGAGTTTCAGCAGTTACTTTTTGCAAATATTTCTAACAACTAAACGAGGCCTCAGATTGCGATGCATCATACGTACTCCTACACGCGATGGCTCTAGGTATTTCGCTATAGGCTACAGCATGGGCTCTCATGTGTCCTTCGCTTGCTGTCTATCCAACGGTCAGCTGCCTGAGAGAGACGGACACGGACAGAGGACCAGAGACGTGATGCAATGCAACTATGGGGATATGGCTCCTATCTTTATTTATATATACTTCCTCTGCCTAGTAAAACATGTAACTTACGGTTGCGTGCTAATAAAATTGTATTCATATTTGTGGCCTCAAATCGATTTATTATGAAGAAATACCTAATCTATATCACTCATATCATAATATAATTGGTTAAACGAGGCAAACCTAGGCTAATTTTAGGAAAACCATTTCCCAGATCAACTAAGCCAGTATTTGGGACATTCTTAATTTGCAAATCAGCGTTGGATTCCTCTCGTGGAGAGGATCAAAAAGCATATATCTATCGAATGAACAAAATATGACTTTGGGGAAATCCAACCGATGACGATTTCCAAAACCGGTTTTACGAACTTCCTCAAATTGTACATGGACTTCACCATTGAATTTTCTCGTCGAGATACTCGAAATGCATATAATTTGGAGTTCGTAAGAAAAAAAAAAAACACCCTTCGGCAATTTGTTCAAGTGATAATGCAACAAGTATGTTTCGTTTGCACGGTGCTCTAGTGCAATAACTGCAAAACATGAGTATGTTTGCTAGTAACTCTACATGATGCTGTTCAGAGAGGTACCTTGCGCAAACTACATATGGGAGTCTAAACTTAAGATGTGAAATTCTAATCCTGATGCGCAGAAGGTATGTCATGACCTAGGAGATAGGGCGCAGAGCGATTGACTCACGAGGCCCGAAGGGGGCCAGCCGCCGCCTCTTTCCGCGGATTCTTCGGCAATTAATTCAGAAATAAAGAAGAAAATTCATTATGATTATTTTATGTTTTTTGGTGTGCAAGTGGATATTCTATCTATAAGGAAGACCTTTATTAGGAAAATAAATAGGATATGTTTGTAAAAAGTTATTTCAATTTATAAGGAAACCTTTTAGAGAGATTGCTTGTAATATAAGTCTCACTAGCCGGGCTGTGGGACACAAATATTTTGGTTATAATTAGCTAATTCCAATCCGCCGCAAAAAAGCCCATCATAGGATAAGCCCGACTCAAGAGACGAACTATCGGGCTGACCCGATCGAACCCGAGCTCGGCCGGTAAGGAGCCTCTCTCGTCTCGAACGAGCTCACTTCGGGACGAGCTCTCTAGGTACGAGCTCGAGCTCGCCCGACGCCCATTCACCGCGTCGAGCGAGCTTAAATAGAATAAAAAAAAAAAAAAAAAAACAACAATAATAATAAAGACCACCGAAAAAGAAAAAATAAATGGAGAGAAAATTTCGAGTACCACCTATTTTTCCACCTTTTTTCTACCGTTTTTTTTCGCCACTTTTTTTTCCGCCTTTTCGCCTTCCGCCTCCTCGCCTCTCACTTTTTTTTTTTTTGAGAATGACACAGCATAACAACGCAGACGCTCACAAACGCACGCACACTCACCCCTATGAACACGCGGGACGCAAACCCTACCCCTATGAGCACCTCCGGAAGGACCGAGCACCCGGTCACGAGATTCCCGAAGTCACCATTGGCGCCTCGTCGCCGACGGAACGCCGCTACCACTTAATGCATAACGCCGGTAAATCCTAGGAAAATCCCAGGGAAGGTGCGAGCACCAGGATTTGAACCCCGGTGGGTAGCGTCCCCACCGGACCGTCCTACCATTGAACTACAAGCCTCCCCCGCAGCCCGCTCTCCTCCTCCTCATTGCTGGCCCGCGCGCTCCTCTCTCCTTGGGCCGGCCCAACAGCGCCCTGTCTCTTCCCAGCCAAGGGGAGCGCCGCCGCCTTCACGCTCCCACCCGAATCCGGCTCGGTTCTCGCACTCCCGTCCCCTTTCTTTTTTTCACCTCCGCCGTTCACGCATCTTCGGCGGGACAAATCTACACCTACTAATGCACCAACTTCGTTGGGTTCAAATCTATTCAAATCTACGTTCCCAGGATTACTTAATCTTCTCTCATACTCAAACACCATCCGACGATCAAGATTAAGTGTATGGGCCTTACTCATGACAAATCCCGTACCCACAGAAAAGGAGAGAAGGGCGCGTGCGTTACCCACCGCGCGAGTCGCGAGATCAGCGCGTCCCTTCCTCTTTTCTCTCCCGATGCAAAGTCCCTTCCTCATTTACCTGCCTCGCATCCTATGTTCACGCAAGCAGCCACCAGGGAATTGAGGGCGTTTGGAGCCGGTGCGAGCATGTGGCTGCGGGAGACTATGGCGCCGGCTCGGCCCTCTCGCCGCCGCACGTGTGCGACCATGGCTGCGCTGATGTCGAGCATCCCTAGCCAGTGCGGCGGCGACCATGGTCCATGATCCGCGGGCACGCGCTGATCCGCGACGGCAGTGGCCTAGCAGCGGAGAGGACGTGCGCCTAGCCCTCCTTCCTTCTCTGTTGGACGCACCGCCGCCGTTCGTCGTTGGGTTTCGATCACGCCAGTAGACGCCGGCGGCTGCTGCCCAGCGTTGAGGTACAACCTTCCCTCTCTTAGCCGTGGAACTTCATGCTAGGGCAACGGAAGGCCGCCGCTGTGGGTAGGCATCTTAGCCCTTGTTTTTTTTTCCTTGGCCAGTGATGGTTGTCATGCTGGTGTATGATAGTGACGATGGGGTTGTAGAATGTAGATTGATTTTTTTGGACGCAAATGTAGATTAATTATTGACGGACAGTTTTGTGTATATCCAATTGAACAATGCTTATCCTTCATCTTCTGTCGTGCTGCTGCGCGTCCTCAATCTGATGGGCGGCCTGGTGGAGGAGATGGCCGGCTGGGTGTAGGAGATGGTGGACTGGAGGAGATGTTGGCCATCCTTCACCCCCTCCCATCGCGCACACACATTACACAGCGGCACAGCGCCATGACCGGCGACTACGACGACGACATTGAGCAAGCTGCCGGCCGTCTGTGCCTTTCTCTTGCTAGCTTTCTTGATTAGCTTGATGTTCTTATCATTACATATACATTATATGCCGGTTTTCCTTTACAAAAATAAATCCAGAAATACACTCCAAATACACCTGCATCCCACCATGCGTCACATATACATTATTTATTTATTTATTTATTTATTTATTATTCTTGTGGCACATTCCTTATCTAAAAGTGGAAGATAACATACATTAATATATATATTATCTTTTTGGTTGGTTCAATTGTGTTTTCGAATAGCGGTTAGCTCGGTCCTTGTTATCTACCACTTGCATGAAACTTATCCTCAAAAATTATGTAAAACTTGAACTATGGAATATAATATCGTCATTCGGTTGTTTTTACGTGCATTCTTAAAATAAAGTTTTGCCGTTGCATTAGCACGGGCACTATACTAGTTTCACTAACGCTTGCGTGGCCTTCGCTGTTTCTACGCCTCTACTTCCCCGTGCGCGTAGGAAGTTCTTTCCTGCTGGGCCTCGGCGTGCTCGAGTCCGTTAGCGGCGCGCTCAACACCTGGGGTTCCCCACCGGCAAGCTGTTACCGGGCACGCACCTCTGCGCGGGAGCCGCGATCACCACCCCTCGCGCTCAACGCCGTCATCATCTTATACGGCGGCTTGCGCGCCAACCTGGCGGCGGACTCAGACTGACTCCCAGGCTTCCCAGGCCTGCTGACTCCGCGTTCCGCATCATCGTAGTCGTTGGTTTTGGCGACCTTTTTTTTCCTGGAGCAGGACGTCCGTGTTGACTTGGGCAGCGGCATCAGGTCTATGGGTCCTACTGGGCTCAAATTCATCAGCAAGGTCATCGGCAAGGTCTTGGAGTTCACCACCGGGCCATGACCCCGTCCGTGCGCTGCTAGATGTGTCCGTGAGGAAGACAAAGGAGCATCGAAATGTAAATAGAAAATCTTTACTGGGTCCAAATACAAAAATACAAGACACAATGTTATTTAGATATAGGCTTGATTAATTTGCGAAAATTTTTGTGTTCACTTTGCAAAAGTGTTTTTCTTTATATTTATCAATTATTGCATTTAAATACCTGAAATTTTGATTTTGGGGAGTGAATTATGCCAAATTGTTAGAGATAAGCTATTCTTATGTGACATATATTTTTACGAGTTGGTAAATCATAAGACTTGTGAAATAAAATTTGACAAACTCCTGCTTTAAAAATGTAGTCTGACTTCCATAAAAAAATTGATCATTTTCTCCCCGCACGGACATATTTTTGCTTATAGAGAAAAATTATAGTTTTTCTTGCCCTTATCTCTCATTAATAAATGATTGTTTTCCCGTGGCAACGCATGCGGGCATATTTCCTAATAGAATAAAAAAGAACGAAAAATAAAAAACCAAAATATTTTAAAAATAATAGAAAAGAAAAGAAAAATAAAAAAGAAAAGAAAATAAATTTAAAACAAAAAAGAAATCAATGAACGGGAAACCCACAGCGCGCGTCGTAAAAGAAAAGAAAAAAAAAAAAAAAGGGTCGACGTGGGCTAACTGGGCCGCCATCAAGTCAGAGTAAGTTATGGTGGGCTGAAAGCAGACGGTGGTCGGCGGATGCTTCCGTGGCGCAGAAGATTTCCGTGGTCGGCGCCTCGATTCCCTTCCCCTCGCACGCCCAATAAGCTCTCTTCTTCCTCCCATAACCTCTCTTTCCCCAATAACCTCTCGTCTTTCTCCGCCTCCGCCTCCGCCTCCGAATTCGCTTCCGCCACCGCATCTTAAAACCTTACCCTATCGCTTATGGCAGATGGCCCTGCCGCCGCCACCGCCGCCGCTGACGCCGCCGCTGACCACGCGGACGGCCCCGACTCACCCAACACTATCTTCACCAAAACTGTTCATCTTTGTTGCATGGCCGCTTCCAAAGGTGAATTTCCTTGCGTCGCCTGTATGCGGCAGGCTTATGAGGAGGGAAAAAAAACGTCAGGGACGCTGGATCTGCAAGCTACCGCCCATCTGGGTTGGAAGCGCATTTCAAGTCTCTGCATCCGAAATGGGTTGCCAAGGGCTTTCAGTGTTCGAAATGCCGGCACTATTTCCAGTCGAACGAGGACAAGGCTGAGCATCGCCGTCGGTACAAACATTAGCAGCGCGTTGTGTTCGGTAATGTCGCTTCCGTCCACTCCCTTCCTCTTCTCGTTTTCTATTCGTTCTACTTGCCCGCGTGTTCGTTTTCTGTTCGTTCTACTTGCCCGCGTGTTCGTTCTACTTGCCCGCCCGGTGACCTGCGATTTCTTCTGGTTCGTATTGCCTGCGGCCAACCAACTTGTTACCTGGTAGATACGGAGTAGGCATTTAATTAATCTCTAATCTCGTGATTAGGGTTTTCGTTTTTTAGGAAAGTGATTAGGGTTTGCCATGCTAGTCTTTCATGTGGACTTCAGGATTTACAATAAACTGTAGCAAGTTCAAGATGCCGCACAATTCCCATGCGTGAACTTCTTGAAGATGTTTCTAATTTTTTGGGTAAAATATTTTATTTGATTTATGGTTCTTGCTTGGATTTGGAATCAAAGCTTTTTCAGGGCTGTGTAACAACTAACTAATGATGATGCGACATATATTTACTGCTTCATTGTCCTTAGTTTGTTTCAGGTGGATCATACTAGTTTTAGTAGTACTTTCCACAGATATATGCATCTGATCAAAACCCAACCCAGTGTCAATGTTTTTTATGGGAAACCTGTATGTGATGATGACTTGATGAGTTGTTGTGATTGTAAACATAGTGCATATTTCCTTGCGATATCATGTCCGTTGGACCGGCCTTGGTTTATTTTGGTTAGCTGCTGACATTTTTCATTTGTGGTGTTTTGTGTCATTTGAGGCAGAGTGGCTGTTTAGATAGGATAGGAAACATTATATTTGTCATAGGAACAATCCATTCTGTTTTCATGTAACATCACACATTATTTGTAGTAAGTAATACTGTGGTAAGTGCATGTAATGCGCTTGGTCAAATTTGGGTAAATCCTTTACAGAAGTTGTTTATTCAGGCTTTGGAGTGTTGAGTGGAAACTCATCATTTTGTTGAATTTTGCAGTATCAGTACCTTGCTTCCTATGGTGTGGAGAATCCAATCTATGCTGTCCTACAACTTGTACAAACAACAGTGAGAAGTGAACTTGGGAAGATAACCTTAGACAAGACTTTTGAGGAGAGAGATGCATTAAATGAGAAAATTGTGGTATGGATTCTTATTCCATCTTGAATTCTTTGTTCAACTTTCCAAACCATACATTTGGGGTGGGGAAAAAAAATTAATATGCGTTAGATTTTGTACTCATTTGATTATAATAGTCTCTCCATCTTGTTTCTGTACTAATCCATGTTTTCTGGCAATTGTCTGCAGAGTGCCATCAATGACGCAACCACAGATTGGGGACTGAAGTGTATCCGCTATGAGATCAGTATGCACTTTTTTTCTGTTTATTAATCATTTGAGTTGTAATACATGCACTATTTCAATAGTCAATGTTTCTAATGTTTTAAATTTGACAATGCAGGGGACATTACTCATCCAACAAGGATTAAGCAGGCTATGGAGATGCAGGCTGAAGCAGAAAGGAGAAAGCGCACCCAAATCCTTGAATCGGAAGGGAAGAAACAATCTGAAGGTGATGATGATAACTGTGCAACAACCCTTGTTTTATCTTTTTAGCTTAATATGTGGTTTTAATTCTTCATACCGAAATATTGATAGGATGGCCTTTAATGTATTCCGCATTTGAGAGTTGTATTGTATTGGATAAATGGGGTGTTGAACTCTGTCTGACATATTTCATTTGTTGTACCAGGAGCTATGTTGGATGTAGCAAATCGTTCAAAGGGTATGTGACATTTCACACTTCTTTTTCCCATGTTCTCATTCTTTTTGTCAGCATGCATTATTCGACCACTGTTTTACCTTATTTAATTTGATGATTGCTATTGGTGCAATTTAGTTAAAATTGAACATTGTAAATGATTTACGACCTTTTCTTCTAGTTTGTCTTGCATTTCTGTATTCCCTCCACCATTAGAATCTACTTATTCTGGCTATCACCACCAGGTGCGGCGAAGCAATTCTTGCCAGGTCAGAAGCTACTGCTCGTGGAATGAGATTGGTTTCAGAGGCAATGACAAGTGAAGGCAGTGCCAAGGTATTGAGGGTTCTTGACTATCAAAATGGTAGTAACTAAGTACTAGCTATGATATTTGTGATCTTTAATGCTAACAGTGTTATATTTTTGTGCTAGGCTGCTAGCCTAAAACTTGGAGAGCAATACATTGAAGCATTCTCAAATCTGGCACATAAGGTGAAATTATCATAGTTCTGTTACTCTTCTCTGTGTCCAGCTCCTTTTGTGAATTTGAATTTGCTGATGGTTTCTTTTTCAAATCCAGACAAATACAATGCTCCTTCCAAGTGATGGTGTCAGCCCAGCATCTTTCGTGGCCCAGGCGATGAAGACGTATCTGCAAATCCATTCCCACAGCCAGGCATTAAAGAGTCATCCCCAGATAGAAGAGCTGAAGGAATCAGGAGAGACAAGTCCTGCTACCATATCTTCTGAAGCAAGCAATCCACCACCGCTCATTGAGGAAGCAGATTCTGACAAGACCTTCACGCTGCAACGCCCCAAGAACAAGAACTAAGCTTGGCTCAAGTGCTTGAAGTCCTTTTCTTTGTCCCAAATGTTCTTCAACATGAGAGTTGTCATTGAGAAACACCACTAGGTATAGTTTTCTTTAGTCTGAGAGAGCTGATGTGCGGCCGAGAAGCAAGAGACCCTAGGCATTTGGTTTCTGGAAGCTAAATGCGACCCCGGATAGAGAGAGATTTTGACTCACGTGAAGGTTAAAACTTTTGGATGGATGTTTGTAAAAAGGATGGTTATTTCAACGGTGGTAAAACAAATCACACACGATGGCAAATGCTTATTCATGTCTACTGTTGCTCTGGTTTTGCCCAGCTCAGTTAACATCTTCTGTCTTGCTTGCTGAGCTTTACTAAATGTGTTTATCTGTGAAACCTGGTTTGATCAATATCTAGTCTCTGCTATTGCAGTAAAGAGCTGCGAATACAGTTTACATCGTTTTTTTTTTTACTGTTTCTGATGTTAATTCCGGAAAGCGAAAATAATTACGTAACCTCGCTGAGGCTACATATGAAGATGGTTTACATCATCATGATTAGGAAACGACATTGGCTTTCTGCCGCTATTATACCTTGACTACCTTCTAACTCTTACTAGGACCTGGACCTGTTTGACATATTTGAAAAACAATATATTCACCTGTAATAGTTTAGACGTGCATCTTTTTGCACACAAGGAAACCATATGAAAACTTTTTTTTTTTTTTTTCGAAAAAAAAGAAAACTTTAACAACAGTAAAATAGTGTCTCGATAATAATCGTAGCAGGCGCACCCATGATCTCGTTCGGCCGCTGCGGCCGCCTGGGCTAGTGGGCCGGGCTCGGAATGCCGTCCCGAGTTGGGTCAAACATTTTCCTTTCTTTTATATGAAACATCATGGGCTTCTAATCTAAAAAACAAGCCCAATGCACAAATAGGGCCCGTGTCCGCTAAAATTGCGTGGCGTCTGCTCGGATTGCTTTTGCCGTGGTAAACCGCTTCAGTTTCTGGTTGGACGGCGCGTTTCAGTTTCCGGTTCGGCGAAGCTAGCGGAGCCGGCAGCCGCTATAAATCCGACGGTGTGTGGCTCAGCATAAGCAGAGATTGCGCAGTCCCGGGAGAAGAATAAACAGAGACTAGAAACCCGGCGCGGCTTTGCCGCGCCCATTTTGAGTGTGACACTCTATTATGCAGTATATCTTACCCTTCTATTAGTATTATCGATATTTATAGCAAACGATTTATTACAATTAGTACCTTAGAGTTAGTGTTTATATTTAAAATGGAAGGTTGAACAAATAGATCGTGTATTACTGATATATGACTGTATAAGGTTTTTGAAGTTGAACTAAGTTGTCATGATTAATATTCATAGTAAAACTATATTCAAGAGTTCGAGCATTTTCTTAAAATATTATTCTAAAGATATTGAAGTACACGAGTACTGTTATTATTCTGTGGTTTGTGTGAATCCAAGTGTTGTACCCACATGAGATCTGTACAACTAATTGTGAAGGTTAATTAGATTGTTATTTCATTAGATTTGTATTCACACCGCGTGGCCATAAATATTAGCACAATATTTATTTTTGAAACGCGTGGTATATCTCAATTGTCTATTTAATGGATTTAACGAGGAAATGGAAAATCAGTAATGTCGTTTCCATAATTGTTAGAACAATATTTATCTTTAAAACGTCTAATATATTTAAGTTGTTTATTTGATGCATTTATTTTGTAAGAGGACCTGTAACGTAAAAAAAGTGATAGAAGGGCCAGAGGAGGTTAGCAGCTGGGACTGGGAGACCCGCTGGCCACATGCTCCCCTGAAACAGGGCTGTAGCCATCCTTATCCTCCCGTGTAAAAAAAAAAAAAAAAAGACAAAGGTTATCCTTGCGCGAGGCCGAGGACTGGTGCTACGAGCGCGCTACGGATCCTGGCCGGCGATGAGTCGGAGATGTTGAGGAGGGAGGTCATCTCGAAGACGCGGCTCACCTCGGGCTGCGTGGGGTCCGTGGTCGACGCCATGACCATCAAGGAAGAGCAAGTGCGGCGCCGATGTGCGACGCTGCTGTGTGGAGGTTCCAGCGGACCTCGACGGCACGGGCGAGCTCTTCTTGACATCTCCAAACGTGAGGCGTGACAAGATGCGCCGAGGTTTCAGCGAGCGACGCGGGCAAGTTTGACGCCGCGACGAGCTCTAGGCGGCCGATCGGGCGACGGCCGAGCCACGAGCCATGGCGCGCTGCGCACCCGCCCTCCAGGGCGGGATCGCGGCCCCAGCCTCGGTATCGTGAGGCGCCCTCGGCCGGCGGCGGCGACGTGGCCCCATTGCGGTTGCTCCCTCGGCGTGGCGCGGCCGTGACGCTGCGGTGGAGGTGACTCGTGGCCGCCGTGCCGAGAGCGGCGAAGCCGCGCCAGGCCTCGAGCGCCCGAAGCTTGGCCTCTTCTTGGCCCGAAGGAGCCCGGAAGCCGACCGGGCCACGCAGCGCGCTGGCGCTCCACGGGCGCGGCCGCTCTTGGCTCCGCGATCGCGACGAGGCGGTGGAGGCGACACAAGTGGGAGCGGAGCCAGGCCGGCAGTGATGAGGGGAGCACAGGCACGGCGTAGACACGAGCTTGGGGAAAGCTCTGGAACTGAGCAGAGGATTTGGCTTGCGGGGTTGATTTCTGGAAAGTTTGAGGGTTTTTTTATAAAAATGTTCAGGCATCGTCAAATCTGGAACGTCCGTGCGGCCGATCGTACGGTCTGGAAATGCGGGCGACGTGGCCACGCTCACAGGCCTGAGCTTGGACTTTGGATTCGATAGTGAGAGATTGCGCCTACCTAAAAACAGAGTGTCACAGCGAGGAACAGAGCAACCACCAGGTCCCGTGAGAGCGGATAAAAATCGTTTTTTTCCCCATCCACCTGCGCCTCAGCCGCCGGTTCCGTCGATATGGAACCTGCGACAGCCAACGCATCCAGATCCGGTTCCGCCTCGGGGCCTATCGCCGGCGACACCCGTGATTGGTCCCGCTTGCCGGCGGACCTGCTGGTCAGCGTCCTGCGTGCCTCCGCCGCCGATTCCGTCGATATGGAACCGGCGACAGCCAACGGATCCAGAACCGGTTCCGCCTCGGGGCCAGTCGCCGGTGACACCCGTGATTGGTCCCGCTTGCCGGAGGACCTGCTGGTCAGCGTCCTGCGGGTGCTTCACTTCGCCGATGCCGTCCGCTCCGGCGCCGTCTGCACCTCCTGGAACGCGGCGTACGGCGCTTTCCGCCGGCTCCGCGTCCCGACGCCGGAGCAGGCCCCTTGCCTGCTCTACGCTTCCGACGCCCTGGGCCCCGGCGCCGCCGCGCTCCACTGCCTGTCCACCGGCGCCACGCTCCGGATCCCCTTCCCGCTGGCCCCGATCGCCCGTCGGCCGCTGCTGGGCTCTGGCCACGGCTGGCTGGTGACCGCAGACGAGGCCTCCGACCTGCACCTCCTCAACCCCGTCACCGGCGCCCAGGTCGCGCTCCCGCCCATCACCGCACTCCACCACGTCGAGAGGGGCGAGGACAAGGATGGCAGCCCCGCGTACCTCGTCTACGAGAATATGCGAGAGTACAATTACAGCAAGAGGCGGTACGAGGTGGACACGGAGCCGACCATCCTGCCGGTGGACCGGGCGCACGATTATATGTACCACCGCGTCGTGCTGTCGGCCAGCCCGTCCGCAGGGCGCGCCTGCGTCGTGCTGCTCCTGCACATGCCGCAGGGCGAGATCTCCTTCGCCAGGCTCGGCGACGACCGGTGGACTTGGGTCGCAGCGGGCGACACGGGTCTGCCGTCGAGGTTCTTCTACCGTCACGCCGTGTATAGTGCCGCTCATGGCCTGTTCTACCTGCTCCGGTTGGATGCCGGCATGTACAGCTTGGACCTTAATGGGCCTTCGCCGGTGGCACGTATGGTCCTCCACTACTTGCCCAACTCAGCCAACTGGACCAAATATCTAGTCGAGACGCCGGCCGGTGACATCTTGCAAGTCTGGAGGAAAAAAGGACTACATCGACTCGCTGACGCCGGTGTACTTTCCACCAGACTATGTGGAAGACGGCCATAGGGTTATGGACCCGTGTCTTGAGCTCAACACCAGTGAGATGCAGCTGTTCAAGATTGACCTACATGGGCAGAGGGCGGAGCTGATCAAAAGCCTGCCAGAGTATGCATTGTTTCTGGGCTTCAATGGCTCTATATGTCTACAGGTAAGGGATTTCCCTGGGTTAAAGCCAAATTGTGTTTACATGACCGACGACTGCTTTGAGTATGTGAATTGCAATAAGCTTAACCGCCGAGAAATTGGTATTTGGAGTTTGGCAGAGCAAAGCATGTCGAAGCTTATTGATGTCTCACCAACTACTTACCCTTGGCTGAATTGGCCATCTCCTATCTGGGTTCAACCATCCTTTTTCTAGCTAGTTGAGGCTGCTTGCAAAAAACTGTTGTACTTTTTGTCTGAATAATTGTTGTTATTGCCTTTTTCCTATAGTTGTGTCCATTATTAATCTTATAAGTATTGTCTAGATAACTTCGATTGTAAATCGATTTATTTTGCCTCTCCAAATTATCGTGCCTAGATATTCGGCTCCATACCAAATGGAGCCCATCGAGTGGACAACCATGGCACCAGGATAGGATGGTTTTGCTGGCCATTGCGTTCCATGAGCTGATCAACAATTAAAACAATAGAACCATTGTCGGCCAGAATAGCCGTCCACGTCTCTTGAAATTCTCCTGCCCGATCCTCCAGCGGACGACCCGGATTTGTTGTAGCAGCTTCTCAACGGTCCAGCTTCTCCTTCGAAGCTGGCTTAAGCACAACCCGGATTTGTTGTAGCAGCTTCTCAACGGTCCAGCTTCTCCTTCGAAGCTGGCTTAAGCTGGCCCGAATATATAGGCCGCTTCCGATTCTCCTTATCCGTCCTTTCAGAAAAATTCCTTCTCACCTCTCCCCATCGGTCTCTCCTCTACGACGATATGGGGTATACAGGGAAAACTCTCACGATATGGAGAGGGCCGACAGCGGCGGCGCGACGATAGAAGGCGCGAGAGGCGTCGCGTGCCGCGGCCACCCTCCTCCTCCGCCTCCTCTCCTTCTCTCCCCTTCCCTCCTGAGGCTGCGACGGGAACGGCGCGGTGGCCGTCGGTGCGTCTTCCCACGACGAAACCCTAGCCCAACGACCGCCGACATGGGCGCGGCTATGGCAGGCCTGCTCGTCCTCCACCCTGTGGCCCTCGCGTGGCGGTGTGGTGCGCAGCCAGGCCGCTACCCAGCGCTGCCGCGCGGCTTCCCTTCGAGGTCAGGCCAGCGCGGTGGCGTGGCGGCGTGTGGAGGCGTGGTGCCCAGGCAAGCTCGCGTCCCGTCATGACGGCTCCTCGGCGCAACCTCCTTGCGATGAACAGCCACAAGGTATGTCCATCCCTTCTCTTCCCTGCTTAAGCCAAGTACGCCCAGGTACGCTGTGGGCAAATTTGAATCTCCATCTGTCTTGTGCCAATCATCAGTAGATAAGTGCTTCCTAATTTTGTAGGATTACCAAATAATTTTTTATTCCACAGCTAATTTTTTTTTTCTCCCTTCTCCCTGTTTTCTCCAGATGGGATGAACAGATCGAAGCAGTGTAGCCATGCGGATTTGGTTATGGAGATGACCATGGTCTTATTCGTGATTTTCAGGCTTCTCTTGCCTGAACGCTGCTACAGCAAGGTACCTAGCTTTCCTTTAATTTTTTATTCCATTTGTACATCGAAAGTGAAGATCTGGTCCAAGGCACTTCCTGTTGCCTTGCTACGCATTGGAAGACCTCATCTTGATTATGTTTGTATCTCAAATTTTTCTTGATGAATTATCCCCAGCAATCGTTTGAAATTTTGGATTGGCTGGACTACTTTGACTAACTGGAATCATATTTTACTATTGCAGTTTGAGCATTATTGGCCATGTTGCTCCTCAGTATCTCTCCACTGGAGTCTTCATAAAAACTGATATTTATGGGCCTATTTGAACTGATTACTAGTCCTATAATCTTTGAGCAATGGACATGAACAACATCAGAAGACGCCGATCGGTTTGATAGTGAGTGTGCACTGAATGGACAGGTAAAGAACTTTGAAATGCTACTTCACTTTTGTCCATCACAACCTGTTCAGGCTTCAGTTGAAAGCCTTTACTACTATGATATATGTATACACAGATCTATTGGAAACTGCATTATTTATCATGTAATTTTTACAAAGATACTTTTTACAGTTTCCTCCAGTTCTGTGCATATCCACACTATTTCTAAAGAGATGTGAATTTACTAGCTGTGGTCAGTGTACTGTTCGATAAAATTCTAATTTTTTCCTCCCTTGGCTGACAGTTGCTCTTGGTTAACCTGATTATAGACACTTTTGGGTGTCCTTGCATTGGCGACCGAACCACCTACTAGCCACTTTATATTGAGAGAACCCCAATTGGGACAAGGTTTGTTCTTTCTGCATGTTAGATTGATCTGTACATGTTGAAGAAAAAGCAGGAACTGAATACGTGAATATAGCACATGATTTTCCTACCTTTTATATTCATCTTTGTCAAGACTCAGAGTCTCAGTTCTTTTAATGAACTATAATTTAATGAAATCGCACCTTACAATACGACTACATAAGTTCATACACCAATTACGGATCTGTTGTTGCTTGGTTGGAAATCATACAAGCTAGAATTTTTTATCATGAACACTTAGCATCTCAGAGTGATATTTGTGTTTAAACAGCAAGTTGGTTTACATTGTCAAATATTACAGAGGACAATGGGAAGTGCATGATCTGAGAGAGCTTAGAATTTGCATATAGTTTGTGAAACCAATTTTAGATTGTGGCCTCACTATTCTCTATATTGCTGCAGGTTTATGGGAGGTGCTCTTTTTAATTCCAATAATTGAGGTACGAACCACTTTCAGCCAATTTGGTGGAGGGATTTAGTAGGCTAGATCAGTTAGTGTTGCCCAGGGAATCACTTTACCATGCTGTTGTATTATGTGGGTCTTCTCATATATCTAAACAATGAATTATCCATGTACTGCAGTGCTAGATAATTTAAGACCCTCCATTTTGGTTTATTCCTATATCGTTTTCCTTTGGAGACCAACTATCAGATATAGTACCTCATAGCATGTTCAGCCAACAATATGTTGTGCAGAAAAAGATTTTCTGATCCTCAGGGACCATGTTCTATCTCAAGATGCCTTATTTCTTTCACAAGGGCGATCTGTGCTCCGAAGGCCATACATTTGCATAGTACTCTGTACTTCCAAATATTTAGCTAATTGTTTTGCTTCGTTTTCTAGGCATGATTTTTTTTAAGCTACAGGTATTTAGTATGATATTGAAATACACGGCATGTAATTTTTTTCTTCTTTCTGTGCATCACGGTTCATGGTTTATTGTGATGCTTTTTACATTCATGGAGTTTCTTGCTATTAACTGAGCCTAAAACTGTAGTTGTTGGTATCTTCAACACACAATGGTCGATTGAATAAAGGATTGATGGCAACGCAGTATCTAAATTGTACAAATCTTCATTGAACAAGAAAAACACTAAGCAGGTTATGTCCATCGAAAGATTTTTTTGTCAAGTTAATCAACTATTTCCACTTAAGTTACTACTGATGGCACTGTTGCCTTTGTTTACGCCTCAATTACTCTGTCTTTATGGCTGCAGGTACCCTGCAAACTCATATGCACTGGTTCCATTTTATGAGATGAGGTAAGCTTGTTGAAGATGGTGAGATAGCTATTATTAGTCTTGGATTATAGTTCTAGCACCACCCAAATTTAGAGGAGACCGTAGTAATTTTGTAGTTCTTTATCCTTGCTTCAGCTTACAGAATTTAGCATTTAACACACGGTGTGCAAATGACGTTGCTAAGAATCTACTGACTGTTTTTCACATCCATGTTCTCTTTTTCATTGCTCAGAGACCTTTAAACTCATGTTCCCTTTGTAGGCCTCTGCTGCGTTGGAACACCTGTCAGTTGTATGGTTGTACCAGGACCCTTGTGCCCCGGACTGCACTGCCCGCCCTATGACCCAAAACTCAAAACGAGCCTTGCGACGAGACGCCGGACATTCCTCATGCTGCGGTTCCCTCCGGTCTGTTCCCGGGTTGGGTTAGGGGAAGATCCGAGCGATTGCCTTCGCGGATCCAAACGTGCTCACAAGGCGCACAATAAGAATAAGAAAGTTAAAATTTAGGACATACATATGCATGCTGCTCAATTGGAAGGCATAGTATTTGGATGTCAACAATTCTATTGCAGGCTCCGATTGACTTAAGCAAGTGCTACCTTAATGTCACTCAAATCCGTGATTATTGCATTGTTGTACGGTTCTTCAGTTTTGTTTCCTGATAATGGTGTCCCTAGAAGTGTGCAAAGCTTTGAATTTGCATACAGGGGTAGGAGTGTAACCTTGAATTATCTTTTCACTTATGGTTTGTTTCATGATTAAGCACATTTTCACATTTTGACTGGAATTAGGACAACCTTCTCCTATGTGTTTGCTGTTCAATTAGCGGTTTTTAAATTTATAGTATGACACAGATTGCCTGTGGTATTCATGTCAGAACTATTATTATTCTCCTACACATATATCATTAAAAAAAAAAAAAAAAAAAAACCTTACACACGAAGGGCTCCGCGCGCGCCAATCCACTAGTATCCTTATGCCGACCAGTGATTACTGGGATTCCATGAGCTTTGAGGGGCAATATGACAGCTTCCTTCAGGTCTGTTTCGATGTGCTGCAGGATGCTTCCTTCAGGTCTGTTTCGATGTACTGCAGGATGGGTACCAGTACCACATGGTTGATCGGTCGCATGCATTCACCATGTCTGATGTGCGGAGCTTTGTCAGGAACGCAAGTCCTGGAGGTTCTAGATTTGTCCCCTTTGTGATTGTACAGAAGTAACTGGGGACGCTGGTTTGCTATTGTCAGCTGTCACACATCTGCAGTAGGCACCCAAAGGCAATCCTGCCGGCCGCCGGGGCTTCAGGCAGTATTGGATCAGAAACTCTTGATGAAGCATTAGAGGGTGATGATTGTCTGGATGGGTTGACATTTTGTGAAGATTCAGAACAGCAAGACATGATCTGCTTCAACCGAGCAGGGAGGCAATAAAGTGGTTGTCCTATGCACCTTCGAGTGGAGTACGGCCAAAGCCATTACCTGAGAAACGACGTTAGGCTCTTGAAAGAATTATATGGAGAAGATGAAGACTACCTGCAGATATATCGAATACAGAGGTTTGTTAATTTTAACTGACGCCATATGAATTCGATTTGGCATTTCTTAGCTGAATTCTTCTACTGATAGCTTATATATCTGTAAGAGGCTAGCCTGTTTGGTCTGCAGAACGGACGGATGCGGATTGCGGAATCATCCGATCCACAATCCGAACCTAGCACTGGCATTTGGTTGTGTCATACTCCTGTTCGACTGGTCCGTCTCTGAAAAATCAACGGATGACTGGGTGCGGAACGAATGAACGATGCCTTTTTTTCACTTCATTCATGACGCTTGGGTTCGTCCGTGTCGAACCCAAACACGCTGTTGCTGAAGAGGTCTCTGCGTGTAGAGTAATAATTTCACCTCTAATAGTTATGCATAGCTTGGCAAGTGTTCTCATTGCACTTATTTTTACCTCTAATATGAGATCGTAATGCCTTTGTTACCTTTTTACAGTAGAATACATCAATTACATAATGCATGTGTGCTTTCAGCCTGGTCCATCTGTATTCTGTGGCCCAATTGAACTAATGACCCTACAAAAAGTCTTGTACTTACTCAAAAAAAAAAAATAGTAGTCAGCGTTCTCAACAGACGTCATATTCTTTTGTTAATCATGTACAATAACTGCACAGAATGTTGTGTGATGTATGATGATTATATTCAATATTTTTTTTTCGAAAGCGTGCCGTTAGCACGTTTTTGTATTAAGGGAAAATAGAGTTTTACACGACGCACGCTTTAGCCAAAACAATTGGCCGCAACGCACGAAAGCACACGTACAAGAATCGCCGGCTCTAACGGCGGAGCTTCACAGTTGTACTTAAAAGGAAAACTATTGCGCGACAAGAGGAGATAGAAGCAGCTATGGCGACAGTGGACTCCCCTCATATGCCCTCCTCTTCCGAGGCCGCATCATGGGGAAGAGGTCGCGCATATGTTCCCGCTTGCCGGACGACACGTCGTCACCGAAGTGTTTCCGGAACTTGCCTTGCAGCACGGGGTCCGGAGAGCCCGACGCCGCGTCGATCGGACGGCCTTTCGAGCTTGTTGAGCAACACCTTCGCCGCCGGGGCCGGTGTGGGTCACGCCGCCCGATTTCTCGCAGCCGAGGCGGGTGTCGCGTTCTGCTGACCACCCTCATCGGTGACTCGGACCGCGGAGGAGTGGTCGGGTCACGAGGATGGGCTCGATCAGCCGCGTGGTGATCGCCGACAGAAGGCTTGGGCGAGGCGCGCAGTAGGCCCGCCGGCGACCTCCGTAGGTCCGCCAATGTCCACGACCGATGAGTCTCGCGGTTTGGCGAGTAGCGTAGATAGTGGTCGGCGCCCGGAAAGGAGCGAGAGGGAGAGTCGGGGCAGCCTTTGGGGGCTAGGCGTCCCCCAACGCCGTCCCGGTACAGGCGCAGATCGGGATCCGGAGATGATCCCGATCCCGTCCGCCACCCACGCGACACGCACGAACTCTAACCAGCGAGACGGCTTGCCCACCGGTCGTCCGAGTCGTCGGGCGGTCGTGGCGGTGGCGTGAGGCTCGTCGCGAAGGTCCTACCGACGAAAGGGAAGCCACCCGGGACCTCCAACACCACGGGACGGATGCGGGACAAGCTCCTCGCCGCTGGACGAGGCGCGGCCCCGAGCTCGGATGGCACAAGCTCGCCCACCAGTCCGAGTGGAGAGGCGGCGGTGTTGCACCACCTCCGCAATAGTGGTGAACTCGGCCTCCACCTCGCCGCCCACCACCAACCCACGGCGACTCGATGGGCAACGGAGAGCACGACCGAGCGGTAAAAGGCCGGCGCTGAAGCGGGAGTCCCATTGATGATGGCCTTCAAATGAGGAAGGGGGTGTCTTCCAAACTGCCCGGCGGACGCCGGCGGCCGGACATGAAATCTGCCCGACGAGGACGGTGGCCGCTTGAGGAATGGACGCCCCCAACGCACGAGGACCATCTCTATCTGGCGCGGCGGCGAACAAGCTCCCGTGGGTGACACGCAGGCGCTGCGCCATTCGGCGGCGACCGCCCGGCTTGCAATTCCTCGCCCGGTGCCTCGTGCTGAGGCAGGAGAGACAGCGAGGCGGGGAAGTGCATCGGGCAGCGACGTGATCCCCGGCCAGACAGTTGAAGCAGAGACCGACGAGAGGAGGCGGCACAGGCCGCCTGCGACGAGGGCGAGACGGAGCGGTGCGACGTCCACGCTTGCGCCTCTGGACTAGAGTGAAACCATCGGCATCAACAGGAGCACGACACTGCGGCGGCGGTGCCCACTGGTTGACGTTGAGGCGCAGGTGTGCGGGGACGCGCTGGACCGGATGACGACCGATCCGCAGGGAGGCGGGCACCCTGGCCCGAGGCGCAGCAACAGGGGCGTCGTCCACGCCAAACTTGGCGACGCCGACACCGCGACGGCTTATATTCAATATGCCAATCGTTGTAATTAACCCACCCGCGACGAAGCACGTGTAGGCTTGTCAAGAGCTTCTTTCAATCCAAGGTAGTGTTGTGGGGTGTATTTGGTGCAAATGTAACTTGCTCAAGATGTCCCTACATCCAAATTGCAAAAGAAGATGTCCCTGCACCCACGAACACATACACCTGAGTAGACACAAATGGAGATTCACAAATACTCCCTCCGTGCGAGAAAAACAAGGAATTCTAGCATAATGTCACTTTTAGTATCTTGGATGTGAAATAACTAAGAATCAAATTTATAATATGAAATAAATATCATTAGATCTGTTATAAAATGTATTTTTTTATAATATAATTTATTTGAAGCCATAAATATGAATAATCTTCATTAGAAACTAAGTCAAACATAAGTTACTTTTTCTGGCACGCAACCCATATGGAGGGAATATAAATTAAATGCAATGGAAATTGAACGTGAGCCAAACCAAGCAGAGAAGAGGCAACAATTTGTTTGACCAAAGTTCAGACCTCGCCAAGTAAGTTGTACATCTCCGTGTGGAACCAATCAGAGAAGACACAAAGATTTGTTTGGACAAAGTTCGGACCTCACGAAGTGAGTCATACATCTCCGTGTGGAAGCCATTGAGTGACCCAACAAAGGTCTACTTGTGGCTAGTTCAAAGCGACCTCTTTCCACCGTTTTCTTACCAAACCTTAAAAACTTCCGACGTGCACCACACCTTGGTGACTTGCCGACAACCACTAAGGCCGTCCAGCAAGTAGGTAGTCCTCTTCTTAATACCCTTACTCATTACCGACATGTGGATTCGTAGCTCTCGTGCTCTTCGTCATTCATGGAGGCTTGCTTGCTTGTAGAGTAAATGGCTTGCTTGCTAGTGAAATAGTGCGTGCTTGTTCGGTGTCCATGGAGGCTATACTTGTGCATGAAGAATCTACCTGCAAACCTAGCCTCTGAAATCCTGTTTTGTTTTAACATTCGAAATACTCCGGATAGAGGAGACCTGGGTTCATAAGGTTCATGGGACTGCTTCATAGCTGCAGGATCCTTCCTGCCAGTCTGCTAGATATGGTAAGAATGATAAACTTTTTAGGCCCAAAAATTATAGAGGTGCTGTACACAAGCATGATCTAAAATGTAGCTGGTGTAGGCATTAGGCAAACTGACACAAAGTTCTTAGTTGCAAGATAAATACCGTGAGTAAACTAAAGTTGACGACAAGACATAGTTACTGAGGTTCCTGAACTCAAAAAAAATATGACATGATCTGTTCTAAATCAAGCCAAAGTCGAGCAGTTTCAAGATTTGGTACCTGAACTCGAAAAAATGACAAGATTTGGGATAGCTTCAAGATTTTGCAATGCCCCTGTTTTCGAGGTTGTAGATGGTCAAACCGCAAGGAAAATTGATCAGGCCTTATCATGTAACAATATAGTCAATAAGTATAAGATAGACATGAGACTGAATTTTCTGAACTTAGCTATCCGTACACTATGCATTGAGAACATACCAAGATGCAAAATTTGAAATTAGGATGATACCTGGAGAAAAAAATAACTGGTGAGACTTAACCCAAACCTATCAATATTTTCTAGCGTGAGTAGAGACAGGGATATTAGTTTACCAAAGAGCATCATATCATACTTAGGTTGTATGAATAAGCTATAACAGAGGGTAAATGTAGGTAGTACATGTTGCATTGACTGATTAATCATAACTAAGTCATTCGTGGACTTACAAACCCATTAGCATTTTACTGAGCACCTTGGCAGCTAGAAACTAAAGAATTGGGAAAGTACCATCTACATATTTGAACAGAGCTGTATTTTCCAAAACCTCTGTCCAGGAATAACCCCTGAAAATTAGAGGCACAACAGAACGAAATGTAAATTAAAGGCCCCAGTCTGCGGAAAGAATTAAGCTTTGAAATGCATGGCTACACTTATGAGAAAGTAAGATGCATCTACTAATGTGTCATCAAGTGATTTTTCAATTGAGCACTAGAGTGACAAGCAAATCTGAATTTATCAATGCCTTGCTGCTTCCACTAAAGTTGTTAATTGCTGGGAAGCAATATCAAAAGATACTGCATATAGAAATTATGATGACAACTTGTTCTGTTACATTTTGGTGTTCTCTGCACACAGTTTCAGGATTGGGATGCTGAGTGGACTAGTTTTAGCATCTACTAGGAACACATCTTCAGGATTTACTAGGAACACATCTTGCAGCTCAACCACGTGCCCCTAATGTAACTGTTCAAGCACGTAAGGTGTTGCTCCGCAAGCTTGGCGAGCAGGTTGACGATGATGCTTTGTGGACGCTTGAAATCGGACACAATTTTGTGGCCGCGTTCAAGGGGAAGATGACAAAGAAAAAAGAAGAGTTGCTTCAAGCCCCCCGCTAGCAGGTGGTCTTGATCTCGGCTATGGACCTCAACTTGGCGGGATTGCGAGAAGAGGAGGCATGTTAGCCTTTGCTACGGCTTGCTTTCTTTGTTTTCTTCATGTCGCAAATTTGCTCCAATGTAATCAATATTGTAAGATCCAAGAGATGTAGGGGTGTTGATGCCGGTAATACGCTTTATTGGATCAACCATGGTTTGTAAAACTCTGTCGCTTAATGAAAACGCCGCCTAGGCGTGCTCTTAAAAAAAAAAAAAAGGATTTACTAGGAACTAGGTTGGATGGTATTACAAGTTCAAAAAATGAGTGCTTTGCTACTCATTATTATGGCCAGCTGGTGCTACCTTGATTGTTTTTGTTTTATTTCTATCACTATTTTATTTGTGCAACCTATTCATCAACGATCAGCTATCTTGTCCGCCTTTTTACTTCATAATTTCCCCCCTTTTCTGTCGTCTTGCAGTTACAATGAGTTTTGAGCCTGAAGTGAGCATGGCAAGGCAATTGATTTTAATGACGTATACTCAGATGTTGAGTCAATTGCTCCTATTATTCCAGGTCGTGAATGTACCACACCACAGAAGTCGTTCAGCATCCCATTCTGTGTGAGTGTCATCCAACCATGTACTTTCAATACCTTTTTTTAGAAGAGGCGTGTTAATTGACATCTACTCCCTCCATCCCAAATTATAAGTCGTTTGACTTTTTTAGCTCCAAGTTTGACCATTCATCTTATTCAAAAAAAATTAAGCAAATATAGTCAAATTTAAGTCATTCTTTAAGAACTAGTATTAATAAAGAAAGCCACAACAAAAAGAGGTGATATTTTGCACAAATTTTTGAATAAGACGAGTGGTCGACTTGTTGTCAAAAAATCAAACGACTTATAATTTGAGATGGAGGGAGTATCATATATGTTGTAGGGTTCATCTTATACTCCAGATTGTGATGACACCTTGAAACCAACCACTGGGATGACTTTCACAAATGTTGAATCAGCCAAGGAGTTTCCAACTACGAGAATCTTTGAGTTTCCACTACATATTTTGCCGCATAACCATGTCTCAACATAACAAGTGCACTTTCGACCAGGAACCGGCAGAAAAATACAAACAGCTTTTTGCAAGCAGCCTCCACTAGCTAGAAAAAGGATCGTTGAATCCAGATAGGAGATGGCCAATTCAGCCAAGGGTAAGTAGTGGGTTCATCAATAAGCTTGGACATGCTTTGCTCCGCCAAACTCCAAATACCAATTTCTCGACGGTTAAGCTTATTGTCATTCACATACTCTATGGAGTCGTCGGTCATGTAAACACAGTTCGGCTTTAACCCAGGGAAATCCTTTACCGGTAGACACATAGAGCCATTGAAGCCAAGAAACAATGCATACTCTGGCAGGCTTTTGATCAGCTCCGCCCTCTGCCCATGCAGGTCAATCTTGTACAGCTGCATCTCCCTGGTGATGAGCTCCAGACACGGGTCCATACCCCTTTCGCCGTCGTCCACATAGTCTGGTGGAAAGTACACCGGCGTCGGCGAGTCGACGTAGTTATTTTTCCTCCAAACTTGCAAGATGTCACCGGCCGGCGTCTCGACAAGATATTTGGTCCAGTTGGCTGAGTTCGGCAAGTAGTTGAGGACCTTACGCGCTACCGGCGAAGGCCCGTTGAGGTCCAAGCTGTATACGGTGCCATCTAACTCGAGCAGGTAGAACAAGCCATGAGCGGCACTGTACACGGCGTGACGGTAGGAGAACCTCCTCGACGACAGACCCATGGCGCCCGGTGCGAGCCAAGTCCACTGGTCGTCGCCGAGCCTGGCGAAGGACATCTCGCCCTGCGGCATGTGCAGGAGCAGCACGACGCAGGCGCGCCCGGCGGACGGGCTGGCCGACAGCACGACGCGGTGGTACATGTACTCGTGCGCCCGGTCCAACGGCAGGATGGTCGGCTCCCTGTCCACCTCGAACCGCCTCTCGCTGTAATTGTACACTGACAGATTCTCGTAGACGAGGTACGCTGGGCCGCCAGCCTCGTCCGTGCCCCTCTCGACGTGGTGGAGTGCGGTGATGGGCGGGAGCGCGACCTGGGCGCCGGTGACGGGGTTGAGGAGGTGCAGGTCGGAAGCCTCGTCTGCGGTGACCAGCCAGCCGTGGCCAGAGCCCAGCAGCGGCCGACGGGCGATCGGGGCCAGCGGGAAGGGGATCCGGAGCGTGGCGCCGGTGGACGGGCAGTGGAGCGCGCGGCGCCGGGGCCGAGGGCGTCAGAAGCGTAGAGCAGGCAAGGGGGCCTGGTCCGGCGACGGGACATGGAACTGGCGGAAAGCGCCGTACGCCGCGTTCCAGGAGGTGCAGACGGCGCCGGAGCGGACGGCATCGGCGAAGTGAAGCACCCGCAGGACGCTGACCAGCAGGTCCTCCGGCAAGCGCGACCAATCACGGGTGTCGCCGGCGATAGGCCTCGAGGCGGAACCGGATCTGGATCCGTTGGCTGTCGCCGGTTCCATATCGTCGATATCGACGCACCCGGCGGCGGAGGCGCAGGTAGGTTGGCGCAATCTCTGCTTACGGTAAGCCGAACCGGAAACAGACGCGGCGTTCAACTAGAAACCTAAGCGGTTTGCCACGGCAAAAGCTATTTTATAATTAACAGTTAATTTTTCAGAATCGAGATTCTATATTCTTTTCAAATCCCCGGAAGTAATCCGAGCAGACGCCACGCAATTTGAGCGGACACGGACCCTATTTGTGCATTGGGCTCGTTTGCTTAGATTAGAAAGCCCGTGATGTTTCATAACATGTTTGACTTGCAAAAGGTTTATCAATGCTGCTCAAAAAATGCATAAGGTTTCTCAATTCTTTTTTTTTTTTCGGAAAAACTCTTGCAGTGTTCTTCAACCAGTTTACCAGTTATACGAGGAAAACCAAAAGCTCTCCCAAGTTCACAAGGCTGTCAACAGTTCCCATGTCCCTTTCTCTATTTTTTTTTTATAAAAAGAGAGATTCATCTCCAGCAGTATCCAATGTCTGTCTATCTTTAGCAATTGGCAGACGCTCTTCCTCGCTGTTCGGTTTTCGCCGCGGAAGCAACCGGCCCACGTCCTGCGCCGCCCGTGTAGCCGGATTCCCAGTCGAACCGCGTATCAGCCGTCCTCCGGACGTCGTCCACCGCCTCGACCACGATCCGAAGCAGCAACCATGGCATGGACTGAATTTGAGAGACGGCAGCTGGGCTGAGTGAGTACGAACTAGAAGGAGATGTCCGACAGGAAGCCTGCTGTGCACTATCGATCGCGGTTGCGGAGGGTGGCCGACCTGCTGTGGTCAGCGGCCGCCTGCTGCTGATTCCTGGTGGTCGCCCAGCTCGACGAGGCCACCGCAGGGTGGCTGCAGGGCGCTCTTAAAACACGCGGGTGCCAAAATTTGGAAAACTAAACCGTTAAAGTAATAAACACACATTCGATCAATGCCCATGCCAACACTTGAGAAAAACCAAACTGTTCAACAAACACATTCAATCAATGGCAGGTATGAAAGGGGTACGAATAATCCTCTGCTCCGACTCTGAATTTTAAGGATCTAGATAACTGTTTGAATGCCAACGACAAAATTTAAGAAAAGCAAAACCATTCACATGAACACACGAGATGATCAACAGGATCATACGATAAAACCAATATAGTCAGATAATGTAAAGAAAACACAATCCAATCAACATCAACTATGACAGAACCAGACTGCCAAACCACAGAACAAAACCTTGAGAATCAGCTAGTATTCAATGCATGCTTAGATTGAGCTAATATACCAAAGCATAACCATGTCTCAGCATAACAAGTGCACTCTTGACCAGGATCATTAAACAAAACTGCAATCTTTTCAGAAGGCTTAATACTCTTAACGCAGGTGTTGAAAGGGTCACAACGAGTTCAACAAAGATAGCACAAATTCGATGACATTCAAGACCATACAAGAACCACTAAGACCACCAGGGCTTCAGCGCAGCCTCCTGGCCTCCCTCTCAGACTCAAGAAGGGTGAGGATGTCGCCCTCACGAACCGGGCCCTTGACATTCCTCATGATGAGACGGTTCTGGTCATCCAAGAACTTCACTCTGACTTGGGTCACCTGACCCCTAGAGCCAGTCCTGCCCATGATCTTCACCACAACAGCAAGCTTCACCTGGGTGTCCATGCTGCAAGTATAGAAGGCATTTGTCAGGTACCCAGAGAAATCAGATACCTTGTCCACATAATTCGATTAAACTGCAGTGGGGGTATAAAGATAAGCAGTTCACATGATTTGTTAAAATTGGAGTTTTTTGAACAGAACAGAAACAAATTAACAGCACTACACAGCACACTCTATTTGATATCCAGCACTTTGCGTTTGCAGTATGAAAGAGAAGTTCACATAATGCTACAGCTGGCACAACTAAAACTATAAAAGAATGTATCAATATTACCATGCATTTGAGAAGTTCAAAAGAATGGTTGCTCAGGCACAATTCCAAAATGATCACTACCACCTTGCATTTGAGGAGTTAAAAAGAATGGTTGCTCAGGCACAATTCCAAAATGATCACTACCACCTTACATTTCACAGGTTCCTAACTACATAAGAGATTATGTTTCGTTTGCTAGGCTATCAAGCACAAGTCCAGCATTATTCGTACTCAGAACTGTGACATAAGTGTTGTTCAATATGCTTCTACCCAACTTCATTCAAGGAACCTTGAAACACAGCAAAAATCAAGAACCCAACATGACCACTAGTTTGTAGTGGTACAACATCTAAGATATAAACAAAGAATCATGCTACTATGCCCAAATCATCCATGCTTAATTACACAATAATTCATATATTATTCTAGAACTGCACTAACAAATGTGTCCTCAATGATGTAAGATGTTTAACTAGACCTAACATACGGATCAACTCCATTCACAGAGAACACCAAAACCTAGGAGACCAATCAAGGCTGCACGAAGAAATCTAAGGATGAAATCAATAAGAAGACACCGACAGGTCAACATCAGATTCATAATGATACAGCATCCATCATACACAATCAACAAAAATCCAGAGCTACTATGCTCATCCATCGCATAATATCAGTGGAACCAGACTAAGAGCCTAACACCAGAGGATTCAGAACGCTCACATATGAATCAAAGCTTGCAAACAGGGAGCCTGTATATACTATAACAAATAAACAAACGCGCGGAGAGCATAAAATCGACAGCTACGGCGCATCGCGGGGATCAATGGAGCTAGGAGTCGAACCTCTCGCTTCTCGCGTGGACGGAGGCCGACGAGCTCTCGGTCACGCGAAGCGAACTGGGGCGGCGGCGGCTCAAGGAGGACACTTGGATGAGGAAGGAAACCCTAGGCCTGCGTTGGCTCGATTTATAGTAGGAGAGGGTGGCAGTTGAGACGAGACCGCCGTGGACCCGCGCGTTCGGCAACTCCCGCGTGGTGGACCGGGCTGAACGGAGGAGCCTTGATGACAGCCCGTTACAGCAAACGAAATATTGGGCCGTGCGCCGGCAGGGGCGACAGTGGCACCGGCCCAGCACACGAGCACAACATACACTACACAAATGGCCGCTGTGATTAGTGAGATGAAATGCTTGTTGGATTTCCTCGAGAAAATGCTTGTTGAACTGTTCTGCGAAGAAAACTGACATATCCTAGTTTCATAGTGATTTTTTTGTTTCTTTGCCTCCATTCTCTGCTACAAATTACATTTCTTTAATTTTA
Organism: Hyparrhenia diplandra; assembly: GCA_015847255.1. NCBI lineage: Eukaryota > Viridiplantae > Streptophyta > Magnoliopsida > Poales > Poaceae > Hyparrhenia > Hyparrhenia diplandra. The sequence goes on along the minus strand of JADLZK010000268.1, from coordinate 9,947 downwards.
ATCTATTTTAGTGCAGCAAGTTAAAATGGATTGTATTTAAGTTGTTCTTCGTTCAGAAAAAATCAGAATTTTTAAAGCGTAGTTTTATTTGCATATAATTTTTTATCAAACAAAACACTGCCTACGAGCTAAACGGTGTCATAAAGTGATTCGTATTCATCATTTGATTTTCTTTCTTTAAAATCTAAATCTGAAATCCTTTTGTGACAATTTGAAATCTCTACCAAACACACTCTAGGTGAAGAACTCGAGGAATAAGGGGGAAAAAAATTGTGCTGCACATACTTCTTCCCTCCCAAATAACTACATGTCTCAGCTTCTTGGTGAGTTAGTCTTCTTAAAACTTAAGTACAAATCTTGGTTGAGTGACGATTGACGACATGTACTAATACCGAAATATTGACCTAGATAGATAGACGGTGCACGTTGTTATTGGTCGTAGTCGCATACCGTATAAAGTTTCATGTTGTACATCAGTGTTACAAAGTGCAATGTACTTGCTGGTACATGAGAGCAGGACGCCCAAAACTCAACGGAAGAGCGTATTACCTTAATTCCATGCAAGTACTAGTGTTGAAAATTACTAGTACATTTCCTGCACACGGCTCTTCAAAAGAAATGGCCTTCCCAAGGAGATGGACCAATTGGATGGTCATGCTTCTCTCCACGGCAAGCACCAGAGTAATGATCAATGGTCGGCTCGGGCAGAGGATTGCGCATGCGAGAGGTTTGCGGCAAGGGGATCCGATCTCGCCCATGCTTTTCGTCATATCAATGGAAGTCCTAAATGCATTGTTCAGAGCGGCCGACATCCAACAGGTCCTCTCGCCGCTTCCTGGGAACGTCATTCGACACAGGACCTCACTGTACGCCGATGACCTGGTGCTGCTTGTCAGGCCACTAGCCGAGGATCTTCAGTGCGTCAACGAAATCCTAAGGCTGTTCTCAGGTGCTTCGGGCTTGGTGACTAATTTTCAGAAATGTGCCGTGTCGCCCATCAGATGTTCCGTGGAAGACATGGCTGTCGTGCAGCAGGCGTTCCCATGCGCCGTGGCAAACTTCCCCTGTCGCTACCTGGGAGTTCCACTCTCTGTCAAGCGACTGCGACGGGTGGAGGAGCAAGCTTTGATTGACGCGGTCGCCGCCAGGATTCCGACATGGAGGGTCGATCTTCTCACGCAGGCGGGCAGGGTCCTCCTCGCCAAGGTCACCCTCTCCGCCATCCCCACACATATGGCGATCTCCTGCTGTCTCTCCAAATGGGCGATTGGCCAAATCGACAACATCTGCCGCGCTTTCGTCTGGTCCGGTAGCCTGACCACGACGGGGGGCAAATGCAAGGTCGCTTGGCCCGTCGTTTGTCGTCCGACCGACCTTGGTGGACTGGGAATTCTAGATCTTCAGTTCTTCGGCTATGCACTTCGATTGCAATGGGAGTGGCTGGGGAGAACTAACCCAGATGCGTCGTGGGCTTCCCTACCGCACAAGTCTGAGAAGACAATCGACGCAACGGTAGCAGCGAGTATTTCGGTCAAGGTCGGTGATGGCAACTCGGCTTTGATGTGGACAGATTCTTGGTCGTCGGCCGGTCGACTATGTACGTTTGCACCTAATCTATTTCAGGCTATAACGCCGTCAGGAAGACGCAAGACGGTGTGGCAAGCGCTCCAACACAACTCGTGGACGGATGACATTGTGGGAGCACCTACTGTCCAGGTGTTGTGCCAATTTCTACGAGTGTGGCGCTTAGTGCGGGATGTCGAGTTGGATCCTTTGCAGGCTGACAGGTTCGTCTGGAAATGGACGGACAATGGTGTGTACTCGGCTTCGTCAGCTTACCGGGCCTTCTTCTCCGGTTCCGTCTCTCTTCCGGAGCACGTGAACTGTGGCGAACAAAGGCACCGTCTAGGGTGCGCTTCTTCTTCTGGCTAGTGCTCCACCGCCGCATTTGGACGAGCGAGAGAAGACACAGACACGGGTTGCAGGACGACGACGCATGCGCTCTCTGCGGTCAAGAGCTGGAAACATGTGCACACCTCATCATCGGCTGCGTCGTCACCCGACAGCTATGGTACTTGTTGTTGGCACAGGTGGGTCTCCAGTCATTGGTACCAGAGAGAGAGGTCGATATTGCAGATTGGTGGCTTCGTCAGCGGAGAAGGTTGAGCAAGGAGCACAGACCCGTGTTTGATTCGTTCCTACTGCTGCTTGCATGGTCAATCTGGAAGGAGCGGAACGCGAGAGTTTTCAGGAATGAGTCGGCGTCAGTAATCTCTTTGGCAGCAAGGATAGTACGGGACGCTGAAGAATGGGTTCAGGCAGGATTCAAATCCCTGTCACCGGTGCTTCCCTTTTGGTCGCAGCAAGGTTTCTCCATGTAATCGTGTTAGCAATTCCTAGGACTTTGCTGTTGCTGCGTTTTCTTCAGAGCCTAGTGTTTTTCGCTTGTTTCACTCTTCTATCCTAGGTTTAGTTTCTTCGATGTCTCCTCGGCATCGCCTTTGTATTCTATTTGGTTTTGGTTTTCTAGCTCTTAATAAAATACGGGTGAATGGCCCGATCTAGAAAAAAAAAAGAAAAGAAATGGCCTGCGTTGCCACTGCGAAGGCCGAATCAGGATTACATCATATGAGTAGTCTATTTGTTTTACCTTAATACCAATGGACGTGGTCAGAGTAGTCCTTCCATCCCATGAAAGTGTCATTCTCACTACTTCTTGAGAAACTCAAACGTTTTCAACTTTCACTAAATACATATAAGAAAAATTAATATGGTACAAAATCTATATTATTAGCTAGATTGTTAAATATATATTAAAAGTAAACTTATTTTGTCTATATAAATGTTACCCATATTTTCTATAATCCAAATCAATTTAGAAAAGTTTGACCAGTATGAATCACATAGCGACTCTTTTTTATGAGAGAAGGACGGAGTATTCTTTATTGGTTACTTACAAAAATTGAATTAAGCGAAATAGACACGAGCTGCACTCTTCAAATTGTAGATATAATTTGGTGCGACAATTAAATTCCCAGGAGTACACAATCAACTAAACTAGCACGTGAAATGCCTAGCACGAGCATGGTGTTATCTCTACGAACTTGCTTTTTTCTTTTTCAAAGATATGCACTGTACTGTACCATACAATGGATCCGAGGACCTTTAATTTGGGCGTGAGAAGCATAAAGGCATACTCTACGCGTATTGGTCTGGTTAGCCGTTTCTTGTCGAAAAAAAAAGCGACGAAGCTTTGGGCATCATGGTTCCTCACTTCCTCCTACTTCCTAGGACTGCGCGAGTAATCCGATGCAGCTAAAAGCCCGGCCGAAACCAGATTCCACGATGATGATGCTGCTGCATGCCCACAGAATGATGCTGTTGCCGCTTGCTAATTAACTCTCTCAGCTCAACTAGCCTCAAAAGATGGCATGTGAAAATGACAGTTCGATTCGCAAAAGCAGGGCACACAGAGTGGAAAGCGTCAGTCCTGAGGGAGGCGAAATTCCAAACCGGGCATTGGCATTGTTCCTTCTACCGAACAGATCGGGAATCCCCTTGAGACCTCACATCAGAGATTTTAGGTTGGCAATGCTGAAAGCAACCCCTAGATGGATGCTGCTGGCCGGCCCTAGGGTCTGGGAGGAACACAGAACACACTACTACTCTGAATCTTTGGCGATCTACCTCAAGGAAATCTTATTAATTGTTCATTCTGTCTCTCCAGGTTGATTGATTTATTAATCTGGATTTCGATTTAAGTTAAAAGCACGTGTATATATAAGCTTTCGGAAGTGATTTGGGGACTGAAGCGCCGTGCGTGTTCAGCTAGTGCTCGCTTCTGAATTCCGTGAGTGATGGATCTCACGCTTTCACGTGAGTTGTTGGTAGGTAAGATTGCTGGCTCAAACTTCGTCAAACTTTAAAATCTGTAGTCAAAATAAAATACGCAAAACTGTACACAGATCAATAGATCAAGTAGACGTGAGAAAAAAAAAACTTGTTTCTCGTAAAAGAGAACCGTTTTATTTTATATAAATCAGAAGAGAAAGAAAGAACAGGGAAGAGAGACGAACGTCTTAACTCATCTACTTTTATTCAACCACAATATACCATTACATTCATCAGATGATAGTTGACCATTACAGTAGCAGCAATGGCAGCGCACACCATGACTCAACAAACTACTATTTGATATTTCCACGGACACGACACAAACTAAGCAACTGTTACCAGAACCTGACAAGTCACAGAACACTGAGCAGCAGTTCAGTTCAGTCCAGATTATTACTGCGATAATAGTTTGGAATTTTAGGATTTTTTATACGCAGTTAATTAATATAATGAGGGTAGATCGATCTTGCTGTCGTCTCTAGTCTCTCTTCAGATGGTGAGGACGAGCCCCGGCAGCGACTTGTGTGCGCTGTCATCGCGGCGGCTCTGCCACAGGCACTTGGGCCCTGCTGCTGCCGAAGGGGAGGAGGAGGAGGAAGAAGAGGAGGCAGTTCCTGCAATGTCAGCTTTCTTGGCGGAGGCGGCGGCGGCGGCGGCGAGGAGGGTGACGGTGAGGTCGGTGTTGAAGTACTCCCTGAGCTGGGTGATCACGCCATCGGGCCCCACGGTCCAGGCGTGCACCCAGTAGAGCTGGCGCGCGTCATCCGCGCCCTCGGCGATGACGGTGGACCCGAAGGCGTCGACGGAGCGCGGAGAGAAGACGAACCCGCCGCGGTTCTCCACGCCGGTGAGGAGACGCATCATGTGCTGGCGCGTGGGGGCCCATGGAACCACCACTCGAGGTCGGGCGCCAGCAGCTCCTGCGCCCGGCGCGCGTCGCGGGCGTTGAGCGCCTCGTACAGCCGCAGCACCAGGAAGCGGTTGCGCTGCTCCGCCGACTCCCCGGCGACAAACGCCGCCGCCTCCAGCTCCGCCGTCTCGTGCGGGCGCGGCGACGCCGCCACCGCTCCCTGGCCTCGAGGGGTAGCCAGCTTACCTCCTGCCGCGACCGCGGCGCGCGTAGGCTCCCGATCCGACCCTCTCCCGCTCCGCTCGAGGCTGTGGCTTTGAGAAACTGTCGAGCAAACGGAAACGGCTGGAGGCCTGCCTGGGCTGTGTGTTTTCTGTGGCGAGGCTGGCGGTGTGGTTTATATAGACCGCCGTAGCTTAGTGTTAGATTAGCATCTAGGTCCTCGCTGTTTAAAGATCGTGATGTAAAAAAACTCCGTTGTCTCTGTACGTACTCTGTCAGCTTTGACTGCATCCATCCCAGGCTGAGCCGCCTCCGGTTGGTTCGGCCCTCGCAAAGAGCCGTGCGCTCCCCGTGTGCAGTGGCCAGTGGTCGTGCCGCCGTGGTGGCAGAGTGCGCGAGCACCGGCACTCCGCGACGGCAACTCGCAATTTTTTAGCTGCGATCATGTAGGCCGGCATGCGGCGTGGGCGTTGTCAGTTGCCACCGCTTGTCTCCATCTGGGGGCGAGCCGATCGAGAGAGGCCGCTGCTCCGTGGCGTGTCCCCGGCTCCCTGTACCGGTCAAGAGCACTGCACCACCGGGCGCCGGCGCGCACACCCACCAACCAAAGCATCGAGTATCTCTTGGCATTGGCAGTTTGGCACCATGCATCGTTTTCGATACGTTGGTTGGTTGGTGCTTGTGCATGCTCCTGCAATGGAGCACTAAATCACTCATCGTGCAAAAACCACCTTAGAGTCTTATCTCTATCAATTACACTGCCACGTAGGTATTTTCATGATGTGCCAAATAATTTAATGAGGAGAGAGAGCCAAAAACATAAAATGACGTCTCGACGTCTACGCACACATTGAGGTCGTCGGTCTCGCGTTAGCAATCCCCTGTGGCTGCCCGCCCTGTCCGCAAAGCTCGCCGTGCGCGGACCTCGGATGGCATGCCGACGGGGCAGGAGAAGGGGAAGGGAGGGGAGGAAACCAGAGCTCGTTGGCGCCTGCGTAGATCTCGCTGGTAGCGGCGACGAAACCGCCTTAGCTTGTGCGTCGCAGCCGCGACGGGCGCCGCCGGGTAGTCGAGCGTGGCAGCTCCGCCGCCCGCGCCCGCTCAGGCGTGTGGCATCGGCGCCACGCCCGCCCGGGCAGCCTGTCTTAGCGCCTGGCGGGGTCGGCGAGCGAAGCGCTGTGCGCGGCCTCACGCGGAGAGCCATCCACGTCGCCGGAAGCCAATCCGCATGAATGCCGACGAGCGAATTCTAGCACATGATGCGGTAGCATGCGGCTATTTTGGGAGCGTAGACGACCTGATCTTGCTCGTGGTTGCGTAGCCGGAGTCGATGCAAGTGGTGCACAGCTACAGGGGAGAGAAGGGATGCATGATTGGAAGATAGTTAGTTGAGACGTCGATTGAAAATTGCATTGTGAGAGATAGTTTCTTTGGTACAAAATCTAAGAATATAGAAACTATGAGTAGTTTACGCCTTGTGAGTGCCCTAACAAATCGATGGCGAGACACGCCGAGTTGGGTATATTGCAATGTTTTCTCGTCGTTATGCCAAGGGTTTTGCTCAAAGTTGCATGGCTCCAAAACAAAATTATCCCTAAATCACAAGATTAATACTCAGTTGGAGCAATTTCAAGATTCATCACATTGATTTCAGCAAGTATATCAATGGTGCAATCAAGATAAGCACAACAAAGTCGCACCTTCATGGGTAAAACTAAAGTTGGTTAGATGCAGGGCTTGGTAGGATCCTTAGGATCCTTCTCTGATTAGCTTCTTTGATAGAGCCCTACGAACTCTAACCGAGCAACTAAATAGTGACATCCAAATCGAGCCCCTACTTTTATTTTAGGTACTTTTAGGTGCCTAAAACTTTACCTCCACTCCGGTAGCACCACCCAAATAAAAATTCCAAATCCAAATTGGCAAACAATGACATGAAGGACCCGCTCGTCATTGGCTCAATCATTTCTTCCCTATGGACGGGCAGGCCAAATCGGCAGACAACGACGGGCGTCCAGGACGAACGCTCGCAGTAGCAAAGCGGCAAAGGGCGGTAGAGGCTTATGGGGCCGCGCACCTGGATCTCGCCCACGTCCCGCGGAGTGGAGGCCACAGCTAGATCTCGCCGCCCGGTGCCGCCCGTGCTCGCGGGGGCTACTTCACCATACCGTCGCGGCTGGCGAGTAGGACGAAGAGCGCCGGGCGCTGTACCACGCCACTGCGGAACTCCCACCGACGTCGGCGTGGCGGTCTTGACGGGTTCGTCATCTCGGCGGTAGCGGAGCGGAGGGCCCGGTTCCGCGCCCGGGCGGCCCCGCCGGGCCCAAGCTCGCGAGGCAAAGATTACGCGGCGCCGTCGGTGGATTAGCGCACGGGCGCGCGCCGGATGCGCCCGCGGCGTGGACGACCGCGAGCTCAGCGTGCGGATGGGGTCTGGCCTGTTGGCCCAACAAATTTGTTGAGTCCGGAGGATTTTGTTCGCCCAACAAATTTCAGGTCCGGAGTAAGGATTCTCACTGGAGTTAATTTTTTTATACCTCGACCTCACATTAAGCTATTAGGCTTAAGTAGGGGGCCCTACTGGAGTTGCTCTAAAGGAGCTCTTGAGAAAGAGTCCTGCAAGGCTGCAAACAGAGTCTAAGTGCACATTTTGTTGCCGCTATGCCAATGTATAAATTATTACAAATGAACGAATAAGCAAAACTAATAAAATATTAATGAGAGGAGCACTTTACTAGTTAAGATAAAAAAAGATTAAAATGTCAACTGTAAGCCTGATCGAGTACATAATGCATTTAGTTGAGCGACAAGTACAAATGCCTGAAATATTGACCTAAATCGATGTTGGTCGTAGTCGCAGACATTTAGTACAGTATAAAGTACGGGTGAATAGTTGTTGGTCGTAGTTGATCGCAAACGCTAAGTTCAGTATAAAAGTACCGGTGATAGTTGTTGATTTTAGTCGCAAACGCTGAGTGTAGTTTAGGGTATCTGTGCGGCAGTGTTACTGTCACAAATTACGGTGTACTTGCTGGTACAAGAGAGCAAGACTCCCAAAACTCAACGGGGAGAACGGATAGACTTAATACTATGCAAGTACTAGTGTTGAAAGTTAGTACATAATCTGCATACGGTTGTTTCAGAAGAAATGACCTGCATTGTTGTTGCGAAGAGCGGAAGGACTACATCATGTGAATAGTCTACTGTTTTACTCCTTTTTCTAAAAAAGTCTACTGTTTTTCTATTTGAACATTGCATCCACACAAAATAGGTCTTGTGGAAAAAGAAAAAAGTAGTGAATACTTAAAAAGGTTATTTAAAGTTATATTTATCTTTTATACGGTAGGGTGATAAGCAAATTTAGGGATTGTTTTAAAATTATGGACCGGCGCCACAAAGCACGGTTGTGGTGCTCGATATTGTGCGGTGGTGGCAATTGTCGATGTGCAACCATCAACACTGGATTATGGGACATTGAGTGCTGCCGCTGGGAGTGGGTTGAGTGCCAGGCAAAAGCTCTTGTTGTTGGGCTGACGATGACAATACCATTGGGAGCACACTCCTCTTTGATGTGGATCTTGTGGGATAAATCCCTGTCCATGTTGGACAGACAGCAACGTCGCGGCTACGTCTGATTGCTTCTTGAAAGTGTTGTCCTTTCCACATGCAGTTTTATCTTTGGTGGCTTCATTTTGACGTAAAAATTAAGTTTACAAGTAAATTGGGATGGGAAGGATTGCTTCTACACAAGATCAAATTTTGAGGTATGGCATGAAGAGTCTCTAACCGTGTGTTTGGTTGTGGGACTAGGAGGACGGAGTGGCTCCGTCCCCAGTTTTAAGAACGGAGCCGCTCCGTCCTCTGTTTGGTTGTAATGTTTGATTCTGGGGACGGAGTGGCTCCGTCCTCAGTTTTAAGAACGGCGCGCGGACGGCCGCTCCTCCCTTCCCCGGCGCAAGTAAACGGCCTCCCCTCCCCTTCCCCAAATAAGCGTGCGACGGCCTCCCCCGGGCGGCGCCGGTGGTGCCACGCGCGATCCGGCCGCCACGATCTTGGGCGCGGACTAACGCCGAGGAAGAAGTACTTAAATAGAATTTTATTTCACCTTCGGGGTTGATTTGATAAAAGTACTAGAGAGAAGAAATTTCAGATCTAGCCCCGGTGGATTTTAATAAACTCTAGGGGTCCTGATGCAAAGTGTAAAGGGAGGAGCGGCCGTCCGCGCGCCGGGCTGCGAGCACCGAAAGCCGCCACGGAGCCACCACCGAAGCCGCCGGGCGCGGCCCCGCCTACCGGGAAGGGGAGGGGCGGGCGCCCGTGGCGCCGCCGAATCCGTCCAAGGCTGTGGGAGGCCGTCGGCGGAGAAACGGTTTATGTCGGGGAAGCCGTCCGCGTGGACGGAACCTGCGTTTTGGAAACAGGGGGTGGCTCCATTCGCGAGATTTTGGCGGATGGAGTCGACCCAATCGAGGGGAATATTCCCTCCCGGTCGAACTCATCCCCGCCGCTCCCCATCCAAACAACCAAAAAAGGGGGTCCGACCCATCCGGGTTGGTGAAATTCACCCAACCAAACAGAGACGGTAAGTAAACTAGGATGCGATGGAAGATCAAAATTTTAGGTATAGCATAAAGAGTTTCTAAGGGGCTGCTTGGTTCGCGCCGAGTTTGCCACCGATCGGGTGGGCGGGCCACACGCCGTGGCGGTGGCGCGGTGGCGGAGGCGGCCGAATTGCTCGCCGAACGTTTGGCGAAAAAAACAGCTGCAGCAGGGAGATACGACAAGCATGGTGGCCTCAACTTGCGTGCAAACCAAACACGCCGCCATCATTGGTGGCAGCCACGAGCGTGGCGAGGAAAAGCGTGGCGCCCAACCAAACGCGCCATAAGTAAACAAGGACGCGACATATTGCCTATGCACAAAATCAAAACTCAAACATAGAAATTACTCAATCCGTCCGAAAAATCGTGTAACTATGAGA